>CM053590.1:90607929-90621112 GCA_028646515.1 Pseudochirops corinnae
ATTCTCATTTCTCTTCCCAGTTTTCCCTCCACTTCTCTTACTTGATTTTCAAAATCCTTTTAAAGCTCCTTTATGGCCTGTAACCAGTTCATATTTTTCTTGGAAGCTTTTGGTGCAGGAGTTCTGACTGTTGTCTTCTTCCCATTCCATGCTTTGATCCTTTTTGTCCCCAGAAAAGGAATCTAAAGTCAGATGGCTCTGCTTGCTTTGCTTGCTTTGCTTCCTTTGCTTGCTCATGTTTCCAGTCAACTACATGGCTTTTGGGCGCAATAGTAAAACTCTGCTTTCTGAGGGGAGAGCTCTGTCCCAAATTGCTGGGGTTTTCGCAGCTGCTGGAGCTATTAGGAGGCCGCTGTTTTTTGCAACTTCCACCAGTTTTGGCTCACTGAAAACACACCTCATGACCCCCAACCAAGACTGCAATCAGATCCAGGCAATCTAGGGAAGAGAACTTAGCCTCTGAATGATTGCTTTGCCCCCCTGCAATATGCACGCCACAAGCTCTGAAGCAGCCACATGGAGGCGGCTGCGGAGCCACTGCTTCAGACTAATGCTAGCTCTGGAGGCAGTTTGTCTGAACCCTCTTCCCCAAATTTAGCCGAGTTCCACTGACCATTTCCCTTTGTCCTTGGCTCTTGTAGGTCGATGATACTGGAATTGCCACACCTGCTGATGATCCGCTCTCCTGAATGCTCTAACTGTGTCTTCTCTTGGATGTCCTGGAGCTGAAACCAAATGGGTCTCGGCTCTGCTTACAGTGCACTGTGATGACCTCCTGCCGGGTTGCTTTCAGAAGGAGCTTTGTTACTTCATCATTTTTGTGGAGTCTGGAGCTCTAAAATTTGTTCAGAGTCAAATTCTACAGGTATTTGAGGTGGTATTTGGGAGAGCTCACAGAGTTCTAGTATGTCTATGCCGCCATCTTGACTCCGCCCCCCTGTTATTTTTTTCTTGTTCCTTTAATTGAATACAGACACTTGGAAGAGGGAGGGGGTCATCTCTTTTCCTGATTTCAGGGAATTGTAACTGTTCTCTTTCTCCCTCTCACTAAACTCAGAAAACCTCTATTCTTTCCTTCAGTTAGAAATCCAATTACCTAATTTTGTATCCTGAATTATATCCTGCTAATTGTTTTCTTTTAAAACTTAAAATTATTTTTTTCTCACTGTATTTGGTGACTACTGTCAAGCTGGAATGCTTGGAATCTCACATCTTTATGCCATCAGTCATTTCAGATTTCACTCATCACACAGCTGTGTTCCCCCAAGTTTTAGGAACCCAATGATTTGCAACCTAATTTCATTTAATCATTTAATACCAGGTAGGTTTTAGAAAGGAATATGTACTTCCAAAACATAACAAATATAAATGTAAAGCATTTATCCTCCTAGTCTTATTGAGTATAATCCCCTCCTATATATCCTTGGTCATTTGGTGGGAAATTGGGCTCAAAACTTAATTTGGTTCCTACATGGAATTATTCACAGAAGGTTCACTTTTAGGTGTGTCAGAATTGTCACCTGAATCCTTCTCCTAGGCTAGAGTTCTAAAAGTTCCTCCTGAAGATCTTTTCTTACTCCCCAGGGTTTTGATGCTATGTTGGGTGGATCCTCATTCCAAATTATCTTTGACTCACTTTCTGAAAGTTGGAGACATTACTCACTTTACGGGATTCCATGAGTTAAGTAGCCAACACAATCCTCCAGAAGTAAACTGGGAAGATACTGATGCTGATGTTGAGAGGAATTTTTTGAATGACTGTTATATTGTTAACCAAAGAACCTCCTCTCTACCATGATCAATTAACATCAACCAGAACCAGTTACAAAATAGCTAGGCTACAGAATGTCTAAATGTGTTATGAAGTCTCTCTCTTTTAGGTGCTTTTCTTGCATGTTATAATCCACCTCAAGCATTTCTCCAGAATCCTCAACATGGAGAGATGCCGTCTTAATAACAAAAATAACAAGTGGCATTTATATAATGTTTTAAATTTAGAAAAGCACTTTATCTGCTTGCAACAACACTGGGATACTCTTTTAAAAACAATTTTATTTTATTATCACATTTTAGAGATGGGGAAACTGAGGCCAACAAAAGTTTTTAAGTGACTTGTCCAAGGTCATAAAAGTAGGAAGTGTCTGAGACTGGACTTGCAACTTAGGTCTTTCTGCCTCTAGGCTCAACTGTCTCTATCTACTGCCACATGGCTTCTGAGGAGTGTATGAGCTTTTCAAGGAGTACTGTCTCTTCTGGAATGAGGACTTACTGAGCCCTTTTCAGGGCTTTTCATTCACCTTGGTATATACCTGGCACTCAATAGTCACAGGTGGCTCCAAGAAGTTGTAGTATACGCAGAAGCCACACACAAGTAAACTGCCTTGGCAACAAGACTAAACTAGGTGGAGGATAACCAATGGATCTCAAACCTATTGGTGAGTTAAGGAGCTGTCTACCACAATCATATTAAGACTTCCCTTAGAGGCTTGGGCAGATAAAAACAATTTGTTCCAGTGGCCATGAAGGAGGCTTAATCAGGTGCCATGGAGCACTTAGAGCTTGGTCATACATTGCTAGTGCATCCCTGGTCATTACCAGTCATCTTGCCATTGAACTTTTGTCTTGCCATTGAACTTCAGTGACTCTGGAAGAGAAAGTAAGGCTAATATCTTTGCACAACTCCGTCTTATTTAAATCCAATTCATGCACAAGTTAAGATATCAGCCTGTAATGTCTCTGGTCCTCTTTTAAAAGGAAGGACAAACAATTACAGCTGATGAAGGAAATCAGTCCTGGTGTTTCTTGTTTTGTTTTTGTTTCCTACTCCCCCACACTATTCTAAATAGCTATTCTTATTCAAATACTACTTGTATTGGCTTTCTCCTCTTTATAGAGAATTTTCCTTTAAGGGAAGGTAATGTTTGCAAAGACATTTTATGTATAGACAATATTTTCTCTGGAATTTCAATCTGTCTTTAGCAAGCAAGGGAAGAAAGCAGAAAAATAGGAAAGCAAAGAATGGAGCAGTGAAGTGATAAAGTGCATTTCCCCATGTATCTTCAAGGTACACAACTTAATTTCACTCTTATAGAATCTTCTTTAGCCTTTTCCCCCATCCTTTTTCATCACAATTGTGTTTTCTTTCCTTTCAGATTAAAGCAATCTAAATATTACTTTGGAGTCATGCTTCTGTGAATGTTTTCAGAGATTATATTCACTTAAATAATTCTTATAGTCACAACAATAGCAAAATGAACCTGTACTACCCAAAAATGTTTTATTAATATCAAGAAGGGATAAGTTGACATAGTAGTTATTATTGAATTGCTATATAGTATCAGGGTGTCATGGAAAGGCCGTTGGACAATCAGGAGATCTGAACTTGTAGTCTCCACTTTTCTTCAATAAGCTCTGTGACTTTGGACAAGTTACTTAGCATTTATGGCTTTCACTTTCTTTACAAAATAAGAGAATTGGAATGGATGATCTCTAAGGTCATTTCCTGCTCTAACATTTGGTGACATGTTCATTTGATTTTTATTTGGAGGATAATGATACAGAATTTGCAATGTTTTTGTTTCAAATTGATTTTTCTTACAGCTTTCTTAAATTTCTTATGTAGTGAGGCTCCACATGTTACCAAGGTCTGTTTAATCACATAGGCTAGGGATGTCTTTGTGTGGTTCGAAGGGAGGCAAAATACATAATTTCTTTTCCCTCCACCCTTCTCCAAGGTATACTTTAATTCCTTGCAGAAGGGTAAGCAAGGAGTTAGGGCCAGAGACAATTTTGGTTTCTTCAAAAAGTGGAGTACTATGTTAGAATTTTATCTATTTGTTCCCTACAGTATAGTAAGTCTGCAGAACATGATCAGTTTCAAGCTAATTTTTGATTGTTGTTTCTTTATTGGTGGGGAGTAGAACCCCAAGCTTTATATTCAAGCTCATCATTTTCTCTCCAAATGACATATCAACAATGAATGCACATAGCACATAGACAAGAAACCCATTTATCCAAATTGGTAGCAAAATAGAGGTCAGAGAAGGTATACATAGAAGAATATGTACCATATAATACAACACAAAGGAGCTCTTCCATGGGGAGCAAGGTAACTCAGCTCAACTGAGAAAGAGTCCTAAACCTTTCTCAAGAAGAAATTCTCTGAAGTGTATAAGATATCAAGCTGGGGACATGATAGGGACTGCCAGATCCTTTCATGTCTTCCCAGAGTCTTTTTCTTCTACAACCTAAAGTGAGATTGGCCTCTTTCATATTCCCTCTTGGAAATGAAAGCCAGAAGCAGCTGAGGCAACCAAAGGTGCAACAGTGCCATGCTTGAAGAAGATTGAAAAGTCCTCAAACTCTCTCAATCTCTCTGATTCCACCTTACCCATCACATAGGACAGGGTATTGATCTCTACTAGTGAGGAGAAAGTCCTATACTAATGAGCTTGAGACTGATCTTGTTACAAGCTTGGAGCATTTTTATCTCATGTTTTCTTCTCTACAGATGTTTTGGGGATGGGAGTGGTTGCAGAAATAAAAATCATAATACTTAATAGACATACATTTTTTTTTTTTTACCATAGCTATGATTTTATTGGTAGAAGGAGTTGCCAGTAGAGAAACTTCACCTATCAATGAATTTGATAGTTGAACTAGAGCACTAAGGCTTAGTGACTTGCTTCTATTCACATAGCAAGCACATACAAGAGGCAAGATCTGAACCCATGTTCCTAAATCTAAGCCCAGCAACTATGTTGCCTCTTTATAATCCTTATGCTTTTTAAAAAACTATGAAATTGATGTTTTTTTTCCCTAATTAAAATACCAAGCAACATGAGCATTTCTCTATACAAAGTGGAATGGGAAAAGAGACTTGTATATGAAAATGCCAGGCTTGCTTACACACACTTTGCATTTCCTTTGAAATACAAGATTAATTCAGCATATAACTTTAGTTTTCTTTAAAGTTTATTCAGAATTTTATTTTATTTTCCTCAGTTACATGTAAAAGTAATTTTTACATCTGTTTTTAAGCTTTGAGTTCTAAATTCTCTTCCTTCCTCCCTCCCTTCCCCACGTCGTAGAGAAGGCAAGCAAATCAATATAGGTTATACGTGTGTAGTCATGCAAAACATTTCTATGTTAGTCATGTTGTGAAAGAAAATATAGACCAATTACAATAAACCTCAAGAAAAACAAAGTAAAAAAGTGTTTCCATCTGTATTCAGACACCATCAGTTCTTTCTTTGGGGATGAATTTTATTTTCCTTCATTTTCCTTCATAGGTCCTTTAGTGATATCTGGGATCATTGTATTGCTGAGAATAGCGAAGTCATTCAACAACTGATCATCTTACAATACTGTTATTACTTTGTTTGCCGTACATTGCACTTTGCATCAGCTCATGTAAGTCTTTCCAGCTTTTTTTTTCTGAGAGCATCCTGCTCATTGTTTCTTATAGCAAAATAATATTCCATCATAAACAGATATCATGATTTGCTCAGTCATTCTCAATTGATGGACATCCCCTAAATTTCTAATTCTTTCCAGAAAAAAAGCTTCTATAGTTTTGTACATATAGGTCCTTTTCATCTTTTTATATCTCCTTTGGGATACAGACCTAGTAGTGGTATTACTAGCTGAAAATGTATGCATAGTTTTATAGCTCTTTGGGCATAGTTCCAAATTGCTCTACAGAATAGTTGAATCAATTCACAACTCCACCAACAGTGCATTTTTGTCTCATATTTCATACATCCCTTCTATCACGTATTATTTTCCTTTTCTGTCCTATTAGTCAATCTAATAGGTATGAGATGGTACTTCTGAATGGTTTTAATTTGCATTTCTCCAAACAATCGCAAGTTAGAGCTTTCTTTTTTTTTTCCCATTTGGTTACAAATAGCTTTGATCACTTACTTTGAAAAGTGTTCATAACTTTTGATCATTTATCTATTGGGTAATTGCTCTTACTTTTATAAATTTGATTCAGGTCTCCATATGTTTGAGAAATGAGACTTTATCAGAGAAACTTGCTTCAATTTTTTTTTCCATAGTTATATTGTGAAATGAATTTCTCTCCATCCTATTTCCCATTGTGTATTCTATTCTCTCTCTCCTTTTACCTTGTCCCTCTACAAAAAGTGTTATGCCTTTGCCTACCACAATTTGCCTTCCTTCCTATTATTCCTCTCTCACTCCTTAATTTTATTTTTTAAATGTCATCCTTTCGTATTCAATTCATGCCTATGCCCTCAGTCTGTATATACTCTTTCTAATGATGCTAATAATGAGAAAGTTCTTATGAGTTACAAGTATCATCTTCCCATTTAGGATTATAAAGAGTTTAACCTCATCAAATCCTTTATAATTTCCCCTTCTTTACCTTTTTACGCTTCTCTTGAGTCTTATATTTGAAAGTCAAATTTTCTATTCAGCTCTGATATTTTCATCAAGAATGCTTGAAAGTTCTCTATTTCATTGAATATCACTTTTTTTTTTCCTAAAGGATTATACTCAGTTTTTCTGGGTATGTGATTGTTAGTTGTAATCTTAGCTCTTTTGCCCTCTGGAATATAATAACTAAAACCCTCTGATCCTTTAATGTAGAAGATGCTAAATCTTATATTATCCTGACAGTGGCTCTACTGTACTTGAATTGTTTCTTTCTGGTTGCTTGCAATGTTTTATCCCTGACCTGTGAGCTCTGGAATTTGAATATAATATTACTAGAAGTTTCCAGTTTGGGATCTCTTTCAGGAGGAGATTAATAAATTCTTTCAATTTTTATTTTACCCTCTGATTCTAGAATATCAAAGCAGTTTTCCTTGATAATTTATAGAAAGATGATATCTAGGCTCTTTTTTCTTATCATGGCTTTCTGGTAGTCCAATAATTTTTAAATAATCTTCCTTGGATCTATTTTCCAGGTCAGTTGTTTTTCCAATGAAATATTTCATATCGTCCTCTATTGTTTCATTCCTTTGGTTTTGTTTTATTGTTTTTTTTTAATCTCTCATAAAGCCATTAGATTCCATTTCCTCCAGTCTAATTTTTAAGGAATTATTTTCTTCAGCAAGTCTTTTTACCTCCTTTTTCATTTTTCCAATTCTACTTTTTAAAGACTTTTTTTCTTCAGTGAATTTTTGTGCCTCTTTTTAATTTTGACAATTCTGATTTTTAAGGCAATCTTTTCCTCATTGGCTTTTTCTACCTCTTTTACCATTTGGCCTAGTCTATTTTTAAGGTGTTATGTTCTTCAGTATTTGTCTGTGTGTGTGTGCGTGTGCATGTGCGTGTCTCCTTTACCAAACTGTTGACTCATTTTTCATGATTTTCTTGTATCACTCTCATTTCTCTTCACAATTTTTCCTCTACTTTTTTTTACTTGATTTTCAATTTTTTGAGACCAATTCATATTTTTTCTTGCTGGCTTTGGATATAGGAGCTTTGACTTTGTTATCTTCTTTTGAGTGTGTGTTTTGATTTTCCTTATCACTATATTAACTTTCTACTGTCAGATTTTTTTTTTCCTGTTTGCTCATTTTTCCAGTCTATTACTTGACTTTTAACTCTTTGTTTAAGCTAAGGGTAAAGACTCTACTTCCAGGGTGGTAAGCATATTGTCCTAAGCTCTAGGGGTTTTGTGCAACTGTTTCCAGAGATACTTCTAGAGACCTGTAAATTTTCAGCTCTTCCAAGGTAGTATTATCTAAGTAGAGGTATGTTCACTACTCTCCTTGCTTATGCTTTGGTCTGAGTAATCACAAACATCTATCTTTTCTGCTTTGGAACTGTGATGAGGGCTTTTGCTCCACTGAAACCAAAATATCTGTTGTGCTAGTGGTCTTCCTCACCCTGGGACTGTCAACCAGGACAGTGACCTGGATCTGAGTATGAGCAAAGCAATGGAGTCCTTTCTCAGTGATAGCAAAGAGATCTGTGTAATCTCTTTCTGACCAGTTGTTCAACTCCTTTACTATCTATGGGCTGAGTGCTCTGGAAGCAGCTGCTTCCACTTCTGATTCAGTGCCTCCCAAGGCTTGCTGTGGGTTTGCTGGGCCTAGTTTTGTGATGGCACCCTGCGCTGGACTGTCCTTCACTCTTACTCAGGTGAGACAGAACTTCCTTGCTGACCTAAGTTGTATTTGTCTCGAAAATTATTTCATCCCATCCTTTTATGTGTCTTGTTTCTCTAGGGATTGTTTTATAGCATTATTTAAAGGTATTTATAGGAGTTTTGGGGAGATCTCAGATAAGTCACTGCCTTTTCTCTGCCATCCTGGCTCCAACCTCCCTCCCCAACATTTTATTTTCAAATCACTTTCATATAAGAACTCACATTAATATAGTACCTTAAGATTTCCTCACAAAGAATCAAGGAATTAAATAATATTCTTTGCCTTAGCACCACTTTTCAGATTATGTAACTGAAGCACTAATGGGTTTTCCTATGAGGTAGAAGCTACCAATCATGTTTGACCTGATCACATGTTTTAAGCTGATTTTCTAATAGTGAGGACTAATTGTGCTGATGCCATTCCCAATCTCTTACTCAGTGTTGCTTTTGATCAATGGTTTACATTTATCAAATGATTTGGCCTGGAGCACAAATCTGTGGCTATGGAACAAACACAAAAAGTCATTTTATGGGCACTGGATCTTACACTCAGCATTGTAATCTCACTATATTTCTTTAAATTATTAAATATTCTGATCACTTTTCCAATTTGCTATGCATTTTCTCAGTGGTTCTAGGGAATAGTTCAATTTAGTCACTCACAATCTGTGGTTGTTTAGCTCAGTTGGATAGATGACTGTGTTAATGAAGTTGAGCCCTTTTGTAGGCCAATTAGCTTTGCTTGATTCCAAGGACACACACTGTACCAGGAATGCTAGCCAACTCTCTTGTAAAACCATGTTATTCTTCACAAAGGGGACTGGATGATAGGTTGTGGACAAATTAATACAAACCCATCACTAACATGAAGGGGAAAAAAATAAACAAACAAAACCCAACAACTTTTTTTAAATTTTTTAAATTAACTTTTGTTTATTTTTAGTTTATATCATTGATTTACACAAGATTTTGAGTTATACATTTTCTCCCTGTCTTTACCCTACCCACCCCCCCAAAACAGTGATCCCACTGTATATGCCCTCCACCAATGTACTTTCTCTTATATCCTCCCCTGTCACCCCTCTAACTTTCTGGTAGAGCAAGATGGATCCCAGTGCCTGTATATCTTTTTTCCTGTATATCTTAGTTACATATAAATAATAATAATAATAATAATAATAATAATAATAATAATAACAATTATATATATGTATGTATTAACATGTGATATTAGAAGTTTAAATTCTAGATTCTTTCCCTTCCTCTCTTGTCACCCACCCCCACTGGAAAGACAAGCAATTCAATACAGGGCATACATGTGTAGTTACAAAGAACTCTGGACATATTGTGTAACACTGAAGATATTTCCCTCCTTTATATCCCACCCTCCCCTTGATCTATTATCTACTTTGTACCTGTCTCTTTACAAAAGTGTGTACTTCTAACAACCCTCCTCCCCAACCAGCCCTGCCCTCCATCATCCCCCCTCTCATTCCCTTCCCCCTTGCTCTCCTGCAGGGCAAGATACCCAATTTAGAGTGTATGTCATTCCCTCCCTAAGCCAAATTCAATGAGAGTAAGGTTGACCTGTTCCCTTTATGACTTCCTGTTCTTCCCCTCCATTGTAACAGTTATCCCTTACCTCTTCTATATGAAATGATTGACCCCATTCTGTCTCTACCTGTCTCCTCTCATTCTATTCCTCTCCCACCTCTTAATTTCAATTTTTAAAATATCATCCCTTCCTATTCAATTGATCTTGTGCCCTCTGTCTATGTACACATAAATATACACACTTCCATATGTATTTATATGCATATATACCCTCCTATATAGACATATGTGTATGAATACATACATATATATGTACACGTAGACACACACAGACACACAGACATACACAGACACAGAGACACACACACAAACACACACACACATATATATATATATATACACATACACATATACACATGTATAGGTTTATATTCCCTTCACCTATCCTCATACTGAGAAAAGTTTTGTAAGTTACAATTCTCATTTTTCCATGTTGGCATGTAAATAGTTCAACTTCGTTAAGTTCCTTATGATTTCTTTTCAATGTTTACCTTCTCATGCTTCTTGTGTTTGAATGCCAAATTTTTTATTCAGTTCTGTTTTTTTCATCAAGAATGCTTGAAAGTCCTCCACCTCACTGAATGAACATATTTTCCCCTGAAACATTATACTCTGTTTTCCTGGGTAGGTGATTCTTGTTTTCAACCCTAACTCCCTTAATCTCTGAAATATCATATACCAGGCCCTTCAATCCCTTAATGTAGAAGCTGCTAGATTCTGGGTTATCCTGATTGTGTTTACATAGTATTCAAAATTGTTTTTTCTTGGTAGCTTGTAATATTTGGTCTTTGATCTGGGAACTCCAGAACCTGGCTATAATATTCCTAGGAGATTTCTTTTTGGGATCTCTTTCAAGAGGTGATTGGTGGAAGATGGTAGCATAGAAGCAGCAAGGTTCCACAGCTGCTCATATAGCAACCTCAAATACCCATAAAATATGGCTCTAAACAAAATTTAAGGCTCTAAAATTCACAAATATACAGAAAAACATGTTTCCCACTGAAGGCAGCTCGCAGGAAGGACTCACTGCAGCATGCTGGGAGCTGAAACCAGCCCAGCCTGAAACTACAGCTTGATCTGAGGTGGCCAGGACAAGCCACAGCTAGAGTCTTCAGGAGAGTGGATCAGGAGCAGCTATAGTAGTTTCCAGAATTATCAAACCATAAGAAACAAGGACAAAGTAAAAGGTAAGTAGAACTCGGCTAAATTTGGGGGAGAAAAGTGGTCCTGCCAAACTGCCTCCAGGACAAGGAAGCGGCAGAGGGGGTGGCCTGGCTGCCGCCTCAACATGGCTGTTTCAGAGCTCCTGGCCTGCAGACTGAAGGGGGGCCAAGTGGTTGTTCAGAGGCTAAGTAAGTGTGCTTGCTTTGAGTGGCCTGGATCCAGATCATGGTCCTGGGGTGCATTTTCAGTGAGCCAAAGCTGGTGGGGGCTGCAAAAAAATGGCAGGCTCCTGATAGCTCTGGCAGCTATGAAAACCCCAGTGATTTGGAACAGAGCTTTCCCCTCTGGAAACAGAGTTCCACAGAGCTAAAAATTCAAGTAATTGACTGGTAACATGAGCATGTACAGGAAGCAAAGGAAGAACAGCAATCAAACTCTAAATTCCTTCTTGGGGGACAAAAAGGATCAAAGCATGGAATGGGAAGAAGACAACACAGTCAGAACTCCCACACCAAAAGCTTCCAAGAAAAATGAAGAGTTCCTACGAGCCATAGAGCAGCTTAAGAAGGATTTTGAAAACCAAATAAGAGAAGTGGAGGAAAAATTAGGAAGAGAAATGAGAATGATGCAAGAAAATCATGAAAAGAGAGTCAACAACCAGACTGAAGAAAATAATACCTTAAAATATATATTAACTCAAATGGCTAAAGAGGCCCAAAAAGCCAATGAGGAGAAGAATGCCTTAAAAAGTTGAATTTGCCAGATGGAAAAGGAATCTCAAAAAGTTTCTGAAGAGAATAATTCCTTCAGAATTACAGTAGAGCAAATGGAAGCAAATGACTTTATGAGAAATCAAGATACTATTAAACAGATCCAAACAACTGAAAAAATAGAAGGCAATGTGAACTATTTCCTTGAAAAAAACCACCTACCTGGAAATTAGATCCAGGAGAGAAAATTTAAAGGTTATTGGACTACCTGAAAGCCATGATCAAAAAAAGAACTGAGAAAGAATCCTTAACGAAATTCTCAAGGAAAATTTCCCTGATATTTTAGAATTAGAGGGCAAAATAGATCTTGAAAGAATTTACCCATCACCTCTTGAAAAAGATCCCCAAAAGAAAACTCCTAGCAATGTGGAGGCAGCTACTGCTTCAGACTGCTTTTAGCTCTGGAGGCAGTTGGCTGGACCCTCTCCCCCAAATTTAGCTGAGTTCCACTAACCTTTTCCCTTTGTCCTTGACTCTTATGGGTTGGTAATTCTGGAAACCATCACAACTGCTGGTGATCTGCTCTCCTGAAAGCTCTAGCCAGGGCTTCTCCTGAAGGGCCTAGTGCTAAAACTGCATGGGGCTGGGCTCTGCTCCCAAAGAGCTGCGATGAGCACTTTCCGTCCATCTGCTGTGCTGCTTTTGGCTGGAACCTTGTTCCTCTGTCATTTTATGAGTTCTGCAGCTCTAAAATTTGTTTAGAGTCATATTTTATAAGTATTCAACGTTATTATGGTGGGAGCCATGGAGTTCTTCTGCTTCTACACCCCCCAAAGCAACAACTATTAATTGAATACAATCCCTGGCAAAGTTTGACAATATCTTTACCTCTGAAAACTATTCTCCTACATATTATCATCCACTGCTGGTTTTGAACCTATACCCTTAGGCATGAAAGTTGAATTATCACAAAATAAATCTCCACTTACTATGAAGAGCCTAATTTTCTTGCACTAAAAGTGTGCCTTTATAATTCAATTCAATCACTATTTATTAAGCATCTTTTTATATGTTAGGTTCTATAGTATTACTGGATGTACAATGATATAAAAATGATTACTGCTCCAAAAGATATTGCATTCTATAGAGGAGGATCCAATATGTACAGAGAGAGGTAAATACAAATGTTCTAGAGATCTTCTCTCTTTCCTGCTATGTCCAGAGAGTGAAGATCATAATTGAAAGCATGAGATATCATGACATGATGAGATAACTCTCCCACTTCTTTGTTTTTTATCTTTTTTTTTCCTCTACACCAACACTTTAATTCATTTTATTTACTTTTAGTTTACAAGATTCAATTCCACAATCCCAAGTTTCAGATTTTCTCCCCTCCCTTCCACCCCACCCTGCCCCATGGTGGCATGCTATCATGTATAGGATCTGCAAATACTTTCACACTGTACAATTGTTTGGTTATATAGAAGGGTTGTAAACATTGAGTGATCACTGGGAAAAAAAAAAAAAAGCAAAACCAAACATGAAAAAGAATGATAGCATGTTTTGCTTC
>CM053590.1:90621612-90638912 GCA_028646515.1 Pseudochirops corinnae
AATAGCATCTTGATTTCTCATAAAGTCATTTGCTTCTATTTGCTCCACTCTAATTCTGAAGGAATTATTCTCTTCGGAAAGCTTTTGAGATTCTTTTTCCATTTGGCAAAGTTGACTTTTTAAGGCATTCTTCTCCTCATTGGCTTTTTGGGCCTCTTTTGCCTTTTGAGTTGATCTATTTTTTTAAGGTGTTATTTTCTTCAATCAGGTTGTTGACTCTCTTTTCATGATTTTCTTGCATCATTCTTATTTCTCTTCCCAATTTTTCCTCCACTTCTCTTATTTTGTTTTCAAAATCCTTCTTAAGTTGATCTATGTCTTTTAGGCCGTCTTAATGTTTCCTGGAAGTTTTTGGTATGGGAGTTCTGACTGTGTTGTCTTCCTCCCGTTCCATGCTTTGATCCTTATTGTCCCCAAAGAAGGAATCTAGAGTTGGTTGCTGTTACAACTTTGCTTCATTTGCCTGCTCATATTGGCCAGTCAATGATTTTTTACCTCTGTGGAACTCTGCTTTTAGAGAGGAAAGCTCTGTCCCAAATTGCTGGGGTTTTCCCAGCTTCCAGAACTATTAGGGGGCTGTCATTTTTTTGCAGCCCCCACCAGCTTTGGCTCACTGAAAACGCATACCAGGACCACCACCCAAGACCACAATCTGCATCCAGGCCACTCGATGTAAGAGCACTTGGCTTCTGAACAATTGCTTGGCCACCCTGCAGTCTGCAGACCAGGAGCTTTGAAGCAGCCACATGGAGGTCGCTGCATGGCCACCACTTCTGCTCCTTCCTTGCCCTGGAGGCAGTTTGACGAGACTGGTTTTCTCCCCAAGTTTAGCTGAGTTCCACTGACCTTTCACTTAGCCCTTGTTGCTTATGGCTTGATAATTCTGGAAACTGCCACAGCTGCTGCTGATCCACTCTCCTCAAGTCTCCAGCTGTGGCTTGTCCTGGCCAACCCCGGGACCACACCACTATTTCAGGTTGAGCTGGTTTTGGCTCCCAGCACTGAGCTGATCCCTTACTGCTGAGCTGCCTTCAGTGAGTTTTGGAGCCTAAAATTTGTTTAGAGTCATATGTAATGGGTATTTGAGGTGGCTGTGTGGGAGCTGTGGTACCTTGCTGCTCCTACCATGATTACAGTTTCAATTATTTTAATATATAGGGTTAATTACTTGTTAGTTTTTGTAATTATTGACCTATGATGAAGTTTTATATATTCATTTTTTAAGAAGTCAGTCTTTTCTGCAACCACAGCCTTTTGAAATACCTTGATATCACTAAGAAATTACACTGTTTGCTAGATCAAATGATATTTAAAACTAAATTATTGTTTTTTATTCTGTCAATTACTCTGAAAGCTTTACTGAATAGCACAAAATACAGTCATTGCTGTCCACTTAAATTAAAAAAAATATTTATTTAGCACCTACTGTGTATAAGAAGTGATATTCTGTGATACTGAGGAATTCATGGCTATAATTATTAATAATAATAATTTGCATTACTGTAGCACTTTAGGATTGCAATATACTTTATTGATATTATCACCTTTAATTCTCAGAATAGCCATATGATGTATTTGTTATTATTCTCATTTTGACAGACAAGGAAACTGAGAGTATCAGGGGTTAAGTGAGTTACCAAAGGTCACATAGCTGACATCTGATGCTGGATTTGAACTCATGTTTGTCTGCCACTGTTTTAATGCTTTATATACTAGCCATCTAGCAGCCTGCTAGAGCTAAAACATGACATGTTCCCTGCCACCCCAAACATAATTATTTTTCAACCTGTGGAAATATCATCCTTCTTTTCCTCCTCCTCTACCTCCTCTTTTTCTTCATCATCAGCAATAGTATTGGTTTATTACATTATTATTATTAGAGTAGTAGTAGTAGTAGTAGTACTTAGTAGTAGTAGTAGTAGTAGTCATAGAAGTAGTAGTAGTAATTGTAGTACTAGTAGTAGTAGTAGTAGTAGTAGTAGTAGTAGTAGTAGTAGTGGTAGTGGTAGTGGTAGTGGTAGCAGCAACAGCAATAGTATTAGTAAAAACAAAAACCAAAAAAAAAACACTTGTTAATATGATTATTACAAAGGGAGAAAAGAGAGCTAGACTGTCTGGCAAGTGCCCCATGAGGTGGTGTTGAAAATTACTTCTTGTAACTGAACTTAGAACTGAAAATTGCTATAAAAATATAGCCCATAGAGGTAAATCTGACCCTGCTCTCCAATGGATTTTCTAAGATTTGTTTAAATCTGGTTCTAGAATTGCACCACTGGCTGCTTTTGTCTCATCCTTCTTGGACTTAGAGGATATAGATTTGTTCAATTATTCACATCAGAGTAGAGTTGGCTTCAGTGATAGCAGACAATTATTGTCATCTCTAGCTCTGTGAATATGGTCTCTGTCTCCCTACACCAGATCGCTCAAACTGACTGTTCTTAAAAATCTGGTATCTTTTATGCTCTTTTATTATCTTCTTCAAAGGCATATGCCACTATCAGAATATCATGTTCTATATTTTCTGGGTGACTTTCAGCGTGAGTCATAGTAGATCTCTGGCCCATAGAAATGTAAACTAAAATTGTTAATCACAGAGAAGGGTCCAGAGTAGCCATAGCCTCCTGGAGGGGGCTTTCATATCCCATAAGAAGACAGCAGCATAACAGTTATTATTGGCAAGAGAGGATTCTGCCTTCTACTTGCAGACTCCATCTGAAGCCATTTAAGAATCAAAGTCCTCACAGTTAATGCCTCCATTCTCCTTCATATACTGGTAGATGAATTGAAGAAAGCTTGCTAATGCAACCCATGTTGCTCTGCTTCCAGCTACAGTCCACCAGATTCTGCTCATTTGGCCATACGTTAACTTTCCTGTTCTACAGAAGTACTTCCCCTCTAGGGACCCAGTGACACTGAGAGACTAACAAGAATGATAGTCAACCTGATTTCTGACTGGATGCCATAGCTATGAACTCTTCAATATGCTGCTTTGGGAACCTCTACAAAATTGGGTTTCATGAATGTTACTTTTAATTGTCTTCCTATATGAACTACATCTCAGAATCTGCTCTATGAATTTTTCATTGGTCATATCATTTAAGTGGTTCATGTCCAAACTATCTGCATTCCATGTTTCATAGCTCAATCTTCCTCAGGTTCTCTTCCCCTAGGGACCACCTCTAGTTCTTTTCATAATCTGAGTAGGTCTTCTGATTCTCGGACTTGCACAGTCTCCAGTAAATGTTCTTCTGTATATCATAATACTACGTGGTCAACCCCTGGCAAAGGGTATCAACTAAAATACAAAATTTCATTTCTGGTAACAGTGGAAGAGGAGAAGAGCCTTGACTATATTATTTTCATGATCTTGAATGACTTTATTTATGGTTTATGTACTTTGACAAAAAAGAGAGTCAAGGGTCATGTGTGTGATATATTTTAGAAATATTCTTATTAAAAATTGGTCAATTATGTTTAAAAACATAAAAGGATATACTCATCCAAATATTTAAATGATTATTATTTGATGCCAGATAAATGAAACATTATTAAAAATGTATATTTTTGCTTGTATCTCCCTATAGATATCATTGGTATTTGATTTTGAGAGGTTTCAACTAAGTGTCAAATGTATACTTTTTCTTTACCATAAAGTATGGTATATATTTTATCACTTTGGCTTACGAATCTCCAGGACTGGGCTAAATTTATGCATTGGCAATGCCAGCCTCCTAGTCCTACCTACCACTGCTCTCATCAGTTACAGCCATTGGGTTCGGCTACTTTCCCCCAGCCTGCTGCTTAAACAGATGCTAATGGGTGAATGAATAGCAGCAGGAGGGCAGACTGGGGTGATCTTCATTCATTAGCAGCTGCTTAAACAGCAGGCTGAGGGGCTCTGCAGCTGCTGAGGGAAATACTGGGATGGGGGGTTGACCTATGCAATGATTTTGACCAAAACCTACATTTTTACACAGAAAAGTTCAAGTTGTCCTATACCCTGTGTTGTAACATATGTGGCTAATCTGAACCACTGTCTCATTCACCCGTTTTTAAGGATGTATTGTAAGGATTTAGACTTTATATCATTTTGCTAAACAGTGAAGCTTTTAACTGCAAATGAGTTAAAAGCCAAGAGCTGTGTCTAAAGATCTGGTTCCAAACTGCTAGGTGATTAATGATAGGCTCAGATTTACTGAAGGAGGTCCAGTTTGGGAACAATCCCAATTCAATTCTACTCAGTGACTATACAGCCACATTTATATCCTCTTTGCTTCACTCTTATACAGTTTAATCTTATATTATGGCTCAGAAGAGATAATGTAGGTAAAGTGCATCACAAAACCTAAAATCTTAAATAAAAGCTATCTCTTATTATTACTGTTGTTCTTATCATCATTACCATCACCATCATCATCCTCTCATTGTTTTTTAGATGAAATTTAGATAGCAATGGCCCTGGGACATGTTTCTTGTATTATGGCTATCTGGCTATTATTCTTTTATGTTTAATATTCTGCTGATTATTACACACATAGATGAAGTAAATGACTGCTTTATTTTTGCAATTTATTTTAAAAAATATTAGGATATGAATTCATTTCCTACAGATGAACCAAAAGCATTCTTGGGACAATTCCAGTAGTAGACAGTATGACAGAAATGTTATATATCTCATCCTACTGCCACATGATTTAGACTTCTTCCATTATTTTCCTGTGTTTTAAAAGCTTTAGATTTTATATAGATTGCGCATTATGAATATTTGCTATTTTGTTGTTGAATCATTTTTAGTCATGTCCAACTCTCCATGACCCCATTTGGGGTTTTCTTGGCAAAGATATTGGAATGGTTTGCCATTTCCTTCTCCAGTGCAATTAAAGGTGATAAAACTGAAGGTAAAAGGATTAAACTACTTGTCCAGGGTCACATGGAAAGTAAGTATCTGAAGCTGGATTTTAACTCATGAAGACACTCAAATCTTCCTGACTCCAAGCCTGGCACTATATCCACTGTGTCACCTGGCATTCAAAGTTATAACCTAAAGGAATTGATAGAAGGTGCCTAGGAGTGGAACTTGAAAATTAATTCAGCTCAACATGAGAACCCTCATCAGTTCCAGACAGAGAAAGGATTAATAGAATAAAAGTTCTTTCTCAGTTCTGTGGGTGGTGCTGTATGGTTGTTCTGTTTTTACTCCACCATCTTGGCTCTGCCCCTTCATGGTTGTTCTTAGCTGGTGGAGCAATTTATCTGGTTAATTCAGATAATGAATATTTGCTATGGCAACATTTTAACAGTGATTTTCAATTTCTTTTTGAATCTAGGCAAATGAGAGAAATAGTTTTGTCTGGGACAATGCCCAGTTTTAGTGTTTTTTTTTTTTTTATTTTGGTTGTTGTTGTTGAATTCTCAAGGATATTTGAGGTCATCAGAATTTGTAGTATGGGAATTTTCCATCTGTTTAAATTTATGAAACAGAGAGGTTATGATGCTTGCTAAGCATTTCAAAGGTATTTCCAACTTGTAGTGATACATTGTCCAATTTCTAGATTCCTTGAAAATCTTCATTGATTAATGTTTGGGATTATTATTATTGTTATTAATAGTAGTAGCAATAAACTCCTAATCTGATTCATTTAATTTATTTATTTATTTATTTTTTGCTTTTTGGAGGGCGGAGGACAGGGCAGTTGGGGTTAAGTGACCTGCCCAAGGTCACATGGCTAGTAAGTGTTAAGAATCTGAGGTCGTATTTGAACTCAGGTCCTCCTGACTGCAGGGCCTGTTCTCTATTCCCTGTGCTACCTAGCTGCTCTGATCTGATTAATCTTAGTCATTTTCTTTGCAAGCTAAGATGCTCTAATGATATTCTATTTAATTGCAGTATAGCATGGAAGATAAACTGGAGATGTGAGAAGTCACAATATTAAGTGAGATACAGAACTCTATTCAAATAGTGGGAGAGTCCTTCACAGACTTAGGGAATCTCAGAAAACATTCAGTACTAGAAGAAATCCTTACTTCAACCTTCTGAAAAGTTGTCATCTAGATTTTACATGAATATCCTCTTTGATAGGGAACTCCTTATCTATCAAGATAATACTCTACTTTTGAATGCCTCTAATTATTAGAAAGTTGTTTTTTGTTTCCATCATATGTTGTCAGTCACAACTTAATATCCTATTAGCATGTATTAAGTGCCTACTATATGGTAGATCCAGTGTTAAGACAGAGATAAAAAGAAAAGGAAAGAAAAAGAATGTTACCACTCTCAAAGTAGCTCACAGTCTAAATGAGAAGAAACATGCAAAGAATTATGTATATAGATATAAACAGGATAATTGGGATAATCTCAAAGGGAGGGCACTAAGAAAGTCTTGAAGAAAAAACTTGAAGAAGGTGGGTCTTTAGCTGAGACTTGAAGAAAGTCAAGGAAGTTAGCATGTGAAGAGGAAGAGTGAGAGAGGTCCAGGTATGAGATAGCCAGTGAAAATGCTTAAAATGTCCATTTGTCACTCCTGCTTCTAAATTCTTGGACCAAGTAAGTCAAATCTAATACCTCTTCAAATGACAGCCCTACAAATGCTTGATGACAACTAGCATATATCTGCTATCTCTTCTTCTGCGTGATCAACTGAAGTCCTTCAATTGATCCTCTTATTTCATGCCAACTTACAAATTGAATAATTTTCCTCTGGGCACAAAGCAACTTGTAAATATTCTTTCTAAAACATGGTTTTTAGGACTGAACACAATATTTTCTCTATTGTGTGACCAAGCTGGAAAATGGGACTATTATTTCCCTTATCCTGGGAATCATCTCTCAATGAAGTTTAAAATTATTTTTCTGTCTGTTTCTACGTATGTCTCTCTCCTGTTATGTCACACTGATGTGTATTCTGTTGTCAATTCACTAAAATGCCCAGGTCTTTTTACATGATTTGTAGTCTAGCTCCACTTATATGGTTCTTATGTAGCTGATATGTTGAACCCAATTGTGAGACTTTACAGTTATTTCTGTTAGATATTCTTTCCAGGATATCTGAATTGTGTTGTTCCTTTAACCAAAGTGGACCCAATTTGAGGTAAACATGTGGGGTTGTTCTGTATCTCATTCACAGAGTGCTCAGGATTCTCTATGTTTGGGGGTGGGATCATAGGACCCCAAACTCATGCAAAGACTTCTTAGGATTTACAAATAAAAAGCAAAACTTAATTTTTATTTACAAAAGATAAGTTCCCTCATATCGGTTATACTTTGTATAGGCAATAGTGTGGTACAGTGTTCAAAGCACAAGGTTTAGAGTTAAAAGACCCGGGCTAAAAACCTGCTTTCCCTTTCCTCCCTATTTGTATGACCTTCAGCAAATCAATTCTCTGCTCAGGGCCTCAATTCCCTTATCTATAAAATGTGTGGGTTGTATGAAATAATCCCTAAAGCCCATCCTAATTCTTACATTTTATCAACTGGATGTTTACCTTATATATTTTGAAGATATTGAAAGTGTCCCTTTTGGGGAGTAAACAAGCAATGAAAAAGCAAACCACTATCAAGACTATTTATCTTTCTATATCCATTATGTAGGAGAAAATGTCTATTTGTCATATGTATACAAATCAGAATGATGCTACATTAGTAAGGATCATGTGATGATGGTTGGGGAGTATGTGGAGATCTTCTCTTTGCAACCTAGAGTTATTCATTAATGTAGATGTTAGTACTAACCAGCTGTATTTCTTGACTTTCAATTTTCCCAGTTAAAAAAAAAGTACTTATTAGTCCATCCAAGAGAGGTTTTTAGAGCCTTTCCTCCCTCAAAAGACTTATTGGTACTCCATGTATCTACACACATACACATACACATTTACTCTTGTGTATGTGTATGTTTAATTAAAGTTCAGGTAATTTTGCACTAAATATTAGATGCCAAATGCTCCCCCTTTCAAAATGATATCAGTTGATATCATTAGGTATATTCAAAAGGTTTATTTTTTTCTTAGTTGACCACAGTTTCATAGTGAGCAGACATTTTATAGGAAATACATACCTAATATTGTCACGTGCTGTTTCTTTTTTTTTTAACATTGGAAATACTTAAGTGAATTGGTCATTTGTTTATAGATTTTTTACTTGATGCAGTTGAGAGAGGAAGAAAATAGGCTCGCTGAGCATTCCTTACCCACCATTGGGAGTATAGCTTAAGCATTTAAAATTCACGTGTTGTACTCTGACTGTCCCCAGGAGACTCTGGCTGCTTTACCTTGCTTCTGTAATGAGAATATACTGACACATTTTCATTATTAGATCAAAGGAGAAGGGCATTACATGAAGCCACTTGCAAATGAAATATCAAAATTGGCTGGAGTATACACTTTCATTCTAATCAAATATCATTCTCTTCTCCCAAAATCAATAGAGGAAACCAAAGAAAGGAGACACGAGGTCTGAAATTAATATAGCCAGTGAAATCAGCCTTAGAGTGGGCTCATTTATTCACTGTTGACTGGAATAACTGAAACATGGATTTTATAATTAGAATACCTTTTGGAAAAATCTTCTTAATTTATAGGACACACAAAAGCAGAACTTGAGTTTTCCTAGAATGGATATTAAGTTGAAATCTGTTTTCATTTTTTTTCTGTATAAATATCATACAGATTGATAACTCTAAATTTGTTAGAGTCTAATGTCTAAAAATGTGTGAAGTCTAAAAGATCAAAATATATTTGTCTTAAGAATGGAGGCTTATGTTTTTTTTTGTTTTGTTTTATTTAATGGTTATTTTCCCCAATATTTCAAAATTTTTAGGAAGTATATCTCATAGTCAACTAACTAAATTAGTGCTCATTACTTTTTTTCATAGGCTCATTACTACTATCACAGGTTATGACATTCAGACTAATCTCTTCATCAGAGACCAGCAGGGAGTCAAAGTGCAAAAGTGTTCTGTGTCAATAAGAATTTTTCAGCCTTCACAAATTCCCCAGCCAACTCCTCAGTACCTTCAGGGCATGTTCTCTGAGAAACTGCTTACATGGCAGCAAATTGAGGAAAGACTAATTTGAGTAAGTGCTCTAATTTGCCCATTTGCAGAATCAAGATGATCCTGAAAATATATGCCTGGATTTATTTGAGAATGTCCTGCTATATATTTGCAGATGGCTAGAGACCTCCTGATTTATCTCTTTGGCAAGGGTCTTCTGCCAACATACACAGATGAGTACACTCTGGGTGTGTTAGCTATGTATCTTCACATGAAAGTGGTAGGTCACTGGCTTGGAGTGATAAGAAAAGTGTTATTTCTCTTTCCAGAACATTACTTACCACTTTTGAGTAGGTCATGCTACTTCTTTGCTCTTCAGTTTTTCCAGATATCAAATATCTAATTAGATTAGACTATCTCGATGACTTTTTTTTTAGCTCTCTCTCTCTATATATATATATACACACACAATGTCTACACCTACGATTTCAACGAAGTTGTGCATGGAAGTTACATATCATATATAACTTTGCGATTTCAGTTGCCTGAGACATGAGAAGTTTAATGACTTGCCTATGGTCACACATAGATTTAAGTCAAGCTCTCCCTTACTCTAGTCTATTCAATTTCCATGCTACTATATTGCTTCTATTGCCAATTCTATTTACTCTTACCCTCTGCTACCTTCTCTCCTACTTAGGATACTCTTTCCCTCCTCCTTTCCCTCTCTCTTACTATGTCTTCTTTCTCTCTTTTAATCCTACTCTTCTCTCTTTTTCTCAATTACTTCAAACACCCTCTTTCTGATAAAAGATTGAGAGATCACACACACACACACACATATATATATATATATATATATATATATATATTATGTGTAGGTATATGTATATATGTATTTGTATGTGTACATATACATACAACCATGATTGTCTCTGCCCAACTGCTTAATTGAGATAGACCCTGCATGTGACCATCTAGAAGGATTTTTTATTAATCCCAGGCCCTTCACTTACTAGTGTCATTAGACTTCCAAATTCAAAGTCAATCAAGAGACATTTGTGTTCAGTAGATGAGGGCACTCCGCCAGCTCTGCATTCTTGCCAAGGTATTGCTATAGTCACCAGATCTGAACAAAATTGTAAACAAAATCGAAGTCTGGCAACCCAGAGCTGCTGTTCTGATTAGTGTTTTATTAGCAGGCATTCTTGCAGAAATAAAGGCACCATAATGTCAATGTAAGCTGTCTCCTTGTTCATTTTATTTGAGAAGTAGCAAGGTTCTTCTCATACCATTCATTTTCTCAATGGAGAGATCCCTATACAATTTATCTTTGCATAGATTGGGAAGAATGGAAAAGGGCAAAGACTTGCTGGCAATGCCTACAACTTGGCCCTGTTTCATTCTAAGCATCTCACTTGAACTCTAATTGCATCCAAATTGGTAAATCTGTACTTTCAAGATTGAGTCAAGACCTGGTAATCATTTTGTGTATAATCAGCTTTCCATGCAGTCTTGAAAGGAATATTTATCAACTGTTCATTTTAAAACATGTCAAGAAATAAAAGTATTCCACCCCCTAAGGAAAATATTGGTTTATATTTTTTAAATGAAGAAAGGGTCAAAAGTTATCTTCAAACTTATCAATGACAAAGAACAAATCAGTGGACTTTAGGGCCGCCTCAGAAGTCAGCTCAATTTGCATTTTTTTTTAATTCTAGTTGGTTATTCAAGAATTATACAGTTCAATGAAAATCATTTCAAACTACGCTCCCCAAATAACATGACAAAGACATTGCTGTTTATAATATTCTATTAAAGAACATTTACCCCTGTAGGCAATCACTAAAAACTAGGAAAGATAATAGCTGTTGAGCTACTCTGAAATAATTTCCTCACAAAATAATCTTCATTAAAGGAATATTAAGGAGTCTATTTTCAGTGTGGCATGAAGGGATTTAGCCACATGACTCCTGTTACTCTTAATGGGAATCACATGGTTTTAGCCATATACACTGCAATGAACATGTGCACCCAAGGGTTGGGCAATATCCTCAGAATGAAAACATTGAGAATCAAGGCTGAAGAGAGTTGTGGCTCCTTTCTACTCATTTAAAGAGCTGGACATCCAGATGTGATAATCAGTCACACTGTATTTAACATGTCCATAACATTTAGTAATTTGGATTCTCAGTAAAGCACTGTAGGGCAGTAAAAAGTATACCAGATTTAGAATCAGAATAACTACATAAAAACCCAGGCTATGTTATTTACTATCTATGAGGTTATGCTTAAATCACTCAGGCTTTTTGGGTGTCAATTGCTTAACTTAGAAAATGTGGTGATTGTACTATGTGACTATAAATGTCATTAAACTTTAAATCTATGATCCTATGATACCCCAATGGGTGCTTTTAAAAACTGAATTTTTCCACTATTTCATCATTTAACAGTCAGTTATTAAGTGTTTTATGTATAGAGTATTGCTTTGTGTTCTAGACAAAATGTTGTTGCTCAGTCATTCAGTGTCTGACTCTTTGTGACCCCATGGACTATGATAACCACGCCCTAGTCTGTCCAAGCTCATATTCATTGCTTCCATGACAATATCTATCCATCTCATACTCTGCCACCTTTTTTTTTTCCTTTTGCCTTCAAGCTTTTCCAACATCAGGGTCTTTTCCAATGAAACAAAATCCTTATACCTTATGTGACACTGTAATCTCCTATTCCAATCCAGAGTGGAGGAGGAGGAAAATCTCTTTCCAAAGGGAGCTAGGAGAAGCTAAAAAAAAAAAATAAAACAACCCTTTATTCAGATAAGTGGTACAGGAACTAGTTTGAGTAAATAGCTTCACATCTTTACTCTCATGTCTCTCCAAGGAGTTTATGAAAGAGGGACAATTAGACATTGATTATAACTTTACGGGCCCACCTCCTCCACTGCCTCTATCAGATCTGGACTTAATTCTCTTCTAGAGCTCATCAAATTTAGATTTACTCTGTCAGCCACTCACAAATTCTTTCTCTTATACATACTCACAGAATACTCTTCTCACTCAAAGTCCTTTCACTCTTTCCAAATCCTCAGAATCCATCAAATTCTTCTCTCCATTGCCCATTAACTTTCCATGTTCTCCCTGAATTACTCTTCCCACTTTGCATAAGCCTTCAACACGAATGCCAGCTACTCCATTCATGCATCTTCCTTTACCACACCCCAGTTTCCAATCTCCAAAATGCCTAATACCAGATTTAAGGCTATTTTCTGATGTCCTTAAATAAGCCCAGAGAATAACTGACAAGGTCAGTTTCCCATAACCTTAGGCATATAGCTATTTCTCTTTGGCCATTCAGTTTTTTATCATTTTCACCCTCAACATCTGGAGCACATAGCTTTGATCTCATGAAGCTTAGAGAGATACCTAGCAGTTGGGGATTTGTTCCCTTGGTTTTGTGCAGAAGTTCAGGTCAAAATCAGAGAAAACCTGGAAGTTTTAAAAACATCTATGGGAAGCCTCTTGCACTTATATGATTCCTTGGAGTTGTAGGGCATGATAGATTGCCCTGTCATTCTACAGTCCCCTATAGAGACTCTGAAAATTGAATAAACTTCACAATGTATGCCTTGGGTAAGCAGTATGAAATGTACCTTCAGATCATTTTAAAAGAAAATTAAAACAGAGGTTGAGGTAGGGGAAAAGGGATTTTGGGGCACAGAGCTGTAGAATTGTCAGTTCTGTCAGTGCTCTTTAAATTCCAGTGCTTGGGGAAAAACTCCCAATCATCTAATCTAGAGGTTCCAAAACTACTTATTTGACCTACTGCCCCCTTTATAAAAAAAAACAAACCCTCAACACCCACCTGGAAACCTACTTTCTTTTACCATTTAACAGTTATTTTCAAAAAATTTGCTGTTCTTTCAGAAATGTATGATTTTTAAATGATACATCTTAAATTTAAAAAAAAAATTGTAAATGTGTGGGGTTTTTCCTGCATTGAAATTTTGTCAATGCAATATTGAGTCCTGTAACTGTATAGTATCCCATTATAAAGAAGTTATCACATGCACATATTCCTCCTGATGCATGCTGTACTTCCCAAAAATGTTTGCCACTTCTTTGCCTGCCAACATTTGCTTGTTAAGACTTGTCAGTGGACTTGACCACTGATTGGCTTTAACTTGCATTTTGCATGTTTATTTGGAAAATAATGTAATAACTATGACTTTAATTCTGTTACACAACAGATAAAACATCTACAAACAGTTTTTCAAAGTTTTCTTCTCTTCTTTCCTTATACTTCTACCACCTCCTTATTTTTATTCAATGCCCCCCAATTGCAACCGAAGCTATTATCATTCCATCATTCCAGTGACCCTAAGGGGGTGGTACCACCCACTTTGGGAACCTATGATCCTATTTATGACTCTGAGAAAGCTTACAGTGTAGTGTGTGATAAGTTTTATGTTCCATTCTCTTATAGTCATTGTGAGACTTTCTCTTTCAAAATTTTGTGGTGTCCAGGGTTTATCCTTTATTTCTACACCCACTTCTACACTTTTACCTTAGATTACTTAAGGTCATAATTCATTATTTTTTGTTTTTGCTTTTGTACTAATTTATTTATTTTATCAAAAGAGGTAAGAATACTAAACTTGGAATTAGCAGATCTAAGTTGAGTTCCTAAATCTTAAACTCCTCTACTTATAGGAACTTTAGTAAATCACTTTACTTCTTAAATTTTGCATATCCACATTTATATAATAAAGGTAATAACAGTTTCACTATCTTCCTTATAGGGTTATTGTGAGAATAGCACTCTGTAAGCTTGAAATGTCAGTTATTATTATTATTATTGTTATTCAAATACTTATGCTGCCTGTGTTCTCTTAGGCCATTTGACTACCTGATATTTTAGCCATGTTGGCTAGGGGTACCACATAAACTTGTTCTAATCCTTAAAAATCTTATTCCCTTGGGGTTTGCCCTGGATTTCATGTTAAAATAATGGCATACCTAGACATTCTGAAGACGTCCTTGGGAGGCTCCTTACACTTAGGTGAGTCCTTAGAGTGGTATGGACTTTCAAATTTTGCTAAGTGATTCTAAAATCCCTCAAGAGGTTGTGTAAATTTGTGCAGATAGAAATAATCTAATGTATTACTTCAATAAAAGAGTTTCCTGAACGAGTCCTTTTCTCATCAATGTGGCCTAAAGCTAATTTCCAAAACTCAGGCTTAAATTGACTTCACTTACCTGGATAATTAACAGAACTTTCAATGGAGCCTTACAATCTCAGTAGTTATGCTTCAGATTTGAGCATGAGGTAAGTAAGAAATTCCAGAAAACCCTGGAAATGGTACATTATTTTTGGAGGGGAGAAGGCAGGGCAATTGGGGTTTAAGAAATTCCAGAAAACCCTGGAAATGGTACATTATTTTTGGAGGGGAGAAGGCAGGGCAATTGGGGTTAAGTGACTTGCCCAAGGTCACATTGCTAGTAAGTATTAAGTGTCTGAGGCTGGATATGAACTCAGGTCCTCCCAACTCCAAGGCCAGTGCTCTATTCACTTAGCCACCAAGCTGCCCCTGAACTAATATTCTTAAGCATCTACTTTGGGCAGGACACAATTATGGGAAAAATACCACATATGCTTGCAAATGATTCCACACATTTTTGTCTGGGTACTGAAGAGGATTTAGCCTGATGTATGGGGGGGGAACAATATAAAAAATTCCTGAAGACTTCTAATCAAATAGAACTATATAAAAAATGAAGTAGGAAATTTGCCTTGGCAGATAATGGCTTCCTCATCAATTTGTCTTTTTTTTTTCTTCAGAAATCAACATTTCCCCTTATTTATTAAAATTTAAATACTTTCTTTTTCCCAATTACATCTAAAAACAATTTTAACCATCATTGTTTTCTTAAAATGTTGAGTTCCAATTCTCTCCCATACTCCCTTCCCTCCCCCACTATTAAAAATGCTAGCAATTTGATAAGGGTTATACATGTTCAGTCATGAAAAACGTATTTCCATATTAGTCATATTGTGAAAGAAAACATGTTATGACAAAAAAAAAACCACAAGAAAAATAAAGTAAAAAAAAAGTATGCTTTGATCTACATTCAGATTCCATCTGTTCTTTGTCTGAAGGTGAATAGGATTTCTCATCATGGGTACTTCAGAATTATCTTGGATCTTTATATTGCTGGGGATGTCTAAGTCATTCACAATTTATCATTGTACAAAATTTCTGTTAATGTATATAGTGCGTTCATGGTTCTGTTCAATTTACTTGGTGTCAATTCCATATATATATATTTTCATGTTTTTCTGAAATTATCCTACTCATTGCTTCTTCTAACAGTGATTCTCAACCTTCCTAATGCTGCGACCCTTCAATATTCATATGTGGGCATATCTGCATGTAGGTGGACCCACCTGGAGACGGATAGAGGAGCCATGTTTTGGTTCCCAAGACTGTCAGAAATATGTGTTTTCTTATGGTCTTAGGTGACCCCTTTGAGCCCTGTGAAAGGGGTTGCAACCCACAGGTTGAAAACTGCTCTGCAAAATAGCATTCCATTACAATCATATACAACAACTTGTTCACCCAATCCTCGATTTATGGACATATCTCCAGTTTCCAATTCTTTACTATCACAAAAAGAGCTGCTATAAATGTTTTTGTACATGTAGGTCTTTTCCTTTTCTTTTTTATCTCTTTGGGATACAGACCTAGTAGTGGTATTGCTGGCTCAAAAGGATATTCACAGTTTCAAAGCCCTTAGGGAATAGTTCAAAATTGCTCTCCAGAATGCTTGGGTCAATTTACAACTCTACAAATAGTGCATTAATGTCCCAATTTTCCTACATCCTCTCTAATGATCATCATTTTTCTTTTTTTGTTATATTAGCCAATCTGATAGGTGTGTTGTTTTAATTAGCATTTCTCTAACCAATTGTGATTTGTACTTTTTAAAAAATATGACTATGGATGCTTTAATTTCTTCATCTGGAAACTAATTGTACATGTCCTTTGACCATTTTATGGGAATGACTCACATTATTATAAATTTGAGATTTATAGATCTCTATAAATTTGAGAAAGGAGACCTTTATGAGAGAAATTTATAAATTATTTCCTTAGTTTTCTGCTTTCCTTCTAATCCTGGATGCATTGGTTTTGTTTGTGCAAACCCTTTTAAATTCAATATAGTCAAAACCATCCATTTTACATCCAACAATGCTCTCTGTCTCTTGATTGGCAATAAATTCTTCCCTTATCCATATATCTGACATGAGAACTATTCCAACATTCCCCAAATTTGGTTATGGTATCACCATTTATTTCTAAATAATATCCCTACTTTGACTTTATTTTGGTATATGGTGTGAGGTTTTGATCTATGCTTAGTTTCTGCCATACTGTGTACCAGTTTTCCCAGCAGTTTTTGTCAATAGTGAGTTCTTGTCCCAAATGTCTGGACCTTTATGTTTATCAAATACAAGATGACTATGGTCACTTCTTGCTGTGTATTGTGTACCTAATCAATTTCTCTGATCCAACACCTATTTCTCAGACAGTACCAAATTGTTTTGACAATTAACACTTTGCAATAAAAGTTGAGATATGGTATGGCAAGGCTAACCTTCTTTCCCATCTGTTTTCATTAATTCCTTTGATATTCTAGACCTTTTGTTTTTCTAGATTAATTTTGTTATTGCTTTTTCTAGCTCAATAAAATATTTTGATATTTTTATGAGTATGATAATGGATAGGTATATTAATTTAGGTAGAATTGTCATTTTATTTATATTGGCTGATTATCTTGGCCACCAGCCAATATTTTTTTTTTTATATGTTTAGATCTGACTTTATTTGTGTAAAAAAAAATTTTTTTTTTAAATAAAGTTCATATAGTTCTTGAGTTAGTCTTGGTAGTTCAGCTCCCAAGTATTTTTATATGGTCTTTAATTGTTTTAAATGAAATTTTTCTTTTTATCTCTTCTTGCTACATTTTGTTGGTAATATATTGAATTGCTGATGAATTATCTGGGTTTACTTTATATCCAGAGATTTTGCTAAGGCTGAATTATTCTAACTAATTTTAAGTTGATTCTCTGGGATTCATCAAATATACCATCATATCATCTGCAAAGAATGATAATTTTGTTTTCTCATTGACTACTCTAATTCCTTCAATGTCTTTTTAAATAGCTATTTCTATGTACTAGCATTTCTAGTACAATATTGAATAATACTGATGATACTGTTTATCCCTATTGGGAAGGTTTCTGGCCTTA
>CM053590.1:90639412-90662659 GCA_028646515.1 Pseudochirops corinnae
ATTGTACAATGTGAAAGTATTTGCAGATCCTATACATGATTGCATGCCACGATGGGGGGTTGGTGGAGAAGGGAGGGGAGAAAATCTGAAACTCAAGAGATTGTGGAACTGAATCTTGTAAACTAAAAGTAAATAAACAAGTCATTAAAAAAAAAAGAAAGTAAAAAAAAAAAGAAGAAGGGTTCTGTTGCTCTGTTTCAAAGACAGGGAAACTCTGCAGTGATGGTCTAACACACAGGAGGCCCCCTTTTAAAGTAATTTTCTTGTGGGCAGAAGGAGGTCATGAAAATTCTTCCAAACCAACACCATGCTCTCAGGCAAAGGGATTTCAGTGTGAAATATTTAAGCACTGACAGAATCATGTTAAATGCTTCTCTTTTCCAGAAACAGCAAGGACAACAAAGTGAATGTCACTAGGTTTGTATAAGACAGGTACCACTTAGGAGGAAATTTTGAAAAATCATCATTTTTGTTTAAAATCATACCCTGAAGGAAGAGAAATGTCAGAAATAGTACCCAAATAAGAAATACCTACAGTCCTAGATAAAAAGAAAAGGTCCAAACCAGGTTAATAGACCTTGTCATGAGCAGGAAGAATTGGGTTATTACTAGAGACAGTAACAGTTTTCCTACTGCCATAAAAAAAAAAGTTGGTAAAGTTTAAGGACTTGAAGTTTGTGACTATATGACAAGAAACCCTAGATTGAAAAAAAAAATGGTTGACTCAATGTTTTAGGCATGGTTAATGACAGGATTGGACCAACTCAAAAGCTGATCTGATCAATTGTGCAGAAAATGGTCATTAAAACAGCAGGGGGAAGAAAAGGTATTTGACCCTTAAACAATCCATTTTTCCGTGGTCTTGAAAAGACTCAGTTATAGTTTCTAACATTAATGGCTGTCCAGAAAAGTCACAAATTATCTTAATAACTAAAATTCATTAGTGATAAAGTTTAAAAGTGTGCCTTGAAAAATGCTTCCATATAGGCTCAGAGAAAGGGAGAAATAAATGTGATTGTATGACAGTGCTGAAAGAGACTTTTGTAATAAAAATGACCTAATTTTACAGAAAAAGAAATCAAAGAGAGATGACTTGACCAAGGCCACTCAGACAATAAGTAGCAGAGCTAGGATTCAAACCTAGGACTAGTAATTACCCCTAAATAGCATAGTAAGTCTTTGAAAAAAAATAGTACTAGTCCAGTACTTCCTGTGGAGAACAGGACAGCCAATCTTGTGTTCTCTTCTCCACCAGTCAGGACTCAATATCTTTTGTACATGGATGCCCAAGACTCCCTAAGATACCTATCAAAAGTTATTCATGAGTCTAATTTAGATGAATCAAAGAGGATAGATACATAATTACATAGCACAATGTCCACAAGCAACGTGTACACCAATGGAGAACTTCTAAATGGAGAACTACCTTCTACCAATAAAAGTTCATACCTTCTCTGAAACATATAGTCTTAGCTGCCTAGTACAGTGCTATCAAACTCAAACAGAAATGGAAATCACAAAAACTAAGGATCCCTGTGGAAGCAGTTTGACTTAGAAAACCACATATTACCATAATGCTTTATTATATTTTAATTTATTTTATTCATTATTTTCCAATTAAATTTTAATCTTATGTGGGATGTGCTGGGGAGCATTATGTGCCCCATATTTGACATTGCTGGCCTAGAACACTAAGAAATTAAGTGACTTGCCCAGAGTCACATAGTTAGTATTATCAGAGGAGGGACTTGAACCCAACACTTTTTGGTTGTGAATTCAGCTTATTATCCATTCTGCCACACTCTTTCTCACGTGATTATTAGACCAGCAGTGGAATAAAGGATAGAGTGTGGAGGCAGGAACAGTTTTCCAGTTAGGAGTCTATCATAGGAGTCCAGGTAGATTATAATTGGGAGCCTTTATTGGACTAGCAGCAGTGAGAACACAGAAATGTGGACTAGTGTAAGAGATATGGTAGAAATAGAATTGCCATCATCTGGTAACTGATTAGATAGAAGATGTGAGAGTAAAGGAAGATTCAAATATTACATTAACTTTGGAGGAAGACGGATTTGTGTAGAGGTTAACTTCAAACAAAGTCAGAAGAACTGTGTCATCTGCAGCTTCGGAGAATCAGTTCGTTACAAGTGTGATATTTAGTAAGGTCTAGGGGTGGGGAGAGGAGTGCAGTTAGAAGCTGGAGCTTTTCTCTATGCCACGCTGTGCTAGCTCTATGATTGAGATATGACTAGAGTTTATTCACATATGTTTCAGTTTAAATACTCAGTTGACTGTTTTGTGTAAAATACGGTTATTTGTAATTATAGTGATTGTATCAAACATTGTACTTAAATATTAAGTGCTAAGCTTTGGTATCCTTCAAAGGCATAAGTACAAGATTGTTGATTTAAGAGTCCTTATTGAATTAGTAACTCATGTATCTATATGTTGGATCATTGAAGAAACTGGGAATTTTTAGATGGGAAAAGTGAAGTATTTTCTTTCTGTCTTTTTTTCTTTCTGGAGAAAGGAAGGCAGGGAAATTGAGCTTAAATGACTTGCCCAAGGTCACACAGCTAGTAAGTGTTAAGTGTCTGAGGCCGGATTTGAACTCAGTTCCTCCTGTTTCCAGGACCGGTGCTCTGTTCACTGCACCACCTAGTCACCCTGAGAAGTATTTTCATAAAGAATCATGAGACAAAAGTGTTGATTGCTCTGTTCTTTTAGTTATTCTCTTTATTCTTGATTTCCATGAGTCATCTCTCCTGGCACTTCCACCTGTATGATTTACCATTGCTTTTTCTCAATCTGCTTTGCTAGTTCTTCCTCCAGAGAATGCCCACCATTGACTCACAGATGTGCTGGTAAATGTTGAACCATTGGGTTCTCTGGGAGGAAAAATGTATACAAGATACACTTTAAAGTTTAATCTGAATTATTACCATTTTCTCTATCATTTTCTTAAGACTAGGCAACTAATAAAACAACTATCAAGCCCTAATTTGTATGGGTTTGCCAGTTTCTGAGGTATAAATGATCACACTGAAAATTTAACAATATGCTTTTGTAAGAGCTGGCTCCAGCACACCCCAGCTTTATACTTATCACCAACTGCATGTTCAGTCTCTTCTACAATTCCTCCCACACAGTAGGGGCATATTAAGGGAACTCATTGGATTTAATAAAATTTGAATTAGATGCCAGATATCTCTACATAATGAATATCAATTCCATTTGTGTTTTAGGATTTATTTTTGTTTCCTGCTTATCTTTCCCATATTTCTTACTTGGAAGAGGATGTGTATGAAGGAAGCATTGAGTTATTAAATAGATTCTGATTTTGACAAACATTCCACAAACTTATGATTATCTGTTGTTGCTGCACTATAGATAGCTATTAGTTTTATTCATTATTTGTTATTAGTAGAGATTTTCACCATAGAGTTTCCATATTCACTTCTTAACTATTTTAACAAATAGATTCTTATTGTACAATGTGATGGTGTCGGCCAAATTTAGAGAGTAATTGCAAGAATGAATAGGTTGTTATAATGAAACATAGTCATTTCATCTATTCAATGAGCTTTTGCTTTTGATGAATTCTTTTGCTATAATCATGCTGTGTACTTATTTGTTTAAGTAACTTAAATGAATTTACTACAATAAGAGACTATAGTTTTATTCTTTGATTTAAAAAAAAGGGGAATTAGAAATACAAATAAAGCAATAAAAGTTCCACTAAATATCATTGAATATATAATCAATTTTCAGAAACCTATATGTTCTCTATGCAAGCATTCTTTCATTCAATTTTGCCAAAAAAAAAAAAATAAATGATGATATGAATCTTGGAAGAATCAAGTGACCCAAAGGGCAATGGAAAAAATGATGGTAAATAGGAGCAAGTTATAGAATGGTGCCAGTTATTACTTCCAAGCAAGCAGGAGAATAAAGAGCATTATCAGAGAAGGTCATAAAAACCAGAAAATGAGGCAGGGCAACAGTGTAATGAGTGGGAAAGTATAGTTGGACATCACCTTGCTACCCTAGTATCTTTGAAATATTATATCAGCCACAAGTTTCTCCATGTTTGGGCTGTATTGTTTTTGAAAGATTTATACAAAGATATGATAGTGTATTAGAAAGAACAATGTCTCTAAAAACAGAAGATAAAATATTTAAAATTGGGCCTTGAATTAAAATTCTGGGTCTTTTATGTATTATTTAGGTGACCTTCAATCAAGTACTTTATCTTCTTAGATCTCAATGTTCTTGTCTATAAAAATGGGTTCTAAGTCTAAAATTCATATAATCACACACGCATATGAAGAGTAGGTGTCAGATTACAATCTGGGCTAGGGAATGAGTATCCTGTCCTGAAAAACTTGTATATACAGTTACATGTTTAAATGAGATACTTAGCATCGACTCTCAGATTCTTTGTTTGTTTGTTCTTGAGTAGGTAAAAGAGGCCATTCTTTGGCTCATTTCTTACCTAACTTTAATCACTGAATGTACATTGACTCAGTCAAAGTGAGAACTCAGAAAGACTTTAGCTTAAAAAAGCCCAAGTCTCCCACTGTGTCTGGGACCATCTCTAGCCATCCTGATCTATACCTTGCCACTGGACCCAGATGGTCTGCAGGAGAAAGAGAGGCTGGTGACTTTGCATAGCCCTACCTCACTTAAATGCGAGTCACTTGCAATTCATGGCATCACTTTCCTCAGGTCTTGGTTCTCTTTGAGAACAAAGGACACAAACAACAACAACAATAATATCCAGGGAGATTGCCAAATGTGAAAATGGACTAGGATGCATTATTTAATGATTTTTAACACATCATGTTTTCTAAATGTGTTGTACATTTTTTTTTCCAGATATTCCCCCTGAACAACCAAGCAAACACCTTTAGAAACTAAATTCCTGAAAGTCTGACCATAGATTAACAGGGGGAAAAATGATGTTTCCTTTAATTTTGGTGGAATGATATTTTTACTAGAATTTTTCTCCTTTTCACATTGTCTATATTTGCATCATACAATCATCATGCATATTGTTCTTTTAGCTGTTTTTTTTTAAAACTCAATCACTCAGTACAAGATTTACCAAGTTTTACCTAATTACTGATTCTATTTACTTCATTCTTTGTGGACATAGACATATATCATTATATCAATATACTATATTTTCAAAGCACTTAATTGAGTAAATATTTTGTTACTTTTTAATGATACATATAATATTTCTCTGTCTCTGTCTCTCTTAATATCAATACTTTCCTTGGGATACAGTCATAGCAGTGAATCTTTGGGTCAAAGGATAAGAACAACTTAGTGCTTTCTCTTACATAATTGCAAATAGTTTTGATAAATACCCAAACTATTTCACAGCTCCACTGTCACTGAGTGAGTGAGTCTCACTGCTTCTCTGACAGCAGGTTTCGTCAAATCTTAAACATACTGCTAATTTGATGAATATGAAATTATATGAGAGGGCTCTACTAATTTGAATTACTTTGATTAATAGTGACTCTGAACATTGCTATTCAGAATTTAGGTTAATGTTGACAGTTTGTATTTTGTCTTTTAACTTTTTCCTTTCCTTTTGACATCTTGTTATAGGGAACAGTTATTAAATTTATCCATGTTAACTCATATCATGTTAGGAGCAGAAAGTATTAACAGTTTTCAGAGTAGCCAGGCAAAGAATTAAATAGCATAAAACAGTCTCTTTACTTATTAGTTCAAGAGGCTTGGCTTTGGTAGCATTCTTTAGATGCACTTGGTTTAGACTTCATGAGTTGGATGTGAGAACATTTTTTCGCCTATGATAAGAGAAAAAGGTCCAATTAAAACACTGTGGATATATGATCATTTCCTTACTGTTTGTGTTCAAAAACACTGGTTTCCAGAAGGCAGATTTATCAGGGAGACTTAATGGAGAAAAAAGCAGTTACTAACTTAAGCTATATAAAGGGATCATCTCGTAGTGTTCCTTAAGGGCACATACTACAGAGAAGTTTAAAATGCATCTTTCACTGCTTACTTGGTGGGCTTAATATGCAGCCATCAATAAAAGAAGTGGCAGAAAATTAGGATAATCAAATTCCTACAAAGAAGATGTACCAATATATAAGGTAAAAAGGATATTAGTTTATTTTTCAAGGCAAGGTTGTTCAAATTTCAATCTATACATTAGAGATGGCAAGAAAAGTTGAAATAAAGGCAGAATAAGAGACTGAGACAGAGAAGGCATTAATTAAAGTCATGGGGCCTGAGGAGTTTTGTTTGTTTGTTCACTTTCTCTGAGAGAGTTAATATAGAGAAAGAATGGAAATTCCAGAAAGCAGTCTTGAAGAATGCTCACTTTGAATAAAGATAAGAGGAGAACCTTCAAAGGACTCACATATTCCTTCTGCATGCATGTTAATGTTCATAGGTAGAAGTCCAGAAGTCCACCAAAAAGTCCAGATAGTCAAAACAAATGAGAGAGATCATTTTGAGATATTTAAAAGCTGTTGGTTTCAATCTTTAGATTTTTTTTTAACTAAGCAAAATGAAGACATTTGATTAGGTGCTGTTTAATGTCCCTTTGACTTCTTAAACCTATGCGATTTCTTATATTTTAATGGATCCATGATTTCATCTACTTGGATATTCTCCCTATCACTAAAGTTCATAAATCATCCCTGCCTTCTCAACTGAATTCCATAATAGGGCACTGGATATGGAGTCGGGAAGACCTGAATTTGAATATTGCCTCAGCCATTTGCTATCAATGTGATTCTGGGCTTTTTCTCAGCCTCAGAATCTTTATCTGTAAAATGGGGATAATCATAGTGCTTATGTCACAGGGTTGTAGTCAGGATCAAATGAGATTAAATGGGCAAAATGTCTTTCAAATTTTAAAACATTATAGAATGACAGATCTTATAATTTTTCTCCTCTACTGTAATATTTATTCATGTTCTCCCATAGATCCTCCATAGAGGAGTCACACCATTGACTAGGGATCTCCATCTAGGAGTTCTTTTTTTTTTGTTTATAGTTATCAGTGAGTTCAATGGCTATCTGTCTTTGACCTTTCACCATTGCAACTTAGGCTGAGCTCTTTATCTGATCACATTTTCCTTAGCAATTTAACCTATATCACTTCTTGAGCATTAGTCATTATTGGATGCATCCTGTAACCTGTTTGCATCTACTATGCCATTCCTATAATTCTATGGTGTCAAATTCAAATAGAAATGGGACTACTACATTGTACATAAGAATCCTTGCAGGATGCATATTGTCTCAGAATACCACACATGTTTATATTTCTAGTAATACACCCACATGTTAAAATTAAATAGAAGCTACATTTTAATCTTGTTCAGTCCACACTCAGGAGGGTTATGAGTCACATATAACCCACTGGTTACGTTTTTGACACCTCTGCTTTTATCTGAAACTTTAAATCCTAAAAAAGATTTCATAGAAGAAAAGCTGAAGATTTGTGCCAGAGGATCAGCCTGAGGTCACTGAAATCATTGTATAGCTTCCCAAATGCAATTCGGTCTGTTTTAGGGTGCCTAAGATTTTTTATCTTCATATGAAGTATGAGAATGGTGATTTATCATTTGGGAGTAGTTCTCCTCCTTGCTTTGGGATTGAGACCCAGAGCTGCGATCCAGATCCAGCACAGGCACTCCTGTAATCTAAATTCAACCAATTGTTGGACTCCCTTACTCTTTGTGGGATTAGGGGTCTGGAAACCACTACTGCCACCACTGAATCAGTTGCCCACAAGGTCTGCTCCTGGTTTACTGGATTCTGGTCTATACTTGTGCAACCTGCATTGGACTGTGCTCCTTTCTCAACTTGGTGCAACAGACCTTTCCTGTTGACCTTATAAGTTGTCTCAGGCTAGAAAATTGTTTTATTTCACTTTTTTAGTGGTTCTGCTACTCTAAAAATTTTTTCAATGCATAATTTAATGGTAATTGGAGAGATTTTGGGGAGATTCCAAGCAAGTCCCTATCTTTTCTCAATCACCTTGACTCAGCCTCCTCAGGATTGTCAATTGAGGAATGTCTGATAAAACTCAAAGGCAATGGCTGGGAAGGATGAGTCTGCCCAACTTTAAACTCTTTGAGACCATACTTCTTCATTGTGGTTCCCATGATGTTCACTGTTCATTCTTCCCCCCTCTCCCAACCAATCACACCTATCCCCCTTTATGCTTTTTGCTCTGAGAACTATAATCCAAACAAAACTATCACTGCCTCTTGGAAAGGTTGTGTCAGTGCATTGCCCTATAGTTCCATATCAATTTCCATGACTTTTTGCAACCAAAATACCCTTCTACATCATCATTCAACTACATGTGTTATCTCTTCTGGTTCTTTTTTGTATGAAAATGAAGTTTCACCTTTAGAGAAAAGAATCTTATTCTATCTAGAACTTTCCATTCTTTAATTGTGTGATCTTTTCCTAACTTGAGGGGATTTTTTAGCCTTAGATAAACCAGAGACAATTTTGTTTTGTATCAGTTTTGCATATGCCTAAGTGAAGGCTTTGAGAAGTCCTTTTTGATACTAGAAAGATTGTATTTACCATGGGACAGACTATCCTACAGATTCCATATAGATTTCACAAGCCTTATTTTTTATTGTACCTTGAAGGATTTTTATTTAACCTATATTGCCTTCCAAATGAATTGCTGGATGTTGTAGGTGTTTTGGCAGATTTACAAATTTCTCTGTTTTCTCATTCAACTTTCAGTTTTGAGAGGAACCAAGATGGTGGAGTAGAGGAAGCACTCAGCCCACTTCTTCTGACATTTCTCTCCAACCAACTTTAAAATAATGTCTCAAAGCAAATTTTGGAGTTCAAGAGAGAAAGAAAAAAAAAGGTCAGATTGAGATATTCTTCCAACCCAATACATATTAAGAGATAGGAAGTAGAGATTTGTGACTCAAGGGTAGACCCTGACCCAGAAGTCTAAGTGGATGTAGTACCAGGGATGGGACTACATGGTGACAACAGAAGTAGGAACAACTTCAGGAGCTCTCAAGACAAAAACAGTAAGAAGATCTGGTAATGGGTAAGAAAGAAATTAGAAGGGATCCCTGTGATAGTGCTGAATGCAGTACCAGATGCTATTTGGCAATTCCATTGCCTATACACATTTCTGTGTCACAGTACAAGGGCAGTGAGGAGCACTCTCAGGCAAGAGGGAGAAGGGGTCCAGAAGAGTAGTGCTGCTTTTAGACACAATGGATGAAAAACTCTAAGGAACAGTATTAATTGCAATCCTTAGGGCTCTGGGGCCTTTCCTAGACAAGGAGCAGAGTAAAGACCAGAACAATGACCACACCTCTCTCCAGATCAGACCACCATTAAAACGCCAAAAACTTTCAAGCCCCAAAACTAGCTCTGAAAAGAGCACTGTGAAAAAGCTGGAGCTTGGAAAAGGCCCGATTCCATCCCCTCCACAGCTGGAACATAGGCCAACTTTAACACAAAATTCAAGATAAAAAGATAAGCTGGGAAAATGGGCAGGAAAAGTAAAGAACTTGATCATAAATGACATCAAAATAGCTACAAACAAAAGCTCAAAGAAAAAAATGTGAATTGTACACAAACCCAACAATAATACCTAGAATAGCTAAAAATGATTTTCAAAATCAGAGTGGTAGAGGAAAAATTAACTTAAAAAATGTGAGCAAGGGAAGAAAAATATAAATAATTAACAGTTTGGTAGAAACACAAAAATAAAGAAAATTATACCTTAAAAAGCAGAATTGACCAAATGAGGGAAAAACAAACAAAATGAAAAGATGTATAAAGTTCACTGACCCCCCCATCCCCACAAAAATTAGAAAAGAGCAAATAAAAGCTAATGACTCCATGTGACATCAAGAAACAATAAAGCAAATTTAAAAGAAAAAAATAGAAGAAAATGTGAAAGAAATATCATTTTAGAAAAAAAGTGACTTGTAAAATAAATCAAGGAGATATAATTTAAGAGTTATAGGACTACCTGAAATATATGATAAAATAAAGAAGCTAGACATCATATTTCAAGGAAACTGCCACAATATCCCAGAATTGGGGGAGGGGGCAAAAAAGATTGAAAGAATATATTAATCACCACATAAGAGAAAATCCAAAATGAAAACTACCAGGGATATTCTAGCCAAATTTCAGAGGTCCCAAGGGAAAGAAAATATACTTTAAGCCACCAGAAAAAAAAAATCATTCAAATATTGTGGAACCACATAAGGATTACACAAGTTTTGTCAGCTACCATGTTAAAGCAGTATGATATGATATGATATGATATGATATGATATGATATGATATGATATGATATGATATTACAGAAAGCAAAAGAGCAAGGATTACAACAAAGACTGAGTTGATAAAACTAATTATAATCCCTCAGAGAGAAAAATGAATATTTAATTAAATAGAGGTCTTTCAAGCACTCCTCATGAATAGAACAGAGATGAGTAGAAAATTTAACAAACCCAGACTCAAGAAAAGCACTAAAAGGTAAACATGAAAGAGAAATCAAACAGGCCTCAAATTTAAAATGCTTATATGTAAAAATGAAACAGGTAACTTGTAAGAACTTTATCATTATTAATGCAATTGGAAGTATTCTATATAGACTGAAATGTTGGGATGATGTGAAAAAAAAAATTTACAAGAAAGAGGGAGGTCCAGGAAAGAGGAAAGGAGAGAAAGAATGACAAAAATTATCTTAAATAATAGAGTCATGAAAGAAAGAGCTTTTATAGCATAAGGCAATATGGTGGGGGGAGTGGACAATGCTCTCATCTAAATTTTTTCAAAAAGGGATATACACATACATACTCAATTTGATATAGAAATTTATCTTACTCAATAGGGAAGTAGGGGAGAAGGGGATTAGAATAAGGAGGATGATAAAAGGAAGGGCAAATAATGAAGTTAGTGTTCAGGGGAAAACAGACTTTAAATGAGAGATGGGGGGGAGGAAAATAGAGAAGGGGAGAGAGGGAGAGAGACAGAGAGAGAAAGACAAAGACACACACAGAGAAACAGAAGGATAAAGAGGAGAAAATATGGAGGGAACCTCCCAGTTAGTAATCATAATTGTCAGTGTGAATGGGATAAAATTCCCCATAAAGTGGAAGCAGATAGGAGAATGGATTTAAAACCAGAATCCAACAATATATTTCTCACAAGAAACACACACACACACACACACACACACACACACATATTTGAGGGACTAAAGCCAAATCTATAATGTTTTAGCTTAAGCAATAAAAAAAAATAAGACAAGGGTAGCGATTGTGTTCTCAGAGCAAAAACAAAAATAGACCTAATTGAAAGAAATAAGAAAAGAAACTATAATCTTGCTAAAAGAGATCACAGAAATTGGTTCTACCATATCAAGGTAGTTTTCCTAAATAATGTCTTAAAATATAATATATTCCTACTCCACTTCTTTTTGATTGTGACTTTCAGATAATCCAATAATTCTTAAATTATATCTTGTTGATCTATTTACCAGTTCAGTTGATTTTTTATTCAGATATTTTGCATTTTCTTACATTTCTTTCATTCTTTTGACTTTGTTGTATTATTTTTCTAATGTCTCTTGGAATCATTAGCTTCCATATGCCCAATTATAATTTTTAAGGAATTCTCTTCTTCAGTAAGATTTTGTACCTCTTTTTTCCATTTAAGTAAATTTGCTTTTTAAATAATTCTTTTCTTCACTGAATTTTTGTATCTCCTTTTCTATTTAGACAATTATGATTTTTAAGGTCTCCTTTTCTTCAGTTAATTTTTTCTACTTCTTTTTCTAGTTGGACAATTTTTCTTTTTAAGGAATTCTTTTGTTCAGTGAATTTTTGTACCTTTCCCCCCATTTGGTTAATTCTGTTTTTTAGGTATTATTTCCTCCATTATCTTTTTTGTGCCTCTTTTGATCAAACTGTTAATTACTCTGCATTTTTTTGTGTGTGTAATTGTCTTTTCCACTTTTTTTTTTTCCTTTACCACTTATGTTTTTATTAATCTCTTCCAGGATTTTTTTTGGGGGGGACTTTTGTCCAATTTTCTTTTTTCTTTGAGATTTCTCTTGTAAATGTGTTCATGTTGTTGGCTTCTAAGTTAGTATTATAACCTTCCTTTTAACTGTGGTATTTTATATTTGTTGTTGTTTGATCATTTTCTTTTCCTTTACTGTTTACTATTTTTTGACCTAATTTAAATTTATGCTAAAAGTGGACTCTCTTTCCGGGTTGGGGTGTGTCTTAAGCTTAAGACTTTTTTCACTCTATTATTTTCATAGTTAGTTCTGGGTGTCTATATGTTTTCAGTGTTTCCAAAGTGGTGTGATCTGGGGAGAAGTGTGGTGACTGCTCTCCTGGTCTGTGCTTTGTTTTTTTTATCTAGTAAGGGACACTGAGCCCCTACAATCACAAATTCTAGTATACCTTTCTGCCTTAGAACTGTGACTAGGGGCTCTGCTCCCCTATGATGCAAGCACTAGTGATACTCTCTGCCCTGGAACTGTGACCCAGAACTACATATATTTGCATTGTTCATGTGTCAAATGCTGCCTCAAACACCTACTAGCTTTGTGACCCTGAGAAAATGACTTAACCTCTCTCAGCCTCAGTTTCTTTTTTTTTAAATATAGGGATTCCTCTGTAAGGCCCTTCAAGCTCTAGATCTATGATCCTATCATCTTTACTTACCATTCCCAGTTGAAATATATACCCACAAAACCAGTGCAAGAGGATCCTGTGCCCAATGTCAGCTTAGGGTCCCCTGCACTCTATGATCAGTTGTTCAACCACCTTATTGTCTCCCAGTTAAGACCTCTTGAAGTCTTTGCTATTGTTATCACAGCAACTTCCATGGACCAATGCCCATGCTCTTGCCATGTGCATTCCAGGATGGATCCCACCACAGTGTCATAGATCTCTCATTCTACATCTTAAGTTGTCTTGGGCTGGAAAAATATCTTACCTCCACCTCTTATTGGCTCTGCTGGTCCACCATTAGATTAACCACATTAGTTTAAAGTTGTTTGTAGGGGGGTATGGGTAGAATTTTACAGGGTTGCTGCTTCTACTCTACCATCTTGGCTCTGACCAGAAATCCAAGATTTAAAAAAAAAAGGTATATGTTTAATATGTAATTGGAAAATACTTAACCAATTAAATAAAAATATGTTTTAAAAACTTGCAGTTTTGGTACAGTGCCAATTTCCCATATATTGGTTGTTACTACATATATATTGACCTTTTATTCATATTTCTTATTTTCAGAGCAATCAGATGATACTTCTTTTAATCAGACAGTATGGATTTTGAGTCTTACAGTATAATAAAGATGAACTGATCCAAACATTCTGTAGAACAATTTGGAACTATGCCCAAAGGGCTATATAATTGTGTATATCCTTTCACCCAGTAATATCTCTACTAGGTCTGTATCTCAAAAAATAAGAAAATTTACTTATAAAAATATTTTTTACTGGCTCTGTTTACTGTGACAAAGAATTGAAAAGTGAGGAGGTACCCATCAATCAGGGAATAACTGGACAAGTTGTGGTATATGATTGTGAAGGAATACTGTTATAACTATGACAAGCAGGATGGTTTTTAGAAAAACCTAGGAAGATATATATGAATTGGTGCAAAGTGAAGTGAACATAACCAGGATAACACTGTACATGGCAACAGGAATATTTTAAAATGATCAGTTGTGACTGACAGCTATTCTTGGCTACAATGATCCAACACAATTCTGAAGGACACAACTCTGACTTCCAGAAAAAGAACTGATGAAGTCTGAACGCAGATTGAAGCATATAATTTTTTTGTGTTACTTTTCTTTTCTTTTTTGCCACATAGCTAATGTGGAAATACATTTTGCATGATTTAACATGTAGAACTTATGTTACATTTCTTGCCTTCACAATGGCTGGGGAAAGGAAGGGAGAAAAGTCAGAATTCCAATTTTAAAAAGAATGCAAAAAATAATAAATAATAAAGATTTAAAAATAGTAAAACTCCTTATGGAATCAATATATGCTATGAATGATTTTAAAATTGTATACTGAGAGGTATCACAATTATTTTAAAATATAATTTTCTGGAAACAGTGAAAATAAATTAGAAGATCGTTGCAAAAAGTGAGAATTTAGCTATTGTTCCATTTAAACAAATAATAAAAACTAGTACTAGCAACTAGATGTAAATGTTATGAAAAATTAACTACTCACATATATGAAATGCAGAAATATTGTGGGTTTGGTTCCAGAGCATCAAATAAAATGTGTATTATAACAAAGGAAGTCACTCAATTTGTATTTCCTAGTGCATACAAAAATTATGTCTTCACTATACTGTAGTATATTAAGTTTGGAACAGTATTGTGTCTACAAAAGCCATATATATACCTTAAGTAAAATACTTTATTGTTAAAAAAATACTATCATCTGAGCCTTTAGGAAGTCATAATCTTTGTGCTGGGGGAGGGCCTTGATGGATGCTGACTGATTAGGGTGGTGGTAGATTTGCTTGTCTTAGGGTTGCCACAAACCTTTAATTTGTGAAAAACACAATATCTGTGAAGCCCAATAAAGTGAAACTCAACAAAAAAAGGTATGTCTGTATAGGGAGGCTATGGTTAAGGCAATACATGAAACCAATACAGAGTTTTATCTTAATTGTTTCTAGGTAAACAATGCAGAGCCAATATTGGGACATCTGGGCATTTGCAGCTGTTAAGAAAAAGTCTTAGAGCCCCTGGAACTCCACTGTTCTGAATTTTTGGTGTCACAAAAAAGCAAGAATGACAAAAACCATAGCATAGTTGCCAGCTGCTGAACTATAGCCACAGTGCCAATGAAAGGGATTAAGCTGAAGCATCAGCAGAAAACAGATGAAAGGGAGGGCTTAGTGCCCTGTACTGAAGGCCAGTTGTGTCACTGCTCATGGGTGCTGTTACAATCAATACTTTTCTAAAACTTCATCAGGCTAAAAGTGGTCATTTCCCAAACACTGGGAAACTATCTGAAGGATTAGTTCATTGAAAGACATCTACATTTCATGAATGAATAAAGAGCTAGCCATTTACCATTGCCCAATGTCATTTTCATGGAATGATTGGGGATGTACATTTTTCCTGCTCTTTTCAAGTTGGTTTTCTGGGTATGTATTTCAATTGGGAGAGGTAGGGGAAGATGATAGGATCATAGCTTAAGAGCTTGAAGGGCCTTAGAGTGGAATTGTTATATTTTTAAAATGAGGAAACTGAGGCTGAGGGAGGTTAAATCATTTTCTCAGGGACACAAAGCTAGTAGGTGTTTGAGGCATCATTTGAAGTCTTCCTGACTCCAAAGTAGTACTGACTCAAGTTCCAGTACTCTAACCATTGCACTCTTTAGCTTTCTCTAGATGGATATTCATGAGTTTGTTTGTTTGTTTGTTTTTTAAGTGGAGAGGATGGCAAGGTGGATAGTGGTGGCATTTTGAAATAAGGGAACAAAATAAATTGAATCTCTTCCTTATAAAATTACTGTTATGAAAGGTTATTTAAAATGAAAAAGAAAACAAATCACCCAAGCTGGATTCTAAAAAATACAATGACCACTAGGGAGCAGCAAGAGAGATGTTGTTCAGTAGAGAGGTCTACAGTCTTTTTGAATCTTCTCTTGGACTGAAGTCTGTTCAGATACCTTGAATGAAGAGTTTACTCTATGGAGATTGTGTACAGTTAATATTTCTCTATGAGGGGGAGATGGAAGTGGGCTGCAATTCTTAATTCTGTTTTAATGAGGTCTTTGTTTTTACTTTCTAATAGGAACTTAATTCTTTAAACTACAAGTTTCAGCACCTCAAATGTTGCTTTCACAGTAATATTTAAAATACATTTGTAATGACATTGATGAGTGGTCTTCCATTACAGTGGAGCCAGTGGGGAGCCTCAGAGAAGCCCATAGCACAAAATGTGTTTTTTGAAAAAAGACACTACATGAAAAGCTTTCATCATGCTATCGTTAAAAAAAAAAAAAAAAAAATTAGTAATCTCCATAGAGGAGAGTATTGTAGCTAAATGTTTGACAAGGAAAGTGTTCCTTTTTAATTGACACTGGGTGATTTATCACAGTCTGATGTTGAGAACACTCCATTAGGCTCTGGGTAAGTGATTGGTGAGATACTATACAGTTGGAGATTTCTATGGATGAGAGTTCATACCACCTTCACATCAAATTAATAAATTAGACCACATAGCATCCTCCTCATCTTAGCAGGAACACATCCATCATGGAACAAAAGAATCCCAGTGCCATCACATTGTCATGTTTTCCCAGTTTTTAGCCTGTATAAGAATAAAGGGATTTCAGAATCTAAACTGAGAAGAGGACCAGACATTTTTGTCCCATCGAAAATAATTGCCTGGACCGTCTCAGCTCATTACTTTCAATATAACTAGAGTAGTCTGTGCCAGTCTACATGGGTATAATCATACTTTAGGCAAACACGGGACCCTTTCACATCTTGTTCTTAGAATAGAGGAGCAGCCTCTTGGTATCGATATTTGAAAAAAACAATATTAAGTCTTCCTTGGTGCTGTCGCTATGCCTCTCATATGGAATATATTATATTACTTTCAAAAATTTGGTCAATCAAATCTAGAGAAGGTGATAACCATCTGTAGTCTGCAAATAGCACCCAACTATTGACACAACCTGCTTGATCTTGTCCTCAGGCTTCCAAGAATGTACCAGAGGCTATATTACCCATTCCCTGCACATTTCCAACCTCTTTCCCTGCACGTGAGTAAAAGTGCGAAGGTTCTAGTGACTGAGCAGAGAGTGAATGGCCTGAATTTAAAATCAAATATTTATTTGCAAATGGCAGGGGCGGGGGGAATCTCAACTTAAAAAGGTCTATGGGTCTGAGGCCAAGTGAATGTGTATAAATTTAGAAAGAAAAAATATCAATTAATCCTGACACATTGTGATACATACATTATTACCTTGGCATTTTGATCTGGCCCAGATGAATTATTTTCAAAGCCTACATGCCATATCACATGTTTTACATTAGCAGTTTCAACTCACCATACCATCTGTCTTTATCAGCACCTACTTGCACAGATGTACTGTTGATGTAAAAAATATTGGCAATCAACCTAACCTTTACTCTGCCTTATTTACCTGTTAATAGCAGTGAATGACATATCAATAATCATATTTTCTTTTGTTTTCATTTTAAAACAGATCATGCTTGTCTCAAAGACATTTTGGTAGCTCTTCCGCTAAACCCAGGTTAAAATATATGGGAATAATCTAAATGACAAACTTGCCCAAAACTCCAAATGCACATGTACCCCATGTTTTCAAATTATTTGGAGGCATAACTAATTTACTACCAGAGCAAAAGAACTAAAACTACAAACTAATAAAATAAAACAAAAATCTTGTTGACAACAATAGTACAAACTGAGGCATCATTTCAAGGTTATTATTATTTTTTTTTTGAGTATGTGTTCCTTTTTTACCTTTTTGTTTTACTGCCAGTAAGCTATTCTGTCAAGAATCAGAGTTTTAATGAAAAATAAACACCTCCAATGGAGACTTGCCAGGAAAGTTGATGTAATAATCTCTTAGAATTGATGGGAGCTGCTGCAGTTCTAGCTAAAGCACTGTTTTTCTTTCTGGCTTTTCATGTGGTATGTATAAAATCATATAGCCAGAGAAAGAAGCTCTGTGTTTGAAGATAATCATTTTAAGGAAGCAGCTATAAATCAGCTGTGGACTATACCTATGATTTCATGAAGACATGGGATTTTAACAAGCTCTGGCATCTTACAGACCAAAGTTGTTATAGATGCAAATGCTATTTTGAATTCTAACTTTAGTCCCTTCTTGGGAAACTGCTAGGTCCCAAAATTATACTAAGCACCATAGTAAACACATGAAAAATCTAATCAGCATCAAGATATTTTTCTCAACAAAGTTGAATTAGATATAGATTATAAGTTTCCAAAGAATAAGACTTTTTTAGGCATGAGTCTGGGAGCAGCAGTTTCATGTATTACTCACAACTTTTGCAGCCTGACCAGCAACCTCAATATCCCCCAAAACAGCATCTACTGTTAAGGATCAGCTCATTTTGAATATCCTAAAGGAAGAAGAGTTTCCCTAGAACAAGATCACTGTTGTTGCGTTTGGTGCAGTTGACGTGACATGTGCCATCAGTATCTTAACAAAGGATTTGGCTGATGAACTTGCCTTAGTTGATGTAATAGAAGACAAACTAAAGGAAGAGATGATGGATCTCCAACATGGGAGCCTTTTCCTCAAAAAGTCAAAGATTGCTTTTGGCAAAGACTATAGTGTAACTGCAAACTCAAAACTGGTTATTGTTACATCTGGGGTACGTCAACAGGAGGGAGAAAGTCATCTTAATTTGGTCCAGCATAATGTGAATATTTTTAAATTCATCATTCCCAATATTGTTAAATACAGCCTTAACTTCAAGCTGCTTATTGTTTCCAATCCAGTGGATATTTTGACATATGTGGCCTGGAAGCTAAGTGACTTTCCTAAAAATTGGGTTATTGAAAGTGGATGCAGTCTGGATTCTGCCTGTTTCCCTTATCTAATGGCAGAGAGACTTGGTGTCCATTCTTCAAGTTGTCATGGATGGGTGCGTGTCTCTGAAGAATGTTAATCTTCAAATAAGAAGTGATGCTGATTCAGAGAATTGGAAAGATCTTCCTAAACAGGTAATTGAAAGTGCTGATAGATTCAAATTTGTGATCCACAAACTCTTATATGGCTACCATTCATTCAACTAAACTCATTCACTTCTTCTTCAACTCCTCTAAACATGCATGGAATTGGGTGTTTGTCTATGCTATTCCTCTTAACTTTTCATCTTTACTTATTGTGTGTCTATTTTCTTGGGAGCCAGGATTATAGTTGAGAGTAAGATACAGGTAAACAAAGCAAGTTTCTAATAAGTACTGAATAAGAAAAATCAAAAACAGAAAGACAAGGAATATAAAGAAATCATACTCTTTGGAAGAACAAGACTTTTTGTTTATACCACATTCTCATATATCTATAAGCACATGTATATGTATATATATACATGTATACACACATATACTTTCTTGTGGTAGTATCACACTCATTCTACTCCTTGAATTTTATTTTTGTTGAAAAGGTGATTTTTATTTCTCCTTTAATTGTCAGGAAAGGTATTTGTTGCCTATGTCCAAGTTCATGCATGTAAGCTCTATCTGTTTGCCTTTCTGTCTCTGTCTCTATCTCTCTATGTATCTCTTACTCTTTCTCTGTATCTACCTCTCCCTTCTCTTTCTCTCTCTATATCCCTTCTCTCCTCTCCCTTCTCTACCCTCTCTTCTTTCTCCTCTACCCTTTTTCCCCTTTCTCCACTTTTTTACTTTCCATTTCCCCTGTCCTTCTCTCCATTCTCCCTCTCCTTTTCTCTCCTCTTCTTTTCCCCATCCACTTTTCTCCCTCTCTCCACTTCCTCCCCTGCCATTTCCCCCATCTCTGTCTACCTTCTTGTTTATTTTTATATCCTCAGCATTTAGCACAACTGTCTGAGAAACATAGTAATTTCTTAATAAATGCTTTTATCCTGCCTGAATTAGCCCAAAATGCTTCTCAATTTCAAGTCTCCTTTGAATTACATTTAAGATAAAGACAATTTGAAGGTGTCATTTCAAAAGCACACCCTTCCCAACCTTGCTTGCCATGTATTACTGATGCTAGCAGTTTCATTGGTTCCCTTACTGTAATCTCTGTCACTTTTTATTCTCTGTTACTTGTTCATCATTTTGGTGGGGGAACTCTCATTTCAGCTGCCTCTCCATTCCTCTTCCATTCTATGGGGAGTTACATTAAGGTCAGAAGTAAGAAATCATTAACTCATCTTCATCATCCAATATATTCTCTCCTCAGACTAATAAGTGGCATAATGAATGGATAGCTTCATTTGAAGTCGGAAAGACCTGCATTCCAATCCTGGTTGAAAAATTTAGCTGAGTTACCCTGAGCAAGTCACTTAACCTCTCAGCCCCAATTTCTTCTTCTGTATAATGGGTAAAATAATTCTCCCTACTTTACAAGGAGATAATTGTGAGGATTGAATGAATTGAATGTGAGAATTGAAACATATGTAAAATGTTTTGCAAAGTTTAAATCATTATGCAAATATTATTATTGTTACTATTATTATACTGTATCATTGGCGTTGTTTAGCAGTGATGCTTCATAAGCTGCATACGACACAACCTTTGAAGGAAGCCCACTTTCTTCAAATGTGTCATAGTTTTTTTCTCTCAATTTTTTTAAGTACCATAGCCATTGGCATCATTTTAGTCTACTCTCTTGTTCTCCATTTTAGTTTCATGATGTGATTGTACCATCATGATTTGTTGCTAAGTTAGTAATAGCAGGGTGACTCTAAAGTATAGCTTGTGATTTCTGATAGGTGGAAGGATAAGGAATACATAATCATATTTCAAAAAAAGCATTTTTTCTATACAAAAAGGGAAGTAAGGAGACATAAACATTATTGGTATACTGAGCACCTGTGGGACTGAAGTTTTGAAAAAATAAACAGAAATTCATTAGAAAAGAATAATCTGAAGGAAGAAAATCTTGGCATACAAATGCAAAGATCTACACACATATGAAGCTTTGCCAACTATTTTGTGATACACTGAGATATTTGAAAAAGGAACAGGAATATACTCAGGGGCTGGGGAAGAGTGATGATAAATAACCACTTGAATGAATTTGACAAGTGAGTTAGCTTTGTTTTTTTTTTTTTCCCTTTTGTGGAGAATTACAAAACTACTACTAATAAAGTATCATCAAAACAATTCTACATGTTTTTGGAAACACCATATTCTCACTATCAGTACCACCAGACTATCTATATACTTGTCATTTATATATAGTGTGTAGAATATTCTTGAAAGTACTGATACAAAGCCATGGAAAAACTATGATATCCTTAATGTAATTCCAACTTAATTTTGAAACAATATATTCTATATAGTGTAGAGAGGTCAAATTGACTGCTACAAAACTCTCAAATGCAGTGCACCCCCACCAGATTATAATGTAATTGGGAAGTGTTTAATGGAATAAATAAAAAATATGAGAGAATAGAGAAAATACCAATATGTGCTTTTCTAAATCAGGCCCATAAGGATCTGATTCTATTTGTCTTAGACATGCACCAAGTCTTTGGCAAAATTACCTTTAACTAGGTCAACATATGTATCAACAAGTAAATTATTTATAGATTCTAAATAAAACTGGTGAACTATATGTTGAATTAATGAAAAAGCCAGGGAGAAGCAGGGGGAGACAGCCTGGTGCCCTGGAAGGGCAATAGGTTTGAAGAAAAATGATTTATTCTAACTCTTACAACCTTTGTGACTTTGAATAAATCATTTTACCTACCTGAACATGAAGACATTGGATTAGCAGTCTAAGTTCCCCTTCCAGCTCTAAGTTGATGAGCCTGTGGAGTGATCTAGTATATGACCACAAGTTCTAGACTTCTAAATATTATATTTCTTTGTCCCCACAGACGCATTCTGAATATGCCGAAAGGGAGAAATCTAACCTACCATATAAGGATATTTACAATATATTTAAGAACTATCCAGTTGTATTTCGTTCTAACATGCTCCCCATGCAATTGTATGTGATGAACTCAGAAAATGGAATGTCTTTTGTGAACTTTGGAGTGTGACTTAGAGTGTTGGGTCCAAAGATTCTGGTTCTTGTGGGTGAGAAGTATTGTAGCAATATACTTATATTTTATCTCTCTTCTTTTCCTGTAGTTTTGGGGAAAAAAAGAGATATTTAGACACTTGATGAATGATTGAATTATCTGAAGGAATGAATGATTAAACAAATGAATTTTATTCTCTTATTTTTTGCTTTTTTTTTTTTTTTTTTTGCAGGGGGGAAAGTGTAACAGTAATCAATTTAGCAGATACTTAGCCCTTGGTAACACCAACAATTGTTTGGTGGATTCAGTTTTGTGAACTCTGTCTCCTGTTGCTGACTTGGCAGGAGGGGATTGGCTGAGATAAGAGGCTAGTGTGTGTATATAAGAAGAATTCCAGAGACTGAGAATCAGAATCGGGCATTTTCCTCCTGGAATCTCCTAATGGAGGGAGCAGAATTGTTCCAGCATCTGGGAGCTGGGCTACTGGACAGAGAACTGAGTTGGAATTTTCTATGAGACCAGAATCTAGGGAAGACGGCCTGGAAATCTGAAAGGGCTGCCTGGAAGGCCGCCTGGAAGACCAAGATTTCTTCTGGGTCCTAGAGTCAGCTGAACTGCTGGAGGACTGAAGAAGCATGACCAGGATAAGATTTTATTTGTTTGTGGCTTGATTGATCCTTGAATTCCTGGCAACAGAAGTGGTGAAGGTTTTGAGATGCACCGAACCCTGTCAACTTCAGTGTGTACCAGGAACTGCCCAGAGGACTGGACAAGAACCTGGGAGCTGTCCTGCCCTCGAATCCAGGTGACTGTTTGGTGGATTCAAGTAGGAGCTGGACCATGGAAGGGGATCCAGGGAATCTGAGAAACCACCCCAAATCAAGATGAAGAAAAGGCCTCTCCTTGGATATAGAATGCTTGATGAAATTGAAGTTTGCTGGACACCAAGGGGTGGAAGGTTTGTGTGGTTTTCCAATGATTGTATTTAGTCATTGATTGCTAGATAAGTGACTTATTAAGTTAATCGATGATTGCCCAATGAGTGGAAGATTGATTATTGTATTGTGAATTGATTGAATGATTAAATATTGATTATTGTATTGTGAAATGAATGAATGTTTGCCTTGATTTGTAATGTAATAAATGGATATTCTCTATACTGTGTAATCCAAACCTTAAAAGCCATTCCCAGTAGCATTCTTTTGAGAAGCTGCTTGTGCATGGCATTACAAAATGAAGGGTAACTGGGTTTAAGTGACTTCCCCAAGGTCACACACTTAGTTTTTTGTTTGTGTGTGTTAAGTGTCTCAGGCCAGATTTGAACTTAGGTCTTTCTGACTCAAGGGACAGTGCTTTATTCACTGTGCCACCTAGCCATCCCAATGAATTTTATTCTTTTTTAAAAAATAATTATATATATATATATATATATATATATATATATATATAT
>CM053590.1:90663159-90689741 GCA_028646515.1 Pseudochirops corinnae
GTCAATTAACTTGATTATTGAGCCACAGTAGAACTGTGCTTTAAGAGAGGAGAGCTTTGTCCCAAATCACTGGGGTTTTTCTCAGTGGCCAGAGCTATTAGGAGGTACAGTCTCTGCAGACCCCACCAACTTTGGCTCACTGAAAATGCACCTCAGGACCACCATCCAAGACCACGATCCTGATCCAGGCCAGTTAAGGGAAGAGTACTTAGCCTCTGAATGATTGCTTGGCTCCCCTGCAATCTGCAGGCCAGGAGCTCTGAAGCAGCCATGTGGAGGCAGGTGCAGGGTTGCTGCTTCTTCTGCTTTCTTGCCCTGGGGATAGATGGCTGGACCTGCTTTTCTCTCCCAAATTTAGCTGAGTTCCACTGACCTTTCACTTCGTCCTTGTTTCTTATGGGTTAATAATTCTGGAAACTGCCACAGCTGTTGGTACTGTACTCTCCAGAGTGTTCTACCTGCGGGTTGTCTTGACTGCCCTGAGGCTAAGCCTCGGTTTCAGGCTGGTCTGGGCTTGGTTCCCAGCACTCTGTGATGAGCCTTTCCCCTCCTGCCTGCTGGGCTGCCCCCAGTGAGAGATGTGTTTTTCTGTAATTTTGTGGGTTCTGGAGCTCTAAAATTAGTTTAGAGTCATATTTTATAGTTATTTGAGGTTGTTATGGTGGGAGCTGTGGAGTGCTCTTGCTTCTACATCGCCATCCTCATGAATTTCATTCTTAGTGAAAAAATTATTAACCTCTTACTTTTGTATGGTACTAAGTGCTTGAAATACAAATTAATGATAAAGGGCCACCAGAACAAAAAAAAAATTCCCTGCCTTATTGGAACTTATGCTTTAAAAGAGAAAGATAACATATATAAGACAATGTCAAAACAGTAAGACTTTGCTGTAGGGCAGCTAGGGGAAGATAAATGACCTTAGAGATAAACTAATGGAGAAATGGTTACTATGAATGGAGATCAACCTAAAGGGCCAACTTCAATATAAGAACAAGGAAAATGAGTTAGTTTGCCTTCATTCCATCACTAATGGGTTGGGGACTAGGTCAAGAGGTCTAAAAATGAAGGGATAATTCTTCTGGTTATGGAAGCATGGATTCTTTAGAATGGACAAATGGGTTTGATCCAGAGTATTCCAAGTTGCAAATACTGTGTTTGAAGGGGAAGCAGGGCCCAATGCTTCTTTTCAACTATAATTTGGGTTTTGCTAATCTCTAAAGCCAATTCATGTCATTAAGTACCTCATGTCCTTGCTGTGTGAGCTTACTTATCTCACTGGGTTCAAATATCTAATTTATGTCTTGATAGCCAATTACTTATTCCCTTTTTTTTCTCCTACACTCATCTATGAACATCCTAGATATGTTATTCAATCCATCTTTCCCTTCTTAACTTGTATGCTAGACACGTGAGACAACAAGATCATGTTGCTATGCTGCTCATAAATGAAGTAACACCGTTTGAAATATAATCTCCTATCTTAGTGGGTAATATCTTTAGGGATTCACTTTAAACTGAAAATAATACTAGGAGGGACAATTTATCAAATCATTATTCATTAACACATTAATGTGAATGTATCATCACATAAGATCTTTCCCTTCACTATCTGGCCCAAGAGAAGTTAGGTTGATGAAGGAATTGGGAGGAAAAAAAAAGATCAAATAATGAGCTATGCTGAGTGTCTCTATGGGGTCTTAGATAGCTCAAAAGTGTAGGCAAGTGGGAATATGATTTCTCAAAGGAGGAAGAGAAGCACAGAAACTAGTCTAATTTATTTAAGCAATAATATTTCTATATTTGGTTATGTACTGTTTTGGTGTAGTGCAGAAGGAGAAAAAGAATATGATCTCTGATGGCTAAAAAAAACAAACTTAGACTGGGCTGTGGATAGAGCATGAAAGGATAAAATATATCCAAGAATAAGTAAATACATGGTAATTCAAAGATGTAGAATATTAGTACATTATTAAGGGAACTAGTGAAAAAGACTTGAACTGCATCTTTGTTGAAGATAAATATTCTGAAACGAGGGACGAGGGAAGGAGTTTATTTGGAGGTGGGGAAGAAAAGGAGTGAGAGAAGGCAACAAGAAAACTTTCTTCTACTTAACAATGTTGTTTGAAGCCTATTCTAGTGAAGAGCAATCATTATATTTAGTGACAGGAAAAGACTCCCTGCAACAATAGCACAGTCAAGTGCTTTTCACATTGCTCTGACTGTTACCCTGGACAGAGAAAACAATGGTTTTGTAGGATCATTTATTGTACTGTATTTTAACACAGCAGAAAAATTTTAGTTTAGTTTCTCCCCAGGACACAGATTTTTTTTTTAAATAAAACGCTTCCATGTAATAGGATATCATGCTCCATTGTATATCTATTTGCCATTAGTGCAGGCTCATGGGTCTAGAAGCCAAAGGAAATCGGGCTTTTGAATGAAATGAGAGTAATAAATTAAATTAAAATTATGATCCAAAACATTTATACCATATATCTAGCGGCCACTGATACAACTTCAGGAGGCAGAATCATTGTTTAGATGAATAAAACCTAATTGAAGCTTTGTAAGACTAGAGTAAATTGACATATAGTGGGGTGGCGGTGGCCACCAAAGAGGATACATTTGTAAATGACTATAATATATAGCTAAGTAATATATTAGCATTGAGAAAAAAATAAGACTAATGAATTAAAGACCTGTTTATATACCTATTACTAATTTAAATAATATATTTAAACAGTTTTTCTGCTTTCAGCAGAGTAATCAGCTCCAGCCATTAAACACTAAGATATTTGAATGTCCAGTGTCATATTTTTGTAGCAGGACCCAGACTTTGCCAATATTTTCTCATAACAGAAGCTGCCAAATTGTTGTAAATTTTTTAAAAGATAGTACTTAATCCTAGTAGAACTATAAATAGAACTTTGATTCATGTATTTGCTAATTGTTCTTCCTGGTATGAATGGCACCTGTGGTCTAGTTGAAAGAAAACTAGAATGGAAGCCAGAAAACCTGGAAATTTATTCTGACAGTACCACTCACTGTGTGACTTGAGACCAGTCACTGCATCACTTTGTGCTTTTGTTCCCTCAACAGCGACACAGGAGTATTAACCCTTTGTCTACCTGAAACACCTCACAAGTGTGTGAAAATAGTATGGGATTATTTTTGAAAAAAACATTGTATAAAAGCTATTTGAATGATTGTGGGATCTTTAGCCTTATAATTACTACATCAAAATGCATATAAAAACAATGGTATGTGAATTACTTGATATAAAGTATAGGAATATACCCAGAAAATGCACCTTGAGATTTTATAAATTTTCATGTTTATTATGTAAAGATAGAATTTATATGCACATAAATATAAACGCACAACATAGACTCATGCCCTCAACTTGCTCTCCACATTACCCATATGATGCTTAAGCAATCTTGGCCAGAACTGAAATCAAGTGCTACAGATGAGTAAGGATGAAGAGTGAGTATGAGACTATTGTATATCTTGTCCTGTATGCTTTGGCACTCTTAATGAGCCCAAAATCACATTAGCCATTTTTTTTTTGTCCTGCTTCTCATTTACATTGTGTTAGATGTACAGTACAATTTCCCAATCTGTTTTCAGAATAACTGATGTTTCCACATGCCTCCCCTATTTTATACTTTTTTAAAATGATTTTTTTTGTACCCAAGTTTAAGACCTTACATTCATTCTTACTAAATTGTATATACTTAGATTCAACCCAGTTTTCTAGACTTTTTAGATTCTTTTGGTTCCTGACTTTGCCTTCTACTCTATTAGCTGTTGTTCGTAGCTTTGGGTTGTCTGCAGATTTGCAGATACATTTGTTTCTTTATCCAACTCATTTGGAAAATCATTTAACAACCCAGTACCAAGCACAGTTCCCTGGGGTATTCTCTTGGAGACATGTTACTATGTTAACGTTGCACCATTAATAGATACTCTTTCTTCTGATCGGTTTTGATTTAATAGGACTGTATTATTGTCTAATATCTATCTCCATCTTCTCTATAAATGTAGTATGAGACCCATGATGAAAAGCTTGCTAATGTCTAGGTAAACTCTATCTACTGCATTCCCTTTACCTAAAGGTTTATTAATCCCTTCAAAAGAACTGTGTTTATCTTGACAGAGTTATTCATTTGCTGTGTGACTTTTGGTATATTACCTAATGTCTCTGAGCCTTAATTTTCTCCAATCACTATTGATTAGTAGGCTGTGTAAGTGTACTAAATGACAAAATGATGTAACCATAAAGTTCATTACAAGTGTCTTTTTATGTTTTAGCAAAGCAATTCTAAAATTACTCCTTTTTGTTAAACTGATAACCGATATTGTGCTACTTTTTTAAAATGAGATATCTAACATGTTAGGCCACTAGGTGATTATAACTTTGATGTAATTTCCTTTTAACATTCCTTAGAATATAATTTCCTAATATCAAGAAACTGCCAATAATGTAAGTGACCATAGAACTTAGATTGCTGATCCTATAATTACAACAGTAAAAACAATGCTTTAATGATACTGTATTGTTTCTGGGACAAACCTAGGAATCTGGCAATCTTTTATCACTATAGCATGAACAATTCTGCTTTGTAAAACATATATCAATCAATTATCCACTTGGAAATAACTTTGATTGAGGGTATTTTGAAAATGTTGACATTTTACTTTGGTCCATGATACTACACACATGTGCACACACATGTATGTATGTATGTGTGTATGTATGTGTATAAGGCTCTTCTTACACAGTTAATTTCTCTTATAATTTTATATTTAGTGGGTCATATTTCAATAGTCAAATATTTCTTTAAATAATAGATCCAATTGGTTTTAGAGCCAGAACTTGGCTTAGAGACTTCTATTTCAACTTTCCATTTCATACGTTAGGCCCAGAGGGGGTAAGTAACCTGTCCAAAGTCATACAGACAGGGAAACAAAACAGCACAACAATGACAAAAACACCTAGACCCAGAACCCAAAACCAGTTTCATTGGGTGTTGTACCCACAACACTATACTGCCTCTTAGTGAAAGGTGAAGAGATCCTGGCATGAGAAAAGAGGGCATGACAGTACTTCATGAAATATGGATAGAAAAATGTAAGGGAAATAGTCTGACTACTAGCTGGATGGCAGAGAATGTGTATATAATTTGAATGATTCAAATTAACGAAGTTTTAATAAAATTCCTGCTATATTCAAAGCATTATTCAAGAGGAATTGGATTTAAAAAATTATTGGCAATGTCTGCCTTCAAGGAGTTGTAATTATTTTTAGGAAAATGAGGCAGGCAATTCAAACAAAAATTTGATAATTTTGATGGCTACTTCAGTGATGGTGATGATGATTAAAAACAATGGTACTAGCACCTCCCATTTCTATAGCAGTTTGAGCTTCATAAACTCTTTTCTTTACAGTGGCTCTGGGAGGTAGATATTGTAGGTTTTATTACCCTCATCTTACATATGAGAAAGCTAAGGAACTTTGATCAGATTCCAGGACCTTAAAATTCATTGTATGAAACCAACCTTAATTGGTGTTTACATGAATTATAACAAAGGCCTAATAGGAAAAACATTAAACTAAAAAGGTAAAAAAATGCTACCACTGGAATTTCTGAGCCTTTTAGGAAAATGCACACACACACACGTACACCTTCTTATTTGAAAATGTGTGTGTTGCATTTATAAATTAAGTGGCTCTTTTTAGTACCAAATGATCCCTTTCTAGCATAGAATAGTTCATGGACCTCCCCAAGTGGCTAGTTTACTGTAGGAAAGTGACAGAAGTACAGAGGAAAATATGACTTATTGCCAGGTTTTATAGGGAAATTGCTCTGAGAATATGTACTTGTTCATTTAACAATTTTCTAGATAACCAATAGATTAATGGGTCTTGGAACAAATCCCTATATAGTGTTACCCAAGATAAATGCTTCATCAGGACCTGTTTCTGCTTCTGCTCAGTGAGTGACCTTCTCTTCCAGTACATCTGATTTGCTAGTAGCTACTGTTTATGGCTTCCAAAGGCAAATTATGTCTGCAACATCTTCTGTTACATTAGGTATGTTTCTTAGCGACAGTCCCTAGTTCAAAGTCCTGTTGAATTTTGTATGCAAAACATCAGTGGAGGCAGAAACATGATTCTATTTTGGTTACAAGGGAAAATTATAGATTTTCAAAAGGACACCAAAGATTGTCCCCTTTGGTTGAGGCTTGACTTTAAGACACATTCTTCTATTGGAACTTTAAGCATGAGACATTTTTCCTGGCTCTAGAATAGAATCCAAGAGATTTTAAATGATCTCAGCAAAGCATGAAAGATCAAGGGAAGTAATTTTTAGTGGAGTGATTACATGTCAGTACTCTTATCTTAAATTCCTTGCCCCCTTCATCCCTGTATCCCTCACAATGCCCCTTAGAAGCCCTACATGAACATCCTTTGCCTTTAAGAGTATATGATTTAATAGGATTCAGAAATTGGCTTGAAGAAATGATGGAAATATTTTAATTTTAAGACTATGGCAAAACAACAAATAATTATGTGGAAACATTCCAAAGCAAAAACAATTTCAAAAACCTCATGACAATTCACTATTCTGATGAAGTTTTCTGAATCTGCTGCTGCTTTCCTATATTGGAAATAGAACCATAGATCAGAGAGATTTTGTTTTTTCTATGTTTAGTGTTGATTCATTAAAACAAAAAAATGTCTGATGAAGTTGCAGAACCCAAAATCATGAAAGCTCCTTGAGAACAGGGAGTGTTTTGATTTCATCTTTTATACCTAACTCTCATCACAATGGTTGATGTGCTTTAAAAAAAGACTTGAATCAATGAATACAGAAAAGTTATTCAGTGGCTATATCCTTCTACTTTCAAATTCATATAGAGAGGATTCAACTGCCTGGTTGTGCAGATATGGAAACTAAGTTGCAGACAATTTATTCACTGTCCTAAAGTCACACATTCACTAAGTGTATTTGCCATGATATGAATCCATGTCTCCTCATTCAGGGTCCAGTGATAATTCTATTATGCCACAATTTTAGTCTTTTTTTTCCTAATTTTAGCTTCAAATCCCATGTTCCTGCAAACCTGATTATATTCTAGTCTTTCAGCCTTTGAAGTCACAACTTAGTGAAGTAAAGATAAAAGGACAAACACTTTCTTTTTCTCATTTCAATAGTTCTTAGTTAAGTTCTGTAGAAATGGAGGAATTAGTATTTATCTGCTGACTAATGAGATTTTTCTTAAAGTGAACTGCCACAAACTATCTTGGATGCTCATAAACCTTTACAAATGGTCATGAAGTGTCTTTTGTCCTCTTAAGGATGATAAAGCTCATTTCATCCAATTTTTTTTTTTCTGGATAAAGTTGTGTCAAACCTCCATATGTCTTTGTTTCTAGGATTTGTCTATCTTGTATATGCTTCTGCTAGGAGTTGTGAGTCATTACCCATCCACCATATACACTGGTCAGGGCATTAAGATCTCTTATTATTTATCCTTCTCTTATCATTATAGCTCTGCAGGAATACAAATAGCACATACCTAGAAGATGATCACACACAATAAGAATATATATGTTCAGGGTTGCCAGAAGCCTGACTTTGGCATTTAGGTAAAACGCCTTAGCCATTTGTCCAAGATGACTCATTGATTAATGCATTTATCTTGTTTTGTGTTGTCTTCCTTCATTGGAATATAAGTTGTTTGAGTGTAGGCACTGCTTCATTTGTACTTATAGCATAGTACCTGGCACACAATACACCTTTAATGCATACTTTATCTGGTTGTCTAGTAATTATGAACTTCTTAGTGTCAGGGACATGTTGTATTTCTCTTTTTGTCTTCCTCTGTACTTAAAACAGGACCTTCACAGACTTGCAGAATCTCAGAAGAGAGATCAAGAGTGTATGTAGCCAAATACCTACCAACTCAGGAAATCTCTTGAAAACATGCCTGACGCAGAGTTTGCAGTGTCCACCGGACAATGGAGAATGAGAGGGAAGCAATATTATATGTTGATAAATAGAGCCATGTTTATAGAGCTCTAAATTGAAAGGTGTTTAACTGTTATTGTTGTTTCATCACGTTGCTAGTCAAAATCTGGCTTTCAGCAAAATCACAGTATCTACTCTCCTCAACAGAAAATAGAATATATTCAACAAAGGTCTGTTGAACAATACAGTTATCATTGTCAGTGTCATCGTTATCATCATATTCTTCATCAGTATCAACATTGTTATATGATGAATTAAGGATTACAAAACTTTTTTTCTCACAAAACTCGTATGAGGGTGATAGTACAAGATATTCACATAAGAAATAAATACTAGCACCCAAGTTTAGAATTAATTTTCTGACTCCAATTTTAGGGAAATGAATGAATGAATAATAATATAATCCAACCTTGTCTTCAGAAGGAGAAGACTCAGTGGTACCATAAAGAAGATTCTGAAGGTGATTCCATGAGAAAGATAAAAGAGGAACCCAGAAATAGTGGGTAGTGAAATAAAAGTGCATTATGCTACAGTCAGTGAATAGAACCCCAGATTTAGAGTCAGACAGTTTAGATTCAACTCGACTCTCTCCTTGCTTCCTATGTGACCTGCTATAAGTTACTTAACCTTTGTAGTCCTTATTTTTCTCCTGTGTCAACTAAGGTGATTTTAGATGATCTCCAAGGTCTCTTTAAAGCTTTAGATCTTAAGGAACCAAAGTCAACTCCCTCCAAATTTCACAGGACTGCTACATACTTGACTATGTAAATTACTATACCATAGATGGTACTGTAGATAGAGTCCCGAGCCTGGAAGTGGAAAGACTCATCTTCATGATTAAATGTGGCTCAGGCACTTACTTGTTGTGTGACCATGGGCAAGACACTTCAACCATTTTGCCTCAGTTTCCTCATCTTAAAATGAGCTAGAAAAGGAAATGGCAAACCACTCCAGTATTCCTGTCAAGAAAATCCCAAATGGATCACAGAGAGTCAGACATAGCTGAAAACAAGTGAACAGCAACAATTTACCTATAGGTACATATAGGTACCATAGGAAGCATCAATTTCCCCTTGCTATGAACTTAGAAACTATTTGGTCAGTGTGCACATGTGTGTGTGAATGTGTGCATGTATCTCTCTGCATGATTTTTTTTATTTTATGAAATATTTTATACTATTTTCAAACTATATGAGGCTTCAAAAACAAAACAAAACAAAACACATTTTAATATTTTAATCTACATGTACTAAAATCTAATTTACTTCCAATATTATGACTTGCCATGTTCAAAATACTATCTGTTTGGAAATAAATATTATTATGTGAGATTAAAATATTTGGTATTATAAGGATTAATCATATCAATAAGCATTAACTACCTACTGTGTGTGTCAGGCCCTGTGCTAAGATCTGGGTATACAAAGAAAAAGAAAATGATTAGTCCCTGATCCCAAGGAATTCAAAACATAACTGGAAAGCTATCCAGAGGTAAAGCCACTTCAAGCCTTATAGAATCATATTAATGCTAGCTGTCATCAATCATCATCATCATCAATTAATACAATAAAGAGGTCAACACCTTAAGTTATCTTAATCAGTATTTTGTGTAACAGGAAGAGTTCTTGACTTTAGGAGACATGAGTTAAAATGTCGACTTTTTGTATCAATATAGAAAAGTCTTATTTGCTTTTTCAATAAAATACAACTTTTTGTCTCATTTTTAACTTCTAAGGAATTTTAACAGCAGGGAAATATACTGGAAGAATGGTGCTATTTTAAGTAATTTGTATATAATGTCTAATACCAAGCTGGGCGCATAAAGTATTCTCAATAAATGTTATAGTGAATAGCTGTGCCTTTATGTCTTTCCATTTGAAGCCAAGAGGGTTAAAAAAGGATGGAAGATATAGAGACATTTTTGTAGCATTGAGTAAATGGATTTAGTTTTAAATAATGCAATATAGATATATACTTATTTATATTATTGATTTTATGTGATATTGATCACAATTCCTCACTGTTTAGAAAGTGGAAGATGAGGTCATTACCAAGAGAAAGTTGGTGGGGGGAGGGGGTGTGATATCTTGTAGTGAGGGCAAGATTTTAAATAATTTCTCAAAAGGAACTCTAAGAGAGTCAATCAGGGAGGGCTTGTAATAGTGAGGGCCCAGTTTTGATTAGATAACATGAGTTAATTACACATTCAGTCAGCATAATCTCATGATTTCCTCTAAAAGTCTTTGGTTACTCAAAAGTATCAGCACAGAAATTGAATTCCGGGTGTAACCTGAGGTTAACAAATACTATCATGCATCCTGAACAATGGAAGGACATAGGAATAAGGAATCAAGAATGGAGGACAGTTGTACTTTTCTTTCACTATGAGTTATGGAAAACAAGTAAGGTCACAGTGGGAAGGATGTGCAGGTAGAATGGAGGAAAGGAAAGCATTAAAAGATCATGTGAAAGAATGAAGACTGTGTTCAGAAAGAGAATTTTTAGAGTTCAAGGTCATGGAGGCAGAATATTTTTGGTTAATAGTGAGATCTAAGGTATCTTAATATGGGTAGCTGAGATAGAGAAAAGTAAGCACTTACTATGTGTCAGGCCCTGTTCTAAGTACTTATTTCAAATGTCTCATTTAATCTTCACTACAAACTTATGAGATAAGTGTTATTGTTATCTTTTCCCCATTTTACAGTGAAAACAACTGAGGCAGAGAGAGCTTAAGTGACTTGCCCAGGGTCACAAAGCTAATAGGTATCTAAGGTCAGATTTCAATTCAGATCTTCCTGACTCCAGGGCAAGTGTTCTATTCACTCTACCACTAACCACCTCAAGATAGCATAGAAAAGGAGCTGATAAGATAAGGGGTTTGATGAATTCGGAGAACAGAAAGCCACCAGTAGGAAATGTACTAGATTTAGAACCAAGAGAATTTCGGAAAAATTCTATTCTTGACACTTAAAGTCTCTGAACCTCAGTTTACTAATTGATAAAATTAGAATAATATTACCTACCTCAGGAGATTTTTGTGAGCATCAAATGAAAGGATAAATATAAAATGGTTTGTAACCCTTAAAACACTGTACAAACACTAATTTAGTATTTACAGTGACATCAGTGTGAATATATCAAGAATTTAAAATACCTTCATTTATTTTTCTATTGAATTTCTATTGAACTAAAATTTAAGGACCACGTTAAAAAAAAAAAAAGTTGATTACTACGGTTGTATGTGTTTATATGTAGTAGGGTATGCCAAGCCATTGTCCTGGGCTTCACTGTTCCCACTGTTTTTATATACTCTAGAGTCTGGCTTTTAAAAAAGAATAGAGGCATTGAGTCACACACATAGAGGAGAACAAGATCAGGGAGAGATGTAGGTCTGTCAGAAATAGATTCAGTTCCATGAAGAAAACTAAAGTATCCCCATGGGAAGCTTTTCTCCAGAGAAGTATTTGCAATATGGAAACTTAAATTTTTCTCTGGGGAAATGTGTACAACAGGGAAATATCATTCTCATTGCAAAGGAGGAAAACAACCCCAGAGGTGGCTGGTGATAGAGTTCTAAGGGGTTCCTGGGTCAAGCTTCTTGAACCCAGTGAAGGAATCCATGGATGAAACAGAAGTCAAAGTGAGGAGTAGCTGTGTAATTGTTTCAGTATTAATTAATTTATCATCTTGATAATAGACATTACTTGGAAGGTAGTTCTCCATACTTGTACCATAGTAGGAGAAGTCAGAGGAGTTAGAAGAAAACCCTAAGCACTTTGGTGAGGATAAAGAAAGGACGTATGAGGTTGACAGAATTAGGGATGGGGAAGGATGAAGAGAAATCACAAATGAGTAGACGAAGTTCTCAAGGGTCCTCAGATCAAACCTTCTGCACCCAGTGAAGGAATTATTGGATCAAGCATGAGTCAAAGTGAGAAGTCATGAAGTACAGGAACCTTGGGCTTCATTCTCCCTTTTCTCAGGTACTAGCTATACTATGGGCACATCAATTTGGCTTTGCTTTGTTCTTTCATTTGTAAAATCTTGTAGTAGACCTATTTGAGAAAATCGTGGCAAGGTTACAATTTGGCAATGTATGTAAAATATTTTACAAATTTTAGGGCAGTTTGCTAAAGTATTTATTATTAATATCCTCAATTATCTTTTGTTGCTCATAACCAATTTGTTGGTAATTTATGGAAATTGTACTTATAGGGTGTTTTCATATTCATCTTGTCCTCTCTACTATCACAACAACTACCCTAGGTCAGGTACTAATCTTCTTATCTGGATTGATGCAATAGGCTTCTAGTTGTTCTGCTTGGTTACAGTCTCTCCCTCTCTCTAATCCTTACTTCACATAGCTGCCAAAGTAATTTTGTGAAAGCACAGGTATGAACATGTCATCTATCTAATTAAGAATGTTCAATTATTCCCAATTAGTGTTAAAAAAAAAACTCAAAGTAAAAAAAAAAAAAACTCCTCCGCTTAGTATTTATTTCATATTCTTTGAGACCTGTGTGATCTTGGTGAAGTTACCTAAATTCCCTGAAGTTACCCAAACCTCCCTAAACTTTCCTTATCTATAAATTTACAAGGTTGGAATAGATGTCATCAGGATAATCCTATAATTCTGGAGGAATCTTTCAGTCCTTGGAAAGTTAGGATTCAACATAGAGAGAAAAGCTTTATTCACACTTTATGGACATGGATGCAAGCCCTTCACTTTTTTTCTTTTGGATTAAGTAATTAGGCGTTTTGTTAGCCTAAGTGTTTTTGCTTTCGTTGTATAGATCTAGACAAAAACTTAATACTATTGCTCTTAAGGATAAGATTTGAGGGGCATCTAGGTGGCTAAGGGAATAGAGCACTGGCCCTGGAGTCAGGAGAACCAGAATTCTAATCTGAACTCAGACACTTAATACTAGCTGTGTGACCTAGGGCAAGTCACTTAACCCCTATTGTCTTGCCTTCCCCCCTCCAAAAAAAGAGACAAAAGAGCAAGGCTTTAGAGAAATGATTATTTCTCTCTTGTACTAATAATTATTGTATTGAGCCTAAGGCTTTTCATCTTTTCTATTTCCCCATCCAGAAATCAACTTGCATGGGAAATCTTTCTCAAAGACTTACCCAGCCAAGATTTAATCAAATAGCAAAAGAAATTCCAAGTTTGCCTTAATGGGAGGATTCCTACTCATTATGTTTACTCAGACAGGTCTGGGAAAATATGAATTTTCCCTTTTGTCAGGCAGGTGACATGAAAATTGATAAGTCTCTTTAACCAAGACTTGGGTGATTCAAGTCACTTGCCCCCAAGACCTTCGTTAGAAACTGCCCATATCACATCATAATATTCATTCTTTCTTTAATTGTTAACCAGTCAGAATTCATTGCCACTCTTAGGAACACCTACTCTTTCAAGGTCATATCAACTGTGAACCTACCCCATGGCTTTCAAGAGTGTCACTGACTTCTTTTCATTAATAAATATCTTAGCCTTATTAAAAAAATGATTAAATTACCCAGAAATTATGTCTCTTGAAATTTAAAAATGACACACTGAATGTTAAAACAAGTCATTAAAGAGTATATGATTGTTGTAAATTACTCAGGATTAAAATCAGTCCATATAAACCCAGAACTTCAGTTCTGGGTCACAAATTTTGCATCTATATCTATATCCATCTCTTTATGTCTATATGTGTATCTGTATACACACATATGTGTGGATATGTGTATGTATGTATTTTTTTCCCCATTAGCTTTGTCATTCTTGATAAAACTACAAAAACAAGTTATTTTTTATTTATAGTATAGGACAATGGGGATGATGCACATTTGCTAGCCAGAGACCTAAAAATCCCCACTAGGAATCATAGTTTTGGAGAACAGGAGGCAGAATATAAGACATTCATATATTTTTTTCTTGTGCCAGATTTTCATGATACATAAGTAATTTTTTTGTTTAATTTCTGGTTATTAAATGTCTTTCTTTTAACCAAATGCAATCTATCTTTGTCTATTTCACCCTGATAGACCAATGTCTTTTGCTTTGTTATCTAAGGTTTACAAAATCACTGAATTTTTAAAAGATTTTTTGAGGAGGAAAGAAATTCAAAATTATGAAATTTCTCCCAAAGTGCTGGAAGACAAAATGTAGTCTCCATATTTTTTTCTTGTTTTGTTAATTTGTCAGAATCTTACCTCCCTCAAAATAAACACATCATAATAGGCATTATAACAACCAGATGTGATAAGATTGAATAATGAATTTAGTAACATTGTTTGATGTAACCAGATGGCAGAATTTTGAGGATAAGATGTAAATCTTTTTTTTTTGAGGGGGAGGAGAAGAAAGGAAAAAAAAACCCTGAATTGACGACATGATATGTAGTAACTTCCATTTGAATGCCAAATATTATTATATCTTTTATTTTATACTAAATCACAGAAAGCAATATCATTTAAAAAAAGAAGAAACTGAGACTCCCTGAGAAATGTCTTGAGTAGGGTCATTGTGTTATGCAAATTTCAACTTTAGCTCTTGGTGCATTGATTCCACATCCAGGGATCTTTCTATGATAGTCATGTCTTTTCCTGATAATTCCCCTTCTCTGATTGGCAACTGAATTGGGATCATCACAGTAACTATTTAGTAGACCATCAGGGAATACCTATGCATGGGAGGCATCTGATTTGAGAAGAGGCCTTAAAAGTGTATTTTGTTCTACTACATCATATACTTAAAGCCAACAAGAGGATCTTATATTCTTTATGTCTTTCAAACAATTGCAAGTCTATGGAGGTATGGTTCACATTAGAAAGTCCTCTGCCAATAATTTGACTGTTCCATTCTCATATATATATGTCAAGGATACTCTGACATATGAATAAACCATTCTCAAACTTTTTATAGTGATAAGAAAATAGGTATCTATATTTTGTAAATTGCACCTTCTTTGCAGGTGATATTGTTCCTTCACATTCTCTGGATGACATAAAACCAAATATAAATATTAAAATTCCTTCTAATGCATAACTCTAACCATGTCATTCCTCTGCTCTGAAAGATTCAATGGTTCCCCACTATCCACTCCTGATTTTGATGTTCAAGGTCCTAAACAATTTGGTTTCAATCTACTTTACCAATACTATATTAAAATTTACCTCTTTACCTGTTGTATCCTTCAGTTAGTCTATTACGTTTTCCATCTCACTGTTCTTGTCCTGTCATCTCTAATTTTGTGCCATTGCTCAAACTTTTCCATCATTCCTGGAATAGACCTTCTTCCATACCTTTGCTTAAGTTGTCAAACTTTATGATCCAACAGAAGTCCCACCTTCTCCGTGAAACTTTTCCTAACCCCATCCCTTCTTCAAATCAAGAACAATGTTATTTATCTTCCCTCAAATTTTTCATAATAATTTGAACCTTCCTTTATGCTTACCATCTTCTCTTTTTGTACTTTCCCCCCAAAATTAGATTTTAAACTTTTTGAGAGTATCTAATTAATAACTATCTTTCTGTCCATGCTTAATGCAGGGTTTTATATATCTAATAACCACTTGTTAATTAAACTGATAGAATTCTCATGTCATTTAATGTTTTTCAATACTCTGTCAGTGTACATCAACACACTGCTTATATTCCAGTGATGAGTGGCAGACAATCAGGTTTTTCCCACGATTATAGATATACCTCTTGTTTCAAACAGAGCAAAGTTGTTCAGTAAAGAAAACTTGTTTCTGACATCTCTTCATCCTTCCTCTTGTTTTGGCAATGTTCTACCCCCTTTTGTTATCTCCACCAAGGTAGTCAGGGCAATTTTCTCATTCCTTTGGCTATTTCTGCTATGGCACAAGTACATGGGACTGATCTCCAAGAAATATCCTCCCCTCTGGTTCCCATCAAAATTCACCTATTTTATGGTATGCTCCTTGGTCACTAAGATGATAAACTGAATTCATACTGAAATGCTAAAAATATATAATGCCATTTTTTTTTCTTTTCCAGGAACTGCATTTACTTTAAAAAAGTATCTGCAGATGCTTAAATACAAAAGAAGCCAATTGAAATTTAAGTTATTGTAGCAGAGTAATGAGGGAGATATTTTCTTGTAAAGGAGAGGACTTCTTAATCATATCTAAAAGGCAATATAATCTTAGATTACATTAAAAATATAATGGTTCATCTCCCTCCTCCCCAGTAAAGAAAAAGAACAGGTATTAAAAGTGTTTTGTCACTTTCCTTGGGACAGATCTTTACCACCCCAAGTATCTTATCTGACCTCGATTCTTAATGATTAAGCAACAAGAAAAACAATAAAGATGATGTTACCTTCGATCATCACAGGAATACTAAGGGTGAGATTCCCAGTCAAAGACATTGTCTCTTCCTATTGCAAGCTAACTCTGGCCTGCTATCATCCTAATCCATGTGATGCAGAGAGGAAACTGCCTAGGTATAAACAAACCTTTTCTCCCAGTTCAAGAATGGAAATAGTTTTGCTTCACTACACTTTACTCTAGTTACAATGCAGATAAAGTAGTTCTAGTTATGATGCTTTCAGGGGCATTGTTCAATGGGAGCACACCAGAGGATGAGTAGGGGTCATTCCGTTTAAAGAAGGGTGGAGGGAAAAGTTTAGCTTGGAAAATGGAGGGTTAAGAAAGGAGATAGTGATTGTCTACAAATATTTCAAGGACTGTCGAGTGGAAGATAGAGATTTACTCTTCATGTCCCTGGAAGTCTTAAAACAGATACTAGGCATGGAATGGATGTTATTGATAGGATTTTTACATCATTTGAGGAGTTGGATTTGATGATTTCTATGCCTTCTCCATCTGAAAGGTTATATCATTTTATGATATCATTTCTTATAATCCACAAAGACAGGGCTAATTACTTCATTTGTTTTGTTCCTGAGCTCTATGTCTATTTCTCTCTTTCCTTCCCTCTACTTTTTTTCTTCCCATTTTTCTCCCTCCCTGTCTCTCTGTTTTTGTTTCTCCTTTTCTCCTCCCCTCCCTCTTCTCCTCTTTTAAAGGCAGAAAAATTGTGCAAGGTGAACTTTTACCTCTGGAAGTCCCTTCTCTTCCCTCTAAGAAGGCACTCCAGATTTCTGGATTTTACTTTTCCTCTGTTTATTGGTAATAAGAGGCTGCTGCATCATTTGGACAACTCTATATCCGCCTGTGTTGTCTCAGCTGCTGAAAAGAGTGGTTAATGTTTTTGCTATTTTAACTTGGAGCAGTTAAAATACTGGGCCCAGCTAAAAGCAAACCAAGCTTCTGGATACATCTCCCAGGAGGAAGAGTATGAAGACAATTCCAGGAAGAATAGCAGATTGTTATAATGGAATACTGCTTGCATTCAAATTGGCAGTTGCCCAGAATGCTGGGGGATGTCAAAATCCTCACACCTTGGTCACAAAAAAAGCTATTATCTTGTTCTTGTTCCAGAAGCATCACTCAGGGCAATGCTTCATGTTAGATCAAGTGCCACAGATGGTGTAATGAGTGGTCATCCATGGTGACTGTGTACTCAGGCACTTACAGATAATATGATGTGATTCAATGAGAGATGAACTTGAAGTCAGAAGAGACATTGATGCTTTCCCTGGCTCAGGTATTTACTAGTTGTCTATCCGTGAGCAAATCACTTAAACTACCTGAATGTTAGTTCTCCTATCTGTTAATGGGCTTAATGATATATTATATGACACTTGAACTTCACTGCTTTGTGGTGAGAAAAGCACTTGGTAAATTGTAAGGTGTTCTGTAGTTTCTAGCAAGGAATGGGGTCTTAGATATCTCATTTGATGTCTTCCTTTAAGAGAGCAAGAAATTGAAAACCAAAGATTTTAAGTGACCTGCCCAAGGTGTCACTAGTAATGAGTAGTGGGGTTAGAATCTGAATGCAAGTCTTCTGTTATAAAATCTACTTCTCTTTCTATTATATCATATGCTATATTATCTGTGCTTTTAAATATAAAAAGTGAGGAAGAGAGTCAGATAGGAGGTTTTTGAAGGCTTTATTAATGCTATTTGTATATTCCAATTTTTATGACCCAATTTTGAGGAGTCAGAATCTCCTACCTGTCTTAGTTCCTTGTGTTTTTTTTCCCTTCTATTCACAGACACAAGTTTTTGTTTCACTTAGTTATTTTAATAGAAAATGATAGTTATAAGAAAAAAATAGGCTATAAGGCCTTATCACCCTTCACTGTGTAGAGAAATTTGTCTATCTAGTTTTTTAACTAGTTTTATATCATTGTGTCCATGTGTCTGCTTGTCTGAGTAATGTAATAGTGGATTCACAGGAGTGCATTATTGTTATGTTTACAAGACACACACCACATTTCAGTAAATTCAAAATGTCATCAACAACACTGGAAAAAAAGTGAAAAATTCAATTACAATGAGTTTGGGAATTCTTTGCATACATAATGCCAAATGACCAAATTGACTAATCTCTTTACTGGGAACTGACTGTTTAGGAGGTTTTATATAAACATTACTGCAAACTACTCATAGAAATCTTTAATATCCTCAATGCAGCTACTGTACTTTTTTATTTTTGCTTTTTGGAGAGGGGAAGGCAGGACAATTGGGGTTAATTGACTTGCCAAGGTCACACGGCTAGTAAGTGTTAAGTGTCTGAGGCCAGATTTGAACTCAGGTCATCCAGAATCCAGGGCTAGTGCTCTATTCACTGCAACACCTAGCTGCCCCTGTACCTCTCAATGATACATATTGCAACCTGTTTATATCTAGCCATCCTGCATGACTCCTTTACCTGTTCTCCCCTAAAGTCATCACAATAGGTTCCAAATGTACTGGAATTTTCCTTGCTTTATCTTGAAATTATAAGAATGTAACAGATTATGTAGGCTTTACTTGGGTGAGTCTTTGTTCTTACCAAAAAACTAACCTGTCATTTTCTCAAATACATTTCTTTTATAACATCCTTCCCACTGTTTTTTCATAATCTTTTTTTGTTATTGTTATTGTTTAATGAGAGTTCATCAATGTTTTAGGCATGTATTGAATTCTATTTGTGTCCACTACACATCTCTATTTAAATTCTTTACAATCTGTTGCATTCCATGATTCACAGACAGATAATTACATTGGTAGAGTTTCAATATTAGAAAAAAAAAGATGGACTTTGTTTCAGGAAGAAGTCTGGAATTATTTTGAGGACTCTGCAATTTTATAAAGAGAATCCTTTCCATTTCACTTCTGGGGCCAGCTTATATTCCATTTGCAATTCTATCAAGGATATATATGCCATCAGATAAACTCTATAATAGGTGCATTCTACTACATATCATAATTGGTTTCCCTCATCTACTTACTGCTATTGTTTTCTGTGTCAAAAATTAGTCCATCCTTGTAGAATGATTATAGGTGTCTCATGAGCTCTGCAAGGTTCTGGAGAGTGATGCAACTAGCCCAGGAAATCCAAAAAGAATTTTGAATGTGATGAGTGAGAGAGTCAGATAAAAGGTTTTTGACGGTCTCTTTAATAGGATTTATTTGTCTCAGTTCTATTTAAAGAGGAAACTTTTGGAGTTCAAATTTTCCAAAGTATCTCAACAAGAGGACTTTGCCATCCAAAGATATTCCTTCTTCACTTAGATTTTGTGCTGGATCACCTCCCTTACAAAAGAACAGAAGATAGGTTAACATAGTGGGTAGAGTACAGGAAGACTCATCTTTGTGAGTTCAAATCTTCACTCAGACACTCACTAATTGTGTGAACCTGGGCAAGTCACTTAAGCCTGCTTCTCTTAGTTTCCTTATCTACAAAGTGAAATGGAGAAGGAAAAAGCAAACCACTCTACTATCTTTGCCAAAAACAAACAAAGCAAAAACAAATGAGATTGAGAAGAGTGACACACAACTGAAAAAAATGACTATACAATAACAATACTACCTCCCTTACAGCAGTGAGCATTTTAGCAAATTTATTTTAAGTTTTGCTCCATATTAAAGACCATGGAACCAAATTAATGGTCATCAAAGTTTTCTGTGAAAAAAAAAAGTGCATTGAGAAAAACGTAGAAATTAGGTAAAAGAAATAATTTCCCTCAATTTTGAGCTAGTTCCTTTTCTAGCATGTGGATATAATATTTATGTTAGTCTAGAGAAGTGATGTGGCACACTGGAATGAGTCCTGGTTCTGAAATTAGAAGACCCAAGTTTGTGACCATTTTCTAATGGAGTAGATAGAAACAAAACAAAACAAATCAGAAAAAAAAAATCTAAAATATTGTCTTCAATAAAATGTAATATATCAAGACAAAATAAACATGTTATGAAAGAAGTTTTAACATTTACTTATTTCCAGGAAAACGTATTGCTATTTAGAGCGAGGCTTGGCTCCTTTGAAGGAGACATATTCTCTCCCTAAGGGATATCTTCCTTCTATGTCTGATGTTGCATTTTATTGTGGATGATGCATCACACAAAGAGTAGAGTTATTATCACCTTTTTAAGTGATGCTCCAGTCAGAATCTATGAAAGATTTAAAGTTGAGTGAAGGGAAAAATTGTTTTCTCTCCTGTTTAGCATTTTAAATAATATGGTAACTCATAGTATACTTTTATAACAACTTCAGGATGAGACATCTTAAATCTGAAAGGTAATTTAATTTTTACCATTTTAATTTAAATCACAATATTAATATACCTACACATAATCACTGAGTAAATTTTTTAACCTAACAATTGAAAACTTAACAACCATCACCCTTGTTATATTCTTAAAACTGTAGAATCTCTTCCTGGAAAGATTTGTTTGCTCCCTTTAAGCAACCTTATCATTGGGAAAATATTAATTTTTTGATTATCAAAGTAATTGTCATTTGATGTGGTGTTGATAAAAGTTTCTAACTCCAGGACTGAAAGGGACTGCATAACACAGAAATGTTGTAGTTGCCTTTTGTTCTTTATTTGTAACAGTCGATAAGGGGTGTCATTGAGATCTGAGATAAAATACAAATAATTGCCATTACCTTCAGATGAAGTCAGCCATTGACTTGGTATAATGGAGATGAAAGTTATTAGAAAGGAACTAGAATACTGTTTAATAGTTTTGTGTTAACTGCCAATACCCATGTTTTAATCTTTGTATTATTTAGCAATTTTCAATATAGTGAGCGTTCTGTCTACTGTATTTAATTTGAATTTCTCTTTTCCAATGGTTTATTTTTTTGTAGAGAAAATGAAAAAAATAATATATGTAGGGGCATATACATAGTCTGTTATTGATATCTGATACATATCAAAACATCTTACCAAGTATTTTCTTATTAAAGACATGCTATTCATTGGCAACATTGAATAAAACTAAGGGATCCCTGACAAAACATTAGGTTGAAAAACTATTAAATGGGAATTTGACATAAGTACAGAAATGACCTAGCCCTTAATAGAATGGTGGGAAAGAAACATAACAGCAAATTTTATGTTTATTTTAGGGTTTAAATATACAACAGATTAATATGTGACACCTTTTAAAATCATATCCAAATTTCATGTGAATGATTTTTTTTTTAGCATGTGTCCACACAACTTTTTGCTCTAATTAGCTTCATTGAAGGCATCTAAATTGTGCAGATGATAAGAATGCTGCAGTAGGGGGGGTGGGGGGGAGAGCGGGAGGCAGGGAGGGGAGAGTCCAAAAACTCTTGGTTCAAATACTATCTTAAACATTTGCTACTTGTGTTAGCCTGGGCAGATTACTTGATTTCTCTTAGCCTTAGCTTCGTCATCTGTAAAATGGGAATAATAATAGCACCTACCTCTCCAGATTGTTGTGAAGATTAAATGAGATAACACTAAAATACATTATAAATCTTCAAGTCATATACAAATGCTAATTATTATTATTGATAAGGTTATAGATGATAGTGATTTTTTTTTCCAGCTTTCCATTGTGTTAGTTTTGGATCAATGAACTACAAAAATAATACTGTTGAAATATTAAAATCATGACAGACTCTGACATGTATATGAAACTATAATCTTTGTAAATAACTTATATTCTATTCAGATAGGCAAACCTCAGTATCATGTGAGGAAATAACCAGTTGGTACTACTAAAGTTATTAAGAAATCTGCTATCTATGTTCAGTCAGACAACCAAATTCTCATGACAAAGAACAAGATTAACAATAAATTGAGAAGAGAGAATAAAATTGAAAAGAACATAAGGGGTTCAACTGAAACAACAACAACCTGAGTTATTTAAGGAAGTTGCCAACAATAAAAAAAACCTCTAAAATTAATAAAAAAATATTGAAACAGATAATCTCCATTTCTAGATGATGTTTATTTAATATAATTCAAATAGTGATTAAAAAGAAGAGCCTAGAAATTTCTTCAGCCAGCAACCAATTGACCTGGCAAAACAAAGAAAAGACAGCAGAGTAGCCCTAGAATAGACTATAAACAGAAGTAAAAAAAAAAATTGTTAAAAAGAATCTGGAAGAAGATTCTGAGTATTACTACATAAAATATCAGGAAGACATTGTGATAAAAGCAATTAAAGAGAGCTTCACCAAAAAACATCCATTAATCCAGGTAACCTTGCATATGAGGAGAAAATGGAAAGAGATAATAAAAATATGAAAATGGAAAATGTTTTTCAAGATTTCTATAATAAGCTACTTTCTCTGTCAGTGACATTGGGACCATTACACTTGGCCTCTAACATCACAGTCTCTGATGTCCTTGATGAAATAGTCATGAAAGAAAACAAGACAGGGAAAAGAAGCTGGACTAAACCAAGTTTACACCAAGGAGCTTAATTTTGGAAACAAAATGATTTTGACTGCATTTGGGAATAGATTCTTAAGATATTTAAACAACATCAGAATATGCAAATTTTTGGAAAAAATTGAGGTCCTTTTTTGTTGTAAGAAGAGGCAACATAAAACATTATAATGGTGATGGGATTTGAAGATCTTCCATGCCCTTTGTTTTGGCAAGAAAACAGGTACTTAGCACCTTGTTGCAAGTTCATGAGAGTATCAAGTATTAAGATCCAAAACTTGTAAATCCCACAGTGGAATGAACTTGCTGATGTAACAGTAAGGGGTGGAACAGGGAGGAGCTAATACCATATATAAGGAAAAGCCCAAGCTAGAAAGCCAGAATTGCTGAAAGAGAGAGAGAACGGCAAGGAGCTAGAGAACTTCTGAGAGCCAGCCAGAACTGCCAGGAACAAGAACTGCTGGGAGCTCAAACTGCTGGGAGTGGGGAGTGTGGAGACTATGGAACTACCATGAGTGAGATGAGGAAGATCCTTGCTTGAGGGAATCTGTTTGGTTTGAAGGCTAAGGAATGGGGTTGTTTGCTGCATTGGTTAGGTGTACCACCTTCATGGTTATTGTAATGAATTTGACTTTCTGGCTTGGGGATTTGGTTTTCTGGTATTTGAATAAATATTTTGGTTCTGTTCTCCACGTGGAGAGCATGTTACATTTTGTGATTAATGACTACACCAGCATATTCATAGCTGCTGTGAGGACTGTGAATATCACATTACTGGTACAAATACTTAACTCCATATATTTTCTTTTCCAAACCTCTACTTCCAGTGAAGAAATAAATATGTTACTTATATTGCCTCCATTCATTTTCTGATTTTCTAGAAACACTTAGATGCAAGAGGAATAGAAGACCTGCATTCATGTCCTTTCTAAGTTATCACCTGTGTGACTTTAAGCATAGCATATAATTTGATTAAGCCAGCAGAGCAGATTTAGTACCTTAAAAGAATGAAGTATGGTAATGACTTCCATTTTTTAAAATGTGATAAACTTTTTTTTCTTTTTAAAATATTTTTATTTTCCATCATAAGTCCTTTGGAAATGTCTTGGATCATTGTCTTAATTAGAGTACCTAAGTCTTTCTCAGTTGATCATCATTACAAAATTGCTATTACTATGTACAATATTCTCTAGGTTCTGTTCACTTTATTTTTATATCACTATACCATCTCATCACAATCATGTACCATAACTCGTTCATCCATTCCCCAATTAATGGACATCTCCTCAATTTCTAATTCTTTACCACCACAAAAACTGCTGCTATAAATATTTTTGTACATATAGGTCATTTTTTCTTTTTCTTTAATTTCTTTGAAATACAGAATTTTGGGATGATGAATAATACTAAATTGTTGTCCCGAATGGTTGGACCAGATTATGACTTCACCAACAGTGCATGAATGTCCCTATTTTTCCACATCCCTACAGCATGTGTCATTTTCCTCTTCTATCATGTTAACCATTTTGACAAGTTGTAATGGTAATGGGAATTTGAAGGTCCTCCCTGCCCCTTGATAGGCTTAAGTGAATTTGAGAACATTTACTGATTTGAAAATATACTCTGCCCACTAATAGGTTGGATGTGGTCACATAAAGCCTGTCGTGGGAGGTTTGTTTTTTCAGGAAGGTACAACTTTTGTTGCTTTGTTGTCAAGCGGATCATGAGGGTTGTGCTGTTCTCTGACCTGGAGAAGGCTACATATACCTGATGTGAGGTTTTGCTTTGGGGCTTGCTTATGGGAAGAGTTGTGATGAGACTCTGGGTAGCTGTTGAGTACCCTGGCTTTGAAAACCCAAATGTTGGTGTTTCTCTCTCTGGTAACTAACTCGGTATGGATGTAATGGTCAAACAGCTGGAAGCCTTGTGTGTAATTCTGTTTTTCTGTCTGTATTTTTTGTCTGCTTGAAACTTCTGTTTGAATTCTTTGAAGTTCATGGTCTTGACTTTTTCCCCAAACTAGGTAAATGATATATGTTTGATTAAAACATACTAGAAAGCATACTAGAAACCAACTAGGGTTGCTTTCCTTTAGAAAAGCAGATCTGAGAATCTATGCTAGCAGCCATCCTGGATATGCTAGGGCGCTTGCGACACTGGTATACTTATGTTGTACTGTGTTGCTTTAATTCATCTTTCTCTAACTAATAGTGATTTAGAACATTTTTGTATGACTATTGATAGCTTTCATTTCTTCTTCTGAAAATTGCCTATTCATATAATTTAACCATTTATCAATTTCAGAATGATTCCTATCTTTATAAATTTAACTCAGTTTCTTATAAATTTGAGAAATAAAGCTTTTATCAGAGAAACTTGCTATAATTTTTACCCAATTTACTACTTCTCTTCTAATTTTAGATTTATTTATTTTGTTTGTGCAAAACCCTTATTTTTTTTTTAAATTATGCAGTCAAAATGATCCATTTTGCTTTCTGTTATCCTCTTTATCTCTTGTTTGGTCATAAACTCTTACCATATACATAGATTTGGGAAGTAAATTTTTTCATCCTTCCCTAATTTGCTCATGATAGCATGAGCTATCAACTTTTAAAAGTTGATAATATGGGAAGAAAAAAAAAATCCTTATCCAAACTTGACTTTTTAAAAATGTTTTTGTGCATCAATGAATCTGTGATCTTACTAATATGGGATTACCTACAAAGAATAAAAATGACAATCTACATGCACCTTACTCATTGCCTTCACTGCTTTGTTCCAGGGAAGATTAGGCAGTCAAATAAAGCTCTGCATGGTTGTCCAAACATAATCCAAATTCTTGGCATCCTCTCATTAATTTCTGAGCCCAGTTCACTGTCTATTCAGCCATCTTTTAAATTTAATACACACACATTTATGTGTAAATTATGTTGATAAATAGGCTGTATGGATTACCCATATAATTGCATATAATAGTCGTAACACTAGGAATTATTACTTCATTTTCCCCCTTGTGGAGAATTAGGGTGATTTTTTTGAGTTCAGATCTCAATTTAGAGACTTTGTAGTATTTCCAGGATTGATGTAATCAGCATATTGTGAAATGGGAGAGGTTCCTGATTAGTTTCCCTGCCTCATTCTTCTTGCCTCTTCTATCTATCCTCTACACTGCTACCCAGTGAATATTAAAACATGCTTTTGTCCATGTCATTTTCCTATACAAATAGCTCTTGCTTTGAGGATAAAACCTTAAAGTCCTATATTTACAATTAATACTTTTAATAATTTGCCTAGAATGTGTGACATCTTCATCACAGCCTTGGGAAAATCTCAGGCTTCTTTTAATTAGCAAGTGCCCTGCAGATGCTATTTTGGTTATTTATTGACTGAGAGCTTTATTTAATGGTTTTCTTGTTCACTGACTCTTGATCACTTGAAATTTCAGATATGGGGCACATATAACCCCTGTGACTAGTTTTACTCTAGAATCTGTTTTTATTCCTATCCCTAGACATTCATGCACAATAATATAGAAAAATCCTCCACTAAAGCCCTTCTTCATTTACTAAGCAAAGTAGTGTAGAGTTGTAACAGCAAGCACCCTAGCATACCTAGGGCGACTACTAGCCCAGGTTCTTAGATCTGCTTTTCTAAAGGAAAGCAACTCAAAATGGGTTAACGGTTTCACTTTAATCAATCAAACATATATCATTTACCTAGTTCAGGGGGAAAAGTCAGCACCCTGAACTTCAGAGAATAC
>CM053590.1:90690241-90724383 GCA_028646515.1 Pseudochirops corinnae
TTCTTTGTTTGGAAATTCAAGGGCTATTTGGGGAATATTTATGCCCAGGAGACAGAAAAGATGAAGATCTATAGTAAGTAAGTGCCTCTTCTGAATTTAAGTGGGAAGAGGTTAGCTATACTGGGCCTTGGATATAAGTACAGTGTTACCTGGGGCCTTGGAAGTGATAAGATAATATGATTTAGAAGACCTTAGAGATCATTGGTTCAACCACATCCCCCCTTTCCCTCATTTTACAGATGAGAAAAATGAGGACCCAGAGAGGTTAAGGGATTTGCCCAAGGTCATAAAGGGAATAAGTAGCAAAGCTACTTTAAACCCAGGGCATCTGACTTCAAATTCATCACTTGTTCAGCTGTTAATCTTCATAACACTGTAAACATTGCTTGTTGAATTGGCAGAGCTTGGCATTTGTGGGTAAGCAGAAGCAGCCTCTGTGCTATGATATTTGGTTAAGGATCCCTGGGGGAGCAGAGGCATGCCTTTCAATAGCTTGGGTAGATGCAATATATTCAACCTGGTATTTGTAGTCTTCATGAAGATCAGTTTATCTAGACCACATAGAAAAACAAAGGATTAAATGTTTCTTTAAATTGTTGTTTCAAAACCCATTTTGATGTTTCAAAAACCTGACTAAATCATGTAAAAAAATACTCATTTATCTTTATGCAGGAGTTACTTTATCTTTTTGTAGCTATATGGACATGGAGAGGAATAAAAAAAATTTAAACATACCCATTCTGTTGATATTGGTGTATATATTGTGTGTATATATGAGTTGGAAGGGGAGAAAAAGAGAGAGTGAGTCAGAGACAAAGGGAGACAGAGAAAGACATGCAAAGAGAGAATAATGAGTTATATTTCATTGTTCATAATAATGGAAAATATTTTATATTTTCTGGGGCAAAATAATGTAAACATATATGTATATACATGTATGTTTGGAGAAAGTGGGAGAGGGAGGGAGGAAGGGAGAGACAGAGTGAGAAAGAGAGAAAGAGATAAAGAGAGAGAGAGAGATAGAGAGAGAGAGGGAGAGAGGGGAAAGAGAGAACAAGAACATCATAATAGTAAATAGAGTGCTGACTTTGAAGCCATGAAGTAGAGTTCAAGTGTGTCCTCTGAATTCATGCTTCCTTTCTGACTGAGTGACCCTGGGTAATTTGAGTCTCTCAGTGCTCTGGGCAGTACTTCAAAACTATAAGTAAGAGAGAAGATTCTGACCTTCATTGACAGAGGGAGCTTCTTCATGGAAGACATTGCTTCTACCAGTGAAATTATAGGTCCAGTTCCTATCCCTGTTCCTTTGTGTCAGGTGGATACAAGTTATAAAATAACACTTTAACCTATTATTATTAATAGGTTTCATGTTGGAAGGGGGCTTAGATGTCATCTAATCTAAAGCCTACATTTTATAAATGGGGGAGACTTGAAGACCAGAAAAGTTAAGGTGACATGGCCAAGATATCACAGATACTAAGTTAAAAACCAGGGTTTTTAACATAGGGCATCCAACTCATACCGAGTGCTTTCCCTGCTATACTGTATCTTCTTTCATATGTGTAAAATATATATGACTTCTACATGTCATCTGCAGTTGTGTCTTCATGGTTATGATTGTCTGTAAGATAAACTTTAGCCAATCACCTGTTTGCTTTGTCCCCGATGTGACAAATGGAAGATTTGACTCATTTGTCCACAGAGTGAATTGACTGACTTTTGAACTGTGGAGGCCGACTCCATAGAATGAAGTTTTATGAATAATGCTAGTACTGAGAGTATTGAAACAAGAATATTAGAAGGTCTTAGAAGAATACCATATATGCTCACTTGGATCCTGTGATATTTAAAGTTTCTCTTCCTTATTGCCAATAAAAACAAAAACACTAAGGAAGAAGCTGAGAGCTGTTCTATACATCCAAATGTTGACAAGAATGACATATTTACTCTAATTCGATTTTTATTGATTAAAGGTTCATCCTAAATCTTCTGAAAAGTCATGAACATACCTTGTGATTCATATTTATGACCAACTAAATCTACAGAAATTGACTGTCTCTTGCCATTTTGTACTCACCTTGATGAGGAGAAAACAAATGAAGCAATTTTTATTCTCAATTCCAAAATATTGACAAAAATAATATTTTAATATGCAACATGGCATAATGGAGAGAGAGGACTGATCAGAGGTCAAGACCTCTCTCCTGCAGATGAAGGCTATTTGCCCATGGGCAGGGCAATTAACCTTTCAGAGCTTTAAGCAACTCTAAAAGAGTCTTTTTGGCCTCAATTTCCTCTCTATGAGATGAGAGTCTCAGATTAGATAATCTTCATAATCCTTTCCACCTCTAATCTTATGACCCTATGACCTCTGGCTCTGAATCTGGGATCCCACAAACTTACAAACAGTAGACAAATTTCCAAGCTGCATCTTCTCCCCCATTAGGCTGTGAGCTCTTTGAGAGCTGGGACCTTTCTTTGTAGCCCTATAACTTAGCACAGTGCCTTTCACATAATAGGCATTTAATGAATGCATATTGATTAAACAGAAGAAGTTTCCATTCTGTGAGAGTCCCAAGTTAACAAAACCTTATGTCAAACCAGACCCAATAAGGGGGGTGGGAAGTCCGGTGATTTTTAAGTTTATTATAACTTGAACAATGAAAAGATCCCATCTATTCAGTTATCCTTTTATATCCTTGAAAGTAGTTGTTTTTGTTTTTTTCCAGTCATGTCTGACTTTTCATGACTCTTTTTGGAGTTTTCTTGGCAAAGATACTGGAGTGGTCTGTCATTTCCTTCCCCAGCTCATTTTACAGATGAGGAAACTAAAGTAAAGCAGATTAAGTGACTTGTCCAGGGTCACATAGCTAGTAAATGTCTGAGGTCAGATTTTTTTAAACTCAGGAATATGAGTCTTCCTGACTCTATGGCTGGTAATCTATCAACTGTACCACCAAGCTGCCACTCTTGACAGTAACAAGTTAAACCATTGAAGAAACAAACAAGAAATCTTTCTTGCCCTATAGCAATCTATTTTGAATGAGCCCCCATGAAGTCACATATGCTACAAATGTTCCACAGTATTTGATCAGGACTGTAAGGATTAGTTGAGACTTGCCACCTACAGGTGTGGCATTTGCAGTGGACCGTTTGTGACATTGTTTGTGCTTGTTGCTTAGGCTACTTCTGTGACTGAGAACAGCTGCTTCTGTTATTCTTTCAGCATGTTTAATCAGCTATATCATTTGAATAATGTAAGGCTCATCCTATACATTTAATTTATTGAACCTTTTCCTAGCATGGGTAAACTATGCTCAAAAGCCTCCAGATGACATTCAACAATACCTCAATACCTTTGTCATGGATATGATACAGTCCTGACACACAATTCAAGTTATAGTTTTACTATCAAAGATATAACCTAGCATTTTGATCAATAAACCATCTTTTCAAGTACAGATAGGGTATTTCCAGATCAGTGAACTGAGATATTCTATGTATTTATCCACCTCTCTCTCTGTCTGTCTCTCTCTCTGTCTCTCTCTCCACATATATATGTATATATGTATATATTCCTGATATCTACTCTTACAAACCTTAGTTTACGTTATTTCAGTTATACACATTTGTCTCTTGAACATAGTCTAAAAAACATTATTTTGTCACTAGAATCTCAACATCTTCAGTAAGACATAAAAGTAAAAAGATTGTTCTAAAGTTTCTAAGACACACTGAAACTTTTACTGAAAAAATATGTCGTTTTACTTCAATTCTTTTATTTTTTAGAAAATTTGAACAGGTACAGTCTTTTCTAATGTCATCTTATACTTATATCAAAGCATTTATTTCACATACAAAATTAGAAATGTTAATTACGAACACATTTAAAAGAAATAAAATGTAATTATTTCTTGCCCCACTGCACAAAGATTTGTTAAATGAAAGGCCTTGCTAATTTAAAAGCTATTACAAGTTATGATTAATCTTAATAGTTGCAATAATCATTGAGAATAAATCACTTAAACCTTTAATTAAAAGTTGAATGATCGTTAAAATTATGCAAAGTAGAAGGGAAAGGGGTCTTGTGTTCAAAAGGGGTCCTGCTTTAATTTTAAATTCCAGTTGAAAAGGCAGAGTTCAAAAGATTTTTAGAGTTCCAGTATCTAACAAGCAACATGAGAGACTCTTAACAGGAGGGAATTTTCACTTTTTTCTTCCTTCAGTAGAATGCACAACTTGACTGTCTTTCTCCTGAAGAGGGATTGAAATTGGTTGAATCATTGACATGGAGGAACTCTGTTCTCAAATACAATTACTGAAGCAATTTCCTGTCAGCTGGGGTGCATTTCATGATTCGTGACAGATTCTTGGGCAAACTGCCATTAGAATCAGTCACAACAAACCAAGGAACCATTGTACCCACGTGAATGAATCCATCAAAATGCCTTCATATGGTCAAGAAATGACACACTGAAAGAGGCTGTCTAATCTCCCTTATTCCTGTAGTCAAACAGTTGTCAGGTTCTACTCTTTATTTAACCTTAGTATCTCTTGAATCAGGCTATCATCTCTACCTACAATTCGCCCAGATCAAATAAAATCTTACCTCTGGACCTATTTAATTTAATAAAGAATTATTAATCACATAATATTTATTAAGTAGTTTACTAGGCACTAGAGATGGGGGGGAAGGAGAGAATGAGGTGGAGGAAAGAAAACCATATATGCCTTCAGAGTTTAAATTCTACTGGATTCTAAAGTTCAAGATCTTCTTATCTCTAGGCCTTTGCTCACACAGTGTCTAATTCCTAGAAACAACTTCTCCCTTCTTTGTATATTAAAGTTTCTATCTACCTTCAAGACACATGTCAAGTGGCTGCTTCTCTTCTGAAATCTCCCCCAATACCTTTTCTACTCAAAGGAACCTGATCTCTCCCTCTTCAAATGTCTCTAAGCCCTTTCCACGGTCCCTTCTTTTTTTTTGCCTTACTCTTCTTTTTACTATTTTTGGGTCTGCTCTTTTTCTATGATAGCTTGTCACCTCTTTAAAAACTATTACCTTTCTGGCATTGTAAAGCCATGCACAAGCAGCTTTCCAGAGTACTGCTGCTGTGAACAGCTTCAAGGTTCTGATTACATAGTATAGCAAACTATTTATTCAGGAGTAAATTAAGGCAAAATACTCACAGAAAATCAAGGTATAGCATTCACCATGTCACAACTCAACAACTTATCATTAAAATGGCCACATAGTTTTCACCAAAGAGGTCATATAGTTTTAAACAAAGTACAATCATTTAGTAACTCAATCGTTCAATCATCCTTAAGGAGGCTTGCTCCTTAAATGACTCAAAGTACAAAAGTCAAAGTCCTTCACCCTTGGGGTGCAATTATGTTATAATTTCATCAGTCACTACTAAGTATCCTTTTAAGGGGTAGTGAAAAGTAAAAAAACCATCCACCCCTAGGTCACAAGTAAGTTATAATTTTATCAGTCACTACTCAGTACTGATTTCATCAGTCAGTACTCAGACAATTTCATCTTGACTGGAGGCATGATTCTCTTCCATGGCCCCTGCTCCTACCTGAATCTAACCAACTGCCACCTGAGTTCAAAGGCAGACAGCTTCCACTTCCTTGTCCAGGTCTCCATGCAGTTCCTGCTCCCCATTGAAGCTCACAGAGTCCAGTCCACTGTAAATCCTTCACAGTTTCTGTTCCTGGGAAGAGAAAACTTAACAGAGCCACAACAATATTTACACACATCAAGCTTAGCAGAATTACAACAATATTCACAGACATGGTCAGCACTATCATATCAATTCACTTTCTGCCTGTGAAATCAACATAGACCCAAAATAGAGAGACAAAGTACCAACACCACAGTCATGCTTCCTCTGGCAGCTATAGCTGGCCCTTGGGAGTCCTCAGCAGCTTGGCTGGCCCTTGGAAATCTTCAGCAGCTCCAGGTGGTTCTCAGAAGCTCCCAGCAGAGTTTGGCTGGCTCTCAGAAGAAGCTCTGCCACCACAAGTTCTGTTCTCAAAATCAAAATCACTTTCTCCAGCTCCATTCTCAAAAACAGAATCACTTTATCTAGCCTCCACGTGGCTTGCTCCAAGAAATTCTGTCTCAGTCCTCAATTCTCATTTCTCTTCTCAGTTCTTCTCAATTTTCAGTTCAGTTTTCAGTCCAACAGTAGTAGCCCAGCCTCCAGATGCTCACCAAGAGAAATTCTCTCTCTCTCTCTCTCTCTCTCTCTCTCTTTCTCTCTCTTTTCTCTCTCTCTCTCTCTCTCTCTCTCTCTCTCTCTCTCTCTCTCTCTCCCTCCAAACCTCCCCCCTCCCCCCTCCCCGCAGCAGCTACTCTGCCTCCATGATGCTTACCCCAAGAAATTCTGACTCTTCCAGCTGAGGCTTTTCCTTATATATCATATTAGCTCCTCCTTGTTCAGTCCCCTCCTGTTACATCAGTCACAGGGGTTCATAGCTTTTGTTTATTTACAGAGGCTTAATTTGAAACTAAGTGCTAACTACCTGTTAGCTTGGCAATACAAAGGGATCTTCAAATTTCATTACTATTACAGGCATTGAGCACAACTCCTTGCATATAGTAAGCCATTATTAAATGTTTATTGGAAATGAATTGATGCTATGAAATTATTATGATCAAACTTTATCTTAAATCAGCAGTATTAAATGCCCTCCCACATGTATTTGAAAAGCAGGGGCTATGAATTCAGAACATCACATATAATGGTGAACTTAGTTGATTTATGGCCTAGGTTTGCTGATTTTATTAATCTTTATATTCTTTTCTTTAAGGAATTGAACTCTGGGAGGATTAGGGAAAGGACATATTGGGACATAATAGACAATATTAAAACCTAAAAAATCAACCAACACCTAAAATTAATGTTTGCTGCATTGGATCAAACAGAACATAAATGCCATCATTTTATTTTCTTTTCCAATCTATGGAGGAAGGGAAAAATATTTTTTACACTGCTATAAATGCTAAATAAGAAAGTAGGAGAGCAAAGAATAAAACACATCTTGCCCTAAATAAGCAATAATAAGTATGAGTGGAATAACAACAGCACAATTCATTCTCTTTCAGAACAAACTTCTTCACAATTAAGATCTTTTGTTTTGCAATAAATAGTTATTTGAAACATCTTTTGAGACTCTACAGCAAGGTTTAGCATGATGGTTATTCAAATGAGTGTCAGTGTGGAGATTACAAGTAAGTAGGACCTGAATTTTTGCATGCAGGACACAAATGAAATGTCTAAAGAATAGAGAAGAACTTCATCTCTAATTACCCTGAATTCTATTTCTAAATTGAATGGATTTTTTTTCTTATATTGATAACTTGTCACTCCTTATTCCCTATAATTCATCTCCATTATAAGTGATGCATTTAGCACCCATACTTTAGGATTTTCACTTCTCCATTGCAATATACATACAATCCTGATAAAATGATGATTGTAGTCACTGTTTGTTTGTATTTTTGCTACATTTATAACTGGAGAAAATGCTAAATTTCAATTATAGGCTAGTGAAAATTCCCCTCCAAGCATACTTACCTCCTGCAACCAAAGGGTTCATGGACACCTGGTTAAGAATTCTGGTATAGACATTAAAAAAAAGAAAAGATCTAACATATACAGAAATGGTCATAGCCTAACTTTTATTTAGCCAACAAATAAAGTGGAAGAAAAATAATTTGGGAATTGGCCAATCAAAAGGTGTTATAGAAATAGAATAGAACAAAATCGAATAGAAAATTAATATACCTTAAGTCACATGAGTATACATATTTGTGTTTCTATCTCCCTAATTGAGAAACATGGGAAGAGTTGTATGACTTAAGGCAGATCCAAAAGATCAGAACTAGGAGAAAAAGGTGCATAATGACTACATTAATATAAATTAAAGCAAAAAACAAACAAAAAAAATACACTAAAAAGCTGATCGTTTTAAATAAAATACAATGACTGATTTTAGTTTAATGACAGATAAGAAACTCATTCCTTGTAAGAAAAGATGAAGCTGAATACAGAGAAGCAAGAAAAGACATAAGTGCATACAAAGTGAGGCAAGCAGAGCCAGAAAAACAAGATACACAATGACTGTGACAATGAAAATGAAATATCAGCAGTTACTATATATATATATATATATATATATATATATATATATATATATATATATATATATATATATATATATATATTTTTTTTTTTTAAATCCAAGCTATGCCCACTAGATGTGAGATAAGAAGTGCTCCCTTTGCTGAGAGCTCAGAGTCCCAGGATTTGTAGTTTAATTAAAATGGGTTTTACTATTTTTTTTACTCCTTCCTCTTTTTATGTCTTTCTTTAAAAAAAAAAAGCTAGAAGTATAACTATAAGTACCTTTGCATAAGCCTCTCCTTATTGGTAGACATGGTATTACAAGCATGAGGGCAGAGTTAGCTCAAAAGCTAGAGAGAGTATAAAATTTTTGCATCCTGCTCTGAAAGAAGATAAACATGGTTCCAGACCTCCTTCGGGGAGAATCTTGGAGGAAAAAGAACAGACTTCGTGAATCAGCAGATAATTAGAGGAGCCATTTGACCCAGATATGTCCCAATTTTTAGCTTCTATTCTTAGCAATGTAAAAGAATTTTCCATTGGGTATGACTAGGAACTCCCCCATAGTTAAGACACCCTCTCTCACTCCCTATGGGAGAGCTCATTTATTCTGGGTTTTATCTCATATATTCTAATCTGTATAACTTACTTGATTTCTCTTTTCTTCCTCAGGATAAATGGGTTTACCTATTATTCTCTAATTGTTTTGATAAATGGATTTATTTGGTGTTCATTGGACAGTATATTGTGTAACCAGTATTTAGTGGCAAGGGAGTAAAGCTTTTAGCTCTAAGCTTAGGGAACTCCTCCCCACATCTAGTGACAAGTCAAATGTGTTTTCTCTAAACTAGCAATATTTAGGGGCCAGATAGATATAAATATAATCTGATACCCCAACTCTAAAGAAAACAGAAGAAACAGCCTAGTGATGCCAATCTCTTGTTGCTCTTCATGTTTCCCTTGGAGAGGGTACATGAGATTACAGAATTATCTATTCATTCTTCCCCATAAGTCATATTTAGACAAACCTATGTGGACATTAGGGCAGTGAGATGGTGTAGTGAATAGAATGCTAGGCCTGGAGTCAGGAAATCTCATCTTCCTGAGTACAAATCTGGCCTCACACACTTACTAGCTGTATGAGCCTGGGCAAGTCACTTAACTGTTTTTCCTTCAATTTCCTCATATGTAAAACTGGAGAAGGAAATGTCAACCCACTCCACTTCTCTGCCATGAAAACCTCAAATGGAGTCATGACAAGTCAAACATGATTTAAAAGTGACTGAATAGCAATGTGAGCTTATACAACCTACATGGACCAAGCACACACATGCATGGGTCAACGCACGCACACACACACACACACACATATTCACACACACCTTATATAAAGGATGGATCTCTGTGAAAAGGGAAGGGGAAAAGATACAGAGAAAAATCTAGAGGATGAAAGATACTAAATTTTTATTCAAAAAATATACTCATTAAATCCCTTCTTTCATTTTAATTGGTTTATAGGGGCAATGGGTAGTAAGATTGCATAAGTTTCCAGGCATATATCAGCCATTTCTGCATAACTCTCTTACAAGGGAATACTCTGCGGATGGTGAGAATATAGGTGGCAATTTCAGGAAATAACTATGATATTTTTTAAAATCCATTTTTAAGGGTAGTACAGAAGGACAGATGAAAGAGTAGATTTATACCTAACAGAGAAATCTTAGAGTTGCCAATCACAGAGGTAGAACAGTTATGGGTAAAGATAAGATCACCTTTATGGGGACTTATGCTTTAAGAATTGGGAGGCCAAGGTGATTGATATCCCCAAGTTTGAGAGCAGGGTTTAGGGGAAGAGAAAAAAACAAGGGAAGTGCTTCACTCCATAAGGAAGGAGGGAAAATGACCTGGGGAAGGAGTGCTCTTAATAAGGTAAAATAGACATTGCCAATGATCCCATAGCTGCAAAAGGAAATCCCATTCAGGTGTTTCTCCTTCAATGACCAGTATATTTATTTGTTCTGAAAATTATGATGGTAGGATCAGGTACTTCCAAAGCTATAAAGATCCATTGTTCGGACAGTTTATGTATACAATCAGTAAATAAACTGTCTTGGGCTGATGAGAATGTGTGGTAACCAGTATAGGGAATTATCTGACTAAAAATATTTTTCCATATATTTTCTTTCCTCTTAGAGGGATTATGAACATGCCTTGCTACCTCCTTTTGTTTCTTCTCCTTTTGTTGTCTTTAAATGTTCCTATCTCAGCTCATTCTACTTGGGACTCTTTTTAAAGAAAATTCACCAAACATTTTTTCTTTTTGTTTTGGAGGGGGGAAGGCAAGAGAATTGGGGTTAAGTGACTTGTCCACACAGCTAGTAAGTGTGTCAAGTGTCTGAGGCCAAATTTGAACTCAGGTCTTCCTTACTCCATGGACAGTATTCTATTCACTGTTCAACCTAGCTGCCCCTAAAAAACATTTCTTAAGTTACTAAAAAATATAAGACATTTGACAAGTGCTGAGGATGCAAAAATGAAAAAAAAAATTAATCAAACAATAAACATTTGTTAAGTACCTATTATGTGCCAGGTATTGTGTTAAGTGCTGTAGTTCAAAAAAAAAAAAAGGCCAAAGACAGATCCTGCCCTCAAGGAGCTTATAATCGATTTAATGAGACAAGATGCAAACAAATGTATACAAAAAAAAAAAAAAAGAACTATATATAGGATCAACAGGAAATGTTTAACAGAGAGAAGGCACTAAAATTAAGCATTGGGGAAGATTTCCTGTAAAAAATGGGATTTTAGTTATGACTTAAAGAAAGACAGGGAAGTTAGTAAGCATTTGAGGACGGAAAAGACTCCAGGTGTGGGGAACAGTCAGAAAAAAAAATGTCTGGAGCCAAGAGTGTCTTGGTGTCTTGTTCATGGAATAGCCAGGAAGCCAGTGTCACTGGATTGAAGAGTATGTGCTGAGGAGCAACCTGTAATAAGATTTGAAATATAAGAAGAAGTTAGATTATCAAGGTCTTTGCATATAAAACAGTCCATTTTATATTTGATCTGGGAGGCTCTAGGCAACCGTTGGATTTTATTGAGTAGGCAAGAGAATGATATGGTAGAACTTGTGCTTTAGAAAAGTCACAGTCTGTACTCTCTTTTTGTTTTGTTTTGTTTTTTTTGGAGGGGGTAAAGCAGGGCAATTGGGGTTAAGTGACTTGCCCAAGGTCACATGGTTAGCAAGTAATAAGTGTCTGAGGCCAATTTTGAACTCAGGACCTCCTGACTCTGGGGCTGGTGCTCTATTCACTGAGCCATGTAACCACCCCAACACAGTCCCTATTCTTACAAAACTTGATGTAATGAGAGCTCATGAGCACACACAGAAATATAAATAGATGTAACATGAGGTCAAATTCAACTTAGTAGGGAAGAAAAGAGATCAGAACAATGTATTTTACAAAAATGTGAAGTGGTAACATGTATTGCTGTGTGCAAGGCCCTGTGATAGGTCGTTGTTGTTTCTATCTCCTAGCTCAGTGCTAGGCACATCATATCAATTGGTCACTTAATTAGTAAATATTTATCAAGCACCTACTATGAGTCAGGCACCTTAAAGAACAGCAGTCAAGCATACTAAGACAAGAAATCATTCTTCTCTGGGGATATATTTTCTCTCACTCACTCTCTCTCTCTGTGTATATATATGTATATATATATATATAAATATATATATACATATATACACATACACACACACACACACATATATATATATATATATATATATATATATATATATATATATATATATATATATATATATATATATACCTATATACACACACATACACACACACACTAATGAATACAAGGTATTTGGGGGGGGGGTACCAATAGCTGGGTCACCATTGAAAAACATCATCTAAAACGTGATACTTTAGCCAAGCTTTGAAGGAAATGAAGGGTTTTAAGAAGCATTTGATTAAAAAAGAAATCTTATTGAATAAATAAATGAAGAACATAGCAAGATGAACAAGATACTGCCACTGATTTAAAAGAACTTAACTTCTAATAGATGTTAAGGAAGATAAATAGATGAATACATTTTAAGAACGAACTTGATAATTCTATAAGCGAGCTTATAGAAGCCCATAGAAAAAATTTGATTAAAGTCCAAAAATAGAGTTATTAAAATCAGCTTGAGGTGATGAGATGAGAGAAAGCTTCAAGGGAAAGGCAATATTTGAGCTGAATCTTGAAGGATGTGTAGAATTTTTCTAGGGAAAGAGGAGGAGGGAAGTTATTCCAGGGGACAGAGTTGCATGGGCAAAGGTACAAATTCAGGAAAGCATGAAGTGGGTTTAGGGAACAGTGAGCAATTTAATGTTACATTTCTCTTTATGCTTCACTGTACTTAACTCTATTCTTTATCCTTGTCATCACTTTCAGTCCCTTCCTCACTTCAGTAGTTTCCCAGCATAGAATTCCCTTCTGGTTAAACTCTCTTCCCTTTATATTGTCCTACATTCTCCAATCCCTTGTTCCGCCAGCACCTCACTAAACTCCAACCCAGGATTATTTCCACTGTCTTCCTCTTTTGTTCCTCCTCATGTGTTGCTGAATGTATATACGAGCAGTAAGAAAATGGAGTCGAATGGCTCCACTACATATTTGTTATCTAATATCACATGAGGTATTATTCAAGTAAAATAATCCAACAAATTCTCAATTGACTTTCTCTATTACTCATCAGAGTGACCTTAATACAGAATTGAGAAATAATAGCTGACACTTGATAATACTTCAAGGTTTTCAAAGTAATTAATATATCATGGCATTCTCACAACTACTCTGTAAGTTATCTAGTAATTATGAACCCTATTGCACAGATATGGAAACTGAGATTCTGGCTTTTAGTGACAAAGCAACTAAATGTTGAAAGTAGGATTTGAACCAAGATGTCTCTTGACTCCCATTCTAGCACTCTTTGCAATATCCATTGCCTTTCTCAGCATGGAAAACAATAGCTATTCTGATGAAAAAAAGCATCAGCTAACAGAAAATCTTCCTTTTCCATTTCTGTAGGTTTGTTATGTGTCTGATGCCTACAACTTCTCTAGGAGCAGGGCAGGGTAGTTACCTAATTCCTTTGATTTAAAAAGGAGGATTTCAAGCCTCTTATCTTTATAGTCCCATTGTAATGTGGCTAATGTCAACAGATATTTTGAGCAAAGGAAGTTATGTGACAAGGAGGTTGAAATTAGATTTTCTGCAGATAATTGATGTCACATGAAAATTGAAATCTAGATTACCCATTGTACATAGAGGGCGCTGGCAGAGACACTTGACTATATTAGTCCTCTACAACTTTGCTCATTATAACTACCACAGACAGACTCAATCAGAGGGAACAAATAATGGCATTTCACCTTCATATAGAGTTTTTTATTTTATATATAAATAATAAGAATCAAGACTATAGGTGATGGGAATGATATATGCAACATATACATGAAACATGAACTCCTGTAGGGAATTTCTAGTGCCATTAATTTTAGACTACTCTATTAAAGTCCTCTTTCTATGTACGTGTGAGTACAGGTGTGCATGCATGTGTGTGTGTGTATGTATTTAAGGCAACTTTCTTCAGGTAGTGAGGCAACTGAAAATTTCCCTTCCAGCAATGATATGTTTACAGCCACAACCTCTTCACCTCAAAATTTCTCTGAATTTCACTTATTCTTTCCTCCTTTTTTTAAATCTTGTATGAGAGGATATTGCTCCTCTTCTTGAAAACGTTAACTCCTTCACTTGCGCCTTGGACCTATCTTATCATGCTTTTTTTTTAGGACTTTGTACCATCGATAATTTCATTATCTTCATGTATCTTAACCCCCCCTTTATTTCTCTCTCTCTCTCCTTTCCCTCATTGTCCAAATATGTTCAGTTCTCACTTATTCTACCAGAAAACATCAAAAATTTCCCATTGGTCTCTTACTTCTATTGTAGAGTTCTTTCCTTCCATTTTTTTTTAAAAACCAATTTCATATAGAGTATCTGCTGTCTCCACTCTTTTTTACCCACTCACTCTCTAGCCCTATGCAATCAGACTTCTCTTACCATTCTTCTCTTAAACCAAGTCCATTGACCTTTTCTAAATCCCTGGACACTAGATTTGATCCTCATTTATTCCATTCATATCCATAGTTTCAAATATTCCTTCTTCTGCAAAAGAGGCACCCAAATTTAGATTCTTCAGTTTTACATCAGCTCCTTGTCTTCAAATATGCTTTGGAATACTTTTTTTCCCCCTATTTGAGTGCCTCACTGTCACTCCACCTTCAATATGCTTCAAATTATTTCTGCCAATTAAATCACTATTTCCTAAATTACAGAGGATCCAACCCTTTGAGCATCCTTGATGTTCCATATCTGTTTCCCCACATACCCAAGAAGTCACTCAGTCCTTTTCTTCCTTTATAATTTCAGGCTCTATTAAAACTTACATTAGGCTATTACAGTAACCTTTGCTCACTTTAATAATCCCACATATTGCTTCCACATATTCTTTTCTAAAACACTATTTTGCCTATGTTTTCTTCTCATTTAATACCTTCATGGTGTCTCATCCCCTACACTTAAAATTCTGCAGCTTTAAATTCTCAACAATAGAACTTCTACCTACCTCAACAACACTATTTCCTGCTTTGCAGAAAGTGATTTTGGCAACAATTGAATGAAGTGGGATATAGAGATCTTAAATTCATTTGAATATATCATTTGTAATGAGAATGGGAATTTGAAGATCTTCCCTGTCCCTTAATAGACCAAGGGGGGAGTTTGAAGATGACCCCTGCTGTGAACACAAACTCTGCCCCTGATAGGCTGAATGTTGTCACATGGAGCCTGTGGTGGGAGGAGTTTTGCTGAAGGACAGCAGAGCCCACAGGAAGCTGGTTGAAAGCTAGACAGCGGGTGGGTACAGAGGAGCTCCAGCAAGGAGGTAGAGAGTTTTGTGAGTAAATATTGATATTGTATTGGTTTGTGGGAAGGCTCAAGGATGCCATGGCTCTCAGCATTATTATGGCTTCAGAATATCTTTGGTACTATGATGGAATCAGCTTACTGGTTTTGGGATTCAGTTTTCTGGTGTCTAAATAAATCCTTCAGTTCTGTTATCTACCTGGAGAGTTTGACATATTTTGCAATCAAATGTCATGCGATACTTATAGTCATGGTCTTAATCATGATCATGGGTGCTGTAAATATTGCATTGGTGCTACATCCTTACATATGTAGCTAAAAATAGGAAGAGAAGACAGTCCAGAATATTGCCTGAATATATACTATCAGGTAAGAGACAGGAGATAGATGATGATCTAGAAAAGGAAACTAAGAAAGAATGATTTGACAGTCAGGAGGAAATCCAAGAGAAGGGTATCATGAAAACCCAGAAACAAAAGAGGATTTAGGCGTACAGAATGGTAAATAGTGGCAAACATTACAAAATAATCAAGAAGGATGAAGATTGAGAAAAATCCATTGTATTGAGAGCTAAAAGTTCACTGGTAACTTTGGGGATAGCACTTGCAATTCAAAAATGGCACTGGAAAACAAATGACAAACAACTGAGAAAAGAATGAGAGGAGAAGTAGAGACATAGAGACTGGATGGCTTTTTTCTATGAGTTCTATGAAAAGGAGAAGAGATATGTGATGGTTCATCAGTTTGAGGGAATTATAGGATCATGTAAGGGTTGTGTTTTGTTTTTTTTTAAGGCAGGCTTGTTTATGGGTTGCATAAGGTAAGGAGTCATTATACAGTGAGATTTTAAAGATTAGACAAAGGGTAGTGATGATCTGCAGAGGAAATGGGATCAAAGGTATTTGAAAAGGGACTAGGAAAAAAAATCCATTTTTTCATCCAAGACTGGGAGTAATGGAGAAGAGAAAATGTTGTCAAGGGTTTTTGAGATGTGAAAAATGTGAGCTCACAGTAAGTGACCTCTATTTTCTCAGTGAAGTATGAGGTGAAGTTGTTTACTGAGGGTTGGGGGAAGAGTACTGTTGTAGGCTTGAGGAGATAAGGGAAAAATAAGGAACAGTTGGTGTGGGAAGTATGACAAGGAATCATTTAGGGAGGAGTAAAGGGCTGCCTTGAAGACATGAGTATCCAATTGACATTATTTTGGATGAATTTATATATTTATATTGAGAAGAAACTTTTGTTTCAAAACATATGTTTGTTTTCTCCATAAAATATTCCCCCTCAACCTCTTAAACAAAATTCTCCCTGTGTGTTCAGTGGAGTTCAGAAAACCATACACTCTGTTTTCTATTTCTTCCAATATTCCATTTTTTGGCTAGGAAAAGAAAAGAGGGATTTGTCTCAACCCCAAAGTTCTTCCAGGTGTGCTAAGCATAACAAATCTTTTGGAGTTTATAGCTGTAATTGTAACAGGGGTTATATCTGTGCAACACAATATGAACCAGGGGCATGGCTAAAATAGGTCTTATCACAAGCTTCCTCAACTGACTGGAGAACATCATCATTCATTAAAACTATGTATTCGAAAATGAGAATATCAGTTATACATATGCAATAATGTAGTATTATGAAAGAAAACACAGACCAAAGGAAAAAAAAATAAAGAAAGTTTAAAAAGTGTTTCAAATTGCCTTCAGATCCCATCAATTCTTTCTCTGGAGGAGGATAGCATTCTTTATCATTACTCACTTGGACTTGTCTTGGATCACTATATTGATTGGAATAGTTGATCAGCAAAATAGCTGATTATCATAAAAATTGCTGCTAGTGTGTACACTCTTCTCTTGATTCTTCTCATTTCACTTTATATTGGCTCATGTAAGTCTTTCCAGGTTCTTCTGAGAACATCATCATCATCATTTCTTATAAAAGCACAGTAGTATTCCATCACAATCGTATACCATAACTTGATCAGTCATATCCCAACTGGTGGACATCCCCTCAATTTCCAATTAAGGGAACTACTGTAAATATTTTTGTACATATAGGTCCTTTTCATTTAAAAAAATATCTTTGGGACACAAACCTAGTAGGAGTATTGCTGGGTCAAAGGTATGTGTGGTTTTATACCCTTTGGGCACAGTTCCAAATTGTTCTCCAAAGTGGTTGGATCAATTTACAATTTCAGCAACAATATCTTAGTGTCTCAATTTCCCCACATCCAATATTTGTCATTTTCCTTTTCAGGCATATTAGACAATCTGGTAGATGAAGGGTGGTATCTCAGAATTGTTTCAATTTGCATGTCTCTAATCAATAGTGGTTTAGAGCAATTTTTCATATGACTATAGATAGTTTTGCTTACTTTATCTGAAAACTGCCTGTTCATATCCTTTGACAACTTATCATTTGGAGAATGGCTCTTGTTTTTATGAATTTGATGCATTTTTCAACATATTTGAGAAATGAGGCTTTTATTAGAGATATATACTATAGATTTTTTTTTGAAATTGTCATTGTTAATTCTATTTTTGTGCATTCATTCACTCACACACACACACACACACACACACACACTTTATTTTACTCTCTCTCTCCTCTCACCTTTTCAACAATCAAAAGTATTTTGCTTCTGACTGCCAATTCCCCCAATCCCTCCTCCCTTCTATGAGCACTACCACCTTTCTCTTCTTTTCTTCTCCTCCTACTTTTCTAATGAATAGCTAGAGTTCTAAACCCAACTTAGTGCATAGTTATTCCTTCTTGAAGTCAATTTCAATGAGGGTAAGGTTCAAGTTCCCCCCCTCCCATCTCCCTGCATCTTTCCCTGTATGGTAAAAATTCCTTTTTACCTCTTTTATGTGAGATAATTTACCTCATTCTACCTTTCCCTTCCCCCTTTTCAAAGTGTATTCCTTTTCTCACCACTTAATTTTATTTTTTTAAAGAACATGCCATCATATTCAACCCACACCCACGCCCTCTATCTATATTTCTTCTAACTGCTGTAATAATGAAAAAAGTTCTTAGGAGTTACAAGTATCATCTTCTCATTGAGGAATATAAATAGTTTAACTTTATTGAATTCCGTATTATTTCTCCTTCTTGTTTGCCTTTTTATGCTTCTAGTATCGGAAAGTCAGATTTTCTATTCAGCTCTGATCTTTTCATCAGGAATGCTTGGAAGTCCTCTATTTCACCCATATTTCCCCAAAAATATTAGCCCTAATTTTGCTGGGTAGGTAATTCTTGTTTTTGATCCTCACTCTTTTGCTCTTCAAAATATCACTCCAAGCCCTCTTATTCTTTAGTGTAGAAGGTGCTAAATCTTGTGTTATCCTGACTGTGGCTCCAAGATATTTGAATTGTTTCTTTCTGGCTGCTTACAATATCTTCCAAATTCTGGAATTTGGCTATGATATTCTGGGAACTTTCATTTGGGGAAAAAATTGGAAGTCTCTTTCAGAAGTTGTTTGGAAGATTTTTTCAATTCCTTTTTTTTCCTCTCTTGTTCTCTTGAGTCTTTTTTTTTCCATTATTTTCTTGCATTACTGTCATTTTCTCCCATTTTTACTCTACCTTTTCAAAAATTGATTTTAAAAATCTTTTTGGAGGTCTTCCAGAGACTGAGACCAATTCACACTTATCTTTGAGGCGTTAACTTTGTTGTCTTCTTTTGGGTTTGTGGTTTGATCTTCCTTCTCACCTTAGTAGCTCTCTGTGGTTAGGATCTTTGTTGTTGTTGGCTGCTCATTTTTCCATCCTATTTCTTAATTTCTAACTTGATGTTAAAGTTGGGCTGTGCTCCCATGGTGGGGGAAGGAGGTGACACTGTCCCAAGCTTCAAATTTTTTTGTCTTGTTTTCAGAACTTGTTCTGGGAGTTTGTAGGCTTTCAGTCCTACTAAGGTGGTATGATCTAAATAGAAGTGTTTGACATTCTTTTGGCCTGTGCTCTTGTCTTTGAGTGACCATAAGCACTCTTCTCTGCCCTGGCACTGTGACCAAGGTCTCTTTTCTCCTGAAGCTTCAAGCCCTGGTGTGCTACTGCTCCTCTTCACACTGGTACTGTAAACCAGTTTTGTGAGCTAGTTTTGAGTATGTGTACTGTAACAGAGTCCTATACCCAGTGCAACCAAAAGGAGCCCTGTATACTCCTTCTGGCCAGTTTTCTGATCTCTTTACCATTTATTGGCTGAGGGCTCTGGAAGCAGCAGCTACCATGGACAATGCAGTCATTCCCACAGTGTGCTGCTTGCTGCTTGTGGAAAGGCCTGTACTGGTACAATCTGGGATGAATTACTCTCCATTCTCACCCCTGTGTGATAGACCTTGCCTTTCAACCTTGTACTACTTTTTCTTATGAAGCAATTTGGAACCAAATAAAAAATAATTTCTTAGTCTTTTAATATAATCAAGGCTCTATTCTAGTCAGTGAGAATACTAACTTAAATAAAACACAATTCCCATCAGGAAAGAGAAATATTTCAGGAAAGATAGGACACATACACAAATAACTACAATGAACTTAAAAATATGATAAATTAAGAGCTCCAAATAATACACACCCACATATGTGTATATATATATGTATGTATGTATGTACATATATATAGTATACATACTTTTATAGAAATAGGTTTTATATATGCATACATGTGTGCATATGTATGCATACATATAACATACACAGGTGTTTGTGTGTATGTGTGTATTTCCCACTAGGGAAGCTATTCTTGAGGGAGATAGTAACAATTGTGCATAGAAGAAACAAAAGAATTAAAATAAGTATAGGAATCATATGTATGAATGCCTCTGCCAAGGTCACACGCTAAAAGAATGAAAGAGCTCAAATTCACTTCCAGTTCTTTAAGCTCCACTTGATCAGCTCACCCACTCTAAGGAGAGATGGGGAAGAGCAGTGGTTCTAAAGGAGAAGTAAAGGCTAAGAGGATACATTAAATTGTTACTAGAAAGGAATATATTGGTGTCTAGTACAAATGCAATCCCCCATTTATGGGAAAGATGTGGGCAAAAGTCGCAAAATACTGAGATGGACCAGAATCTCTCATCCATAACTTTCTTGATCAATTACTTTTGCAAAATGTACACTAATATTAATTATGTGGCTATTTAATTGTATTATTTTAAACTTTTACAATAATAATTTTAAATACAATACCAAAATCATTAGAGGAAATAGTCATCTTTTTAAAAAAAATCAATTTTAATATTTTCGATAACATTGGAAGTTGGAAGACCTAAGGAATGAAGAAAGAATGCAGAATACTATTGTTACACTACTTTAAGTTTTACAGAGTATGCTCCTTTCCTCCACCCTGTGGAGTAATTAGTGCAAGTTATATTAGTACCATGTAATTGACCAAAGACACAGATCATAAAATTAAGTTATTTGCCCATATTTATATAACTAGTAAAATTGGAATTAACATAATAATTTTTATTAAATGCTTTCTATGGGAGATAGGGGTTACAGGTATCATTACCCTACTTTTCCAAATGGGGAAACTGAGGCCTAGAGAGGCTTAGGGACTTGTTCGTGGCCACTCAGATAGCAAGTGTCATATTCGGGAGTAAATCCTCTTCTTTCTGACTTAGAAAACCTACCCTGTGTCCTTTTTACCTCATTTCTTCTGGAACTCTTAATTAGTCAGGATTTCAACACATCTATAGTATCATAATAGCTAGAATCCATTATAATGATCCTAAAATACTGAAAGATCTTAAAGAAATGCCATCTTTAATCAATTAAGACTAGTCAAAATAGAGTATTGTCATATTTTCCTTGGAATATATTCCATTATATTTAATATTCCAAAAATGATTATTCCTATAAGATTATCTAGGCTATAATTTCAATAACAAAGATATTTGATTAAGCAAAATGGCAACAAGAGAGAGCAGACTTCACTGAATGAGAATTGTGTGTGTCACCATGCAGTTAAGGTAAGCAGAAAAAATAAAAGAATTTTGCTGTCTCTGAGAGACTGCAGTAAGTAGCATCTGTTTTGTTCTGTGTTCTTCATAATGATATGCACACAGGGCCTATCTCTTCTCACCTTTTGTTCTTTAAGCAGACAAATCCATAAGGTCATAATCTCTAGTCCCAAATCTTTGGAAATTGGACGAGAGACTGAATAGGGCTGCCAACTGTTGTTTAATGCATAATATCAATCTCCCCAGCATTTGACTAGCGGTGGCTAGGTGATTACGAAGTTTTTCAAAGAAATAATTCATATCCATTTGCTGATCCTGCATTGGCATGGATTTCTATTCCAAGAGAGTTCAACCTTCTCTGAACAAGTTGCTTTCTTTGCCCAGTCTTTTCCCTCTCACAACTAGAAATGTGTAACTATGCATTTGCATTGGAAAGAGTAGGGATTTTTAGACCATTCTTCTTTTTGCTCTCAGGCTTCTGTAAGGGTCATTTTCGGGGCTGTGTTGGGAAGAACAAAAGGATTACTCTTGCATGAAAATTTTGAGATTCAGAATCTTCAAAATTGGAAGGAGACTTGTTCAGTCATTTTCCAGTCATGTCTGACTCTTTGTGACCCTATTAGGAGTTTTCTTGTTGAAGATACTGGAGTGGTTTGCTATTTCATTCTCTAGATCATTTTACAAAAGGATACTTAGAGATCATCTAATCTAACTCCCTCATTTTACAGATGAGGAAACTGAGCTTTGTCTGACTTGCTCAAGGTCACAAAGCACAGAAAACTCAGATCTCCTGACTCCCATTCTTCTTTCTTCAACATTCACCATGCTGCCTCTCATGTAGCTATGTAAATTATACCCACAGCTCTGGTAACAAGCATATTTTTTAGCATCATCTTGAAAGTGGCTGGTATGGGTGAGTCAATTTGATAAATCATAAATAAAAGATTCTGTGATAGAATGCAAACTCCTTAAAGGCAGGGATTGTCTCATTTTTTTTTCTTTGTTTCACCAGTTTCTAATATAGCGCCTGGCACATTGGATGTATTTTATAATTGCTTGGTGGTTGATTCCTTAACGGCACTCAAAAATCTTTGTCAGTTATCATAGCATCAAAGCGTTAGAAACCTGGAGTTGGAAAGGCTCTAGCATTCCTCCAGTCTAAGTCCTTCATTTTACAGATGAGAAATCTGAGGTCCAAAGACATTAAATTATTTGTTTAAAGTCACAATGGTAGTAGGTGGTATAAATGTGCACATATTATCCCTAAGTTTACAATAAAAGATTTCTACTTTGTCTTTCCCAAAGTAGCAATATTTATTCTATTTTAATTCTTTTGGATCTGTAAGTGCATCAGTGGGAGTAGTTCTTCATGTGGAAACTTCCTCCAACTGATGCTGGTTGGCAACTTATCTGCAGTCTTCAGTCTTACAGAGTTGCCTGATGTCACTCTGGTACTTTGTCCATAGTCTTGCAGTTTCTTTGCATCAGAGAAAGAACCAGAATCAAGATTTTTACAGAGGAATATAATAGTTATGTTCAAGTATTAAAAATAATGTAATTTAGAAGAGTAATTAGATTTGTTCTTGAAACTAAAGGATGACACCTGGAACAATGGGAAGAGATTGCAATAAAGCATATACAAGCTTGATACCAAGAATCATTTTTACTCGAATGAGAGCTAAGCATAAATGGAATGCATTGACTTGATTTTGGTGACTACTTTGTTACCAGAAATCTTCAAAAAGGAGTTGTATGCCTCCCTTTTGCATATGTTAGAGTATATATAGATTATAAATTAGAAGCTCCTTAGTAGTATAAAATGCTTTGAATCCATGATTCTTTTCTGCCACCTATCCATTTCACCATATGAACTTTGAAATTACCAACATATAGAGACTAGAAAGTACTTTAGCTTATAATCCTAAAAGGTTTCCAATGTAGAAAACCAAAGAATAACAGAATAATATAATTCATGGATGCACCGAAATATTATTTGATTCAACCCTCTGCCTTTAGGGGCAGATAAACATAAACCATTTCATATTAGATATTTCTCCTCTTGGGGGACTTCAGAGATATTTTCCACAACCTCTCTCAATGGACACACTTCAGCGTTTAATCGCCTGATTGATAAGGGGTGGAAGGAGAAGGAGAAGTTTTTTTGTTTTCTTTTGTTTTCCCCTTATCTACCAAAACCTCTCTAGCTTTGATTTAAGTCCATTTGCTCATGTCTAGTCTTACATAGATGCCAATTAGCATCCTCTCAGTCAAATCCCTCTGTTTATATCAATGAGCATAGTAATTAAGTTTTTTCTTTCCTTTCACTTTTCCAGGCTAAATAATCTTAATTCATTTAATCACTGCTTCTAGGAATTTCCCGTACATCTTTAAATAAAACTGGAAAATATCAAACTCTTTTTTATGTACATGCTCACAATTTGCAATGAATGCTTCTATGAAGAAGTTATTAAGAGTTAGAAAAGAACAGCATTGTATAAATTAGAAAAACCTTTAGTTTTTCGCTACAGAAATAGATAAGCATGATTCTAAAGAAAGACATATGTACCCCTCATAATCTTGATCTCTTGGGCTTTGGGAAGCCATAGGGCTGTGTAAGTAAAATAGTTCCTCTTCATTTCTGGGCCATCTCCAAAATAAGGGTATTCAGCCAAGGCACTGCTTTAAAGGAATTTGCACAGATTGCAAGAAACAAAGTGCAGTCTTGGATAATCCAGCAAGTTGTTGCCACAGTGCTTGGGGAGATGTATTTTGCCCTTTCAGGAATACTGGAGAAGGAAAGTGGGTGGGGAATACAACATTGCCTGCAGCACTTTATTGAGGAAAACAGCTTTCTAGTGACCTCTGTGTCTACTGGTTACAAATAGTCTGCTGCTTCTTGAATATCTATTGTGTATACAGTACTGAATAAGCACCTTTCTGAGTATGTACAGCACACAGGGAAAGTTAATGTTCCTATATTTGGTGTTAGAGCTTAATCCAATAAATCTGTAGATCACAGGCTGGGAGATGTTACTTCTCCCTAGGTAGATATTGTGTGCATATAGATAGAAAGCAAGACAGAGATGAGAGGGAGAGGGAGAGGAAGAAAGAAAGGGAAAGAGGGAGAGAGAGAGAGAGCAAGAGAGAGAGATACACAGAGAGACAGGGAGAGATTGATAAGTATGCATAGAACTCTAAAGATAGTTTTTAATATGATACTTTAATATTTAAAACATTCTTTAGGGAAAAGGTCTATAAACACTAAGTTCTTTAGATGTGATATTTCAAACATCCAACAGTCATTTTGAAAACTCTTCCAAAGTCACTCATGTTTTTAGCTCAGTTCCTCAAAATCTGCATGGAACATGCCAATGTAAATAAATATAGTGATAGAAGTTATTGATATAGATATAAATGTAGATAATATAGTGAACATGAGCAAAACAAACCCCACTTCTTGAAATGTAAAAAAAGAAATGTTTTCAAAGAGCATTGATTTGGCTGCACACACGCGCACATGGGAACACATACCAGGAATACCAGCAATTGTCATCTTCAGAAATATAGTGTTGATTTAGGAAAGACTATTAGATAGCATGTTCCTTGGTAATAAGATCTGGATAATTTTTAATCTTTGTAGCCACAATGCCAAGTCGCATTACCTGATATACAATAAATGCTTAATAATTTGTTTAATTTACCTTTGACCTATCACTTTTCTTATTTGGTTCAATTTCCTTTCTCTAAAACTGAAGGCAATGGACTAGATAACCTTCTAAGATCATTTCTCATTCTGAATCTATGATGTAATGATCCTGTGAATTGAAACTTCTGTCCTCAAAAAGAAAAAAAAAAAGAGCCATATGTTTCTTCTGAATATTTGGACATCAGTCCTAAGCTGGAGCTGCCTTATTCATATATGCTGAGGATCTTAAAATATGTTCTGGCCTCTTTAAGTTTTTAAACATTGGTTAATAAGAATATATTAAGGATAATTGGCAATTTAGGATTGACAAGTTTTAGATTGCCACTGATACTCAGGATGAAAACTATCTGTCCAGAGTGAAGAGAAAACAGGCAATTCTGTGGTATCACTGCAATGTGGGCTATTTTCTGTGTGCACATGCCTTCAACTTTCTCACTAGATCTTGCCAGAAACGCCCACTGAACTCTGAATTTCACAGGGGAAAAGAGAATAAGAAAAAGTAAAAAACAAAAAAAACAAAAAAACACAACTTTTATATGAGCATATGTGTATATAATATACATATTTGTATATATTATATATAATATACATATTTGTACATATGTGTATATATATATATATATATATATATATATGTTTACAATTTTAAGTCTTTTCCATTTTTTTTTTTTCTGTCTTCCCTTCTTGAGGCAGGCACCTTCTTGGGGAACCTGGGATGTTGTACTTGTGGCAGGAAAAGAATAAAAAAAGTCCTTCAGAACATTTTAATGACCTTTGCAGGGGTATCCAGCTAACTTCAGTAATGAATTACTCATTGGCAGCATTCCAGAAATAGAAGGTAAGATTGGCATTTGGAAGTTATAGCAAAAGTAAAAATAAATTTAAAAAAAATTAAAATAAGTACAAAATAAAATCTAAGCTGGTGGGAAACCCCACCACCATTTTTTTTCTTTTGGCTGGAAGCTTTTTTAAAAATAGAGTTCCACAAAATACACACACACATACATACATACATATATACATATAAATATACATATACACAGTATGTGTGTATATGTATATACATACAATGAATATATATACACATTATATACATGTATACATACATGCATGCACATATGTATGTATGTATGTATGTATGTGTGTTCCTCTGTCTTTCCTTCATTTTATCCCTCTAGGAAACTGACAAAAGGAAGTTTACTGGATTAAATTACCCTTAGGAGGAGTGAATGGGAAAAGGTCCTTTATCCCTGTCATGGTACTTTACAAAATATGCAGGATCTTTTCTTGTAACATATCAAAATATTATACTTAATCAAAGGAATAACCTGACTGATAGATTTGGTGCTGACGTGAAGAGGAATATCCCCCAGAAAGCCAGTTCTCCCAACTATTTTGCTCCCAATTCAGTATCATAAATAATGACAATACAAAAGAAAAAGTGAAAGAAAGGATAAATTTTTATTTGATAATTGTGAAAGTGCTTCATTTGGGTTCAAAAGAGATAAATCACTTGGTATTTGATGAACTAACCATGATTCAATAATAGTTTATATTTTAAAAAACTCTATTTTTTCATATATTGCAAACTCAATAGGAATTAAAATTCTATGTGGTAATTCAATTCAATTCAACAAACATTAGCCGCTTAGTATGCATTTGTAAAGTACTTTACTAGATACTGGGAATGCCCAGATAAACATGAAACATCTAAAGCCCTTTTGAAGCTTATATTAGACTGGACAATTAAAACATATCCACAAATAAAAACAGTAAAAAGAAACTGGGAGAATATGAAATAACATTGGGGAAACATAAGGGAAGACTTTATGGAAAAAAGTAGAATTTGAGTTAATCCTGAAAAGATTTGAAGAAGAAGAGAGGAGGATCTTTAATACAGTCTAGTAATGTAGAACATAGTGTCTCCCTTAAGACAAATAGGCAAGCTTGGACATCAATGAGGCAGACAGACATTAAATAGGACAGTCAGAAGGAACTATCTAGTAGTCAGCTGTTGGTGTATAACAGGAGCTCAGTAGACACATTATGACTTGATTTATAGATTTTGGGGTGATTTGAATCAAGATGTTACTTTAACCAATGTGAACTAAAGCATCCTCAAGAGATCACTTACAGAGAAAAAAAGAGAAGAGGGACCAGAATAAAGAAGAGTCACACAAGGAAGAAAGCCTAGGAAAGAACCACACAAGGACAGGAAGTGGATGATACTTCAGTTAGTCAAAAAGCATTTCACCTACTGTGTCAGCAGCTCTGATGAGTGCTTAGCTTATGAAGAAAGGCAAAATACACTTCCTTCTTTCAAGGAACTCACAGTCTAATGAGTGAGACCACTAAGTAGTGACAGATAAGCTATACATAGGATGAAATGGAACTGATTTTAAAAGAAAAGTCACTAGAATTAAAAGGGGTTGGGAAAGACTTCCTGTAAAATACCTGTAGGTATTTTAATAGGCACTTAAAGGAAACTGAGGAAACCAGTTGGAGGAAAGGAAGGACAGAATTCCAGGGATAGGAGACAGCCAGAAGAAAAAAAAAGATTCCTAGAACTGAGAGATGGTATGTCTTGTTCATGGAATAGCAAGGAGGGCAATGTCACTGGATCTAAGCATAAATGGACAGAGAAAGGTATATATTTACTAAGAAGTAGGAGGGGGATAGGTTATGAGGGGCTTTAAACTCCAAACAGGTGTTTTGTTTTGTTTTGTTTTGTTTTTTACTAGATCCTAGATGAAATATGGGGGCTCTGAAGTTTATTGAATAGGGGGTAAAACATGATAGGACCTGTACTTCAAGAAAATCATATTAGTAGTTGAATGAATGATGGATTAGAGTAGTAAGAGATTTGAACCAGGCAGACACATGAGCAGGCTATTACAATAATACATTCATGAGCTGAAAAGAGTCTATAAAACCAGAATGGTGGAATTGTCTGAGGAGAGGAGAAGGTCTTTTGTAGAGTTCTTGCAAAAGTGATATTGATAATCTTTAGCAACAAATTGAATATAGAGGGTTGGAGACTGTGAGTATTCAAGGATGACACCTAGATGACAAGCCTGAGGACTGGGGAGGATTTTTTGCCCTTCACAGTATTAGAGAGGCAAGGAGAGGGGGAAGTTTTAAGGGGAAAAAAAACCAAACAGGTTCCATTTTGGACATGTTGAGTTGGAGATGTTTCCTGGACATGCAGTCTAATATGTTTTAAAGGCAGTTGGAGATGCAAGTTTGAAGATAAGCAGAGAGGTTAGGGAAGGATAAATAGACTTGAGAATCAGCATCACAGAGCTGGTAATTAAATCCCTGGGAGCTGATGAGTTCACAAAGAGAAGTAAGATAGAAGGATAAGAGAGAAGGACCCATGATGGAATCCTCTGGAACACCTGTAGATAGAGAGTGTGATTTGAATGGTAGCTTAACAAAAGAGAATGAAAAGGCATAGTCCATTACATATGAGTTGAACTCATTAAAAAAAAAATCTAAAAAGACGAGAACATCAAGAAGTAGACATTGATCAAGAGTGTCAAAGGCTACAGAGAGATTGAGGGGGACAAAGATTGAGAAAGGGGCATTGGGTTTGGAAAGTAACTTTGGGGATCATTGGTAACTTTGGAGAAAGCAATTTTAGTGGAATGATAAAGTTGGAAGACAAATTATAAGGCATCGAGAGAGTGAGAGGAGAAAAAGCAGTGTATATTGTCTTTTCAATAAGTTTAGTCACAGAGGGTAGAAGAAATATAGGATGGAAAATGGGATGGAAAGGTGTTTTTGAGAATGAGAGAGAGGGTCATATTTTGAGGAAGTAGGGAAAGAGATAGTAGATATGTGGAGATTGAAGTTCAGTTATGAAATGATGATAAAGGGTTCAATCTGTTAGATGTGACAGGATGGAATGGTTTGGCAAGAAGGATTATGAGCTAGATTCTGTTTTTCTTAAGAAGGAAAAGAGACATAAAGGCTGGTTTATCAAAACAGATTGCAATTTGGTATTGTAGTAGACCAAAAAGGAGGAGAGTTTGCTGAGTAATGGTGGCAGGAAGAGATTCTAGATTAGTGTGGTGAGCAACAGGACATTATGATTCAGTATGTTGAGGACTTAAAAGAAGAAAAAGTCAGTGCTACAGAGTGATGTAGTAAATTCCAGGAAAAAAAAAAAGTTTTCCAAGAGTTCATGAAAATAATAATATTGTTAGAAGAGCTGTAGAATGAAGAGATTTTTGTTTATTACAGTGTGAGATTTGTAGAGAGCACAGTGCAAAGGGAGAGTAAATGATCAAAGGAGTCAGTGTGGTAGGATCAAATATAGTGGAGATAACATGAAAAGGAGATGTAGCAGATAAAGTCCTTTTGTCCAAGGTGATATTTACTCTGAATCACTGTAATCAGGTAAGCAGAAGATGCAATTTTGCTGACCATAGGTACCTGTAATGATAGAGGTAAAACTACAGTATTTATTTCCAAACACTAGGATGTATCTCATAACATAACAGTGCTACAAACCAATAAGTTTGACTAGCAGGGGTTAAAATCAAGTGTAAACCAGCTCCCCCCTCCAGAGATGGCCCACATCTGCAAAATGTGAGCAAGTCCACTACTTCTCATTTTTCTCTTAGTTGGTCTAGGGGCATGATTTTGGCTTAGTCGAGGGCTCTACTATGTCACTCACCAATGAAAAACCAACTCCCAAAGACAATGTGGGAAATCAGCTTTCCTGATCCACTAGCCTCTTTTCACCATGCCTCATTCCATCATCTAAATCTTCTGTTTGATGGCTTCTAATCTAGGATTAATTGTTGTTCTTAAGTCAAGTGGCTTATTTTTTTTTCTCTTCTACTGGTGAGCTAATAAGCATTATTAATAAAAATCAAAACGATAAGATCCTTCATTTTTACTCAGAACTCACCAGCTGAAGGAAATAGAAAGAAGAAAAAATTCTTGCTACCCTGATATTCATAAAAAGAAGGTTTGTCTTCTCTCTCTTGTTATCGCTATGTACCACAGGTCCTTAATTGTGTCCTTTCTCTTTTGCAATTCTCTTCCTCTTGTTCATATATAAGGGAATAAACCATTTAAAAACAGTTAAGATCAATCTTATTTTTATCTAGGGAAAGCTGTCTTTAACTATTATACAAGAGAGAAAATAACTTCTAAAAATATATAAGTTTTAGAATTAACATATTGTCTCCTAATGGGAAAAAAAATGGAGGGGGAACTAACCTCTTAACTATCAGTCCTCTTAAAGGGGAAAGGTTAGGAACAACCAGACATGCCACAGCATTCACTACCTATGTGGCCTTTAGTAAGGCATTCAATCATCATGTACTTTTGTTTTCTTAGTTGTAAAATGCTGAAGTTAGATTACATGACTTCTGATTTCTCTTCCAGTTCTATATCTTTGTACTTGACACATAAAGATGGCACACTCTCTCCAAAAGAAAGAACAGAGTTCTAGGTGGTGGGTCAATTCAGGCAGCTTCCAAAATCTTGCTCATCAACAGTGTCCCATTTGAATCTCCATTTTAATTTTCCTTTAAATCATTAGCAACCTCAGCATCCCCTCCCAAACCTTCTTTGTGCATGAATTCTCCAATTTTTGTGAGAATTTCTGTCCAACAATGGAAAGGAATAGCATTTTCTGTCTTGAGATCTCTCAGAAAACCATTTAGCTAGGAATTGACTCCAAAAACCTACTATAATAGTAATACTAATTGGCAGTTTACAAAATAATTGCCTCATGGTAACCCTTTGAAGGAAGTGGCGCAAGTATCATTCCCATTTTATAGATGAGAAAAATTGCCTACGTTTGCAAGGCAAGGTCAGAGAAGGGATGCCAACCCAATCTCCTCCTCCTCCTTCTCCTTCTCTTCCTCCTCCCCCTCCCTTTCTTCTTCCCAAATCTACCGTTCCTTTTTTTTTTGCCAATGTTAAACATCTAACCGTTTTCTCTCTCTCTTTTTTTTTTTAATTCAGAGTTCATTATAATAGTCATGCTAACAAATTTGAGAACCCAAATGGGATGCAGATAGGAGGAGATATGTGAAATTTTTTTTTCAATTTAAAGTTCCCCCAATTCAGTAGGCATATGCATATATTCATATCTGTAGATAATAGTAAATACATTATTATTCCTCTTTTTGTGTTTAATGTGGTAGGGTTTTGATCATTATCTAAAGGGGGATTATTATTCTACAAGGAAATTAGCATAACCTTTCCAGTGTGTTCAGCTGGATCTGCAATCTCATCAATGGGTATATGCCCTCCAAAAATTCAGATCATAAGTCTTCTATACCAACCCCTTATGATCCCTACTCTTCCTATATATTGTGTCCACATATGTTCATAATTTTTTAAAGGAGGACAGGTTAATATGGTGGAGATTTCTTTGTATTCTTTTATTGTCATGAGTGTAGCTATGTATCAGAAAGGCTATAGTCATCAATTATTCTTCACTGATGGTCAGTCCATCTTTTTTGATGATATATTTCTTGGATGATTGTCTTTACTTTGGTTCTTCTGTGTAACTCCTTACTTGTCATATGCTTCACCCTATTGACATTCATCATGCAACTCTCCTCCATTGTTCTTTAGCATGATCCTCAACTTCATTTCATTGAGGACTGTGGTATTCCATAGCTTGCTGTCACGTATAATAGTACTGGTAAAATACTGGTGGGAAACAAGGTGCCACAGTGGTTAGATTTCTGGGTCTGGAGTCAGGAAGACTCATATTCCTGAGTTCATATCTAGCCTCAGACATTTACTGGTTGTGACCCTGAGCAAGTCACTTAATGTTGTTTCCCTTAGTTCTTTATCTGTAAAATGAGCTAGAGAAGGAAATTACAAACCAATCTAGTATGTTTCCCAAAAAAGTCCCAAATGAGGTCATGAAGAGTCAAACAGGACTGAAGTGACTGAATAAGAACAAAAGAATACAGGTACTAAAATGGAAAACCACTGTTTCAGAGAGATGCCTGGGATTGTGATGAGAACCTGGTAATTTACCCAAGGCAGTCTACTCTTTTCTCCTTCTAAATGGTTCTGGGATCAATTCTTTGTGGTTCTATAGTATCTACCTAAGACTTGAATGTTATATGGAAGACCCGAGTCCTCTTTAAATTGCAATTCACAATCTGGACAATAAACTTTATTCATTTGGTTTTGGCTATACAGGTAGGTCAAATCCTTTTGGGTGATTATTTCAGAAGGTTCTGCTATGTTTCTAGGCTTAACAAAGTCAGCTAAATGCCATCTTCAAAAAATATCTTCTGTATCTTTACTCAAAAAGTAAAGGGTGTTCTTCTTTAATGGAGACTCCATGAAGAAATTCCGCTAGTCCTGGTAAAGATATCTGGTGAGCTATTTGTTTTATGCCCAACTTTAAAATAGACATTCATAGGGTCACTGAATAATGTTACATATTTGTGATATCTTTCAAGGAATCTTATTTAATTTTTAAATATACATATTAATTACTGACTTTCATATATTGTATTTATATGATTCAGTAGCATACAATCAAATGCATCAAAATAGAATTGATCTGCATCCATGAATTAGATTATGCTATCAAAGGCATGTAACCATGTCCTTTAAAAAGAAATAGGCAAGGACATCCAGTGTTATTCTTGCCAAAGTGCCCCTATGATGGATAAGTCAGTGAAATTAGAATTTGGCTGCCACTGGATGAGGCAGAGATGCTTCACAGGCTGAAATTTTGAATGATTTCATTATCAAAAAGAAAGTAAGGTCTAGATTTAAAAATAAGTTTGAGAAGGAATAGAGCATAATCAGCAGGATTCATGCAATTGGGATAATCAGTAACATTTACAAAGACCCCAATATCACCAAGAGTCTGGTGTAAGTATGGGGTTGTGGAGCGGAACATACTCCAGTTTAAGCAGCAATCTATGTTTCTACTTCTCTATCCGGGTTTGACCTTAGGAAACTGTACAAGACAGCAGACAATAGCTCAAACAATGTCCATTTTGAAAAAAAAAAATAGTAACAGTCGTATTTCCTCATTCTTTTCCTGTGGTTATTATCTACAGCTTCAATTTTTTTTAAAGTAAAAATGAAATAACCTCCTCATAGTTATATATAACATATATATTATATTGTTCCAAATATAGGCTTCCCTGAATTTAGGTCACAGCCTTAAAATAGAACTTTTTGAAAGGAAAAATAATGTAGTTATACTCTAGGAAAAAAATGCTTGAAATTATTCTTTTTTAAAGGGAGGTAATTTTGTTGGTGTAAGTCCTCTCTTGATTGAGTCAGACTACAAGCCTTCCATGATTTAGTAGGTGATTTTTTTTTTTTTTTTTGCTTTTTGGAGGGGAGAAGGCAGGGCAATTGGGGTTAAGTGACATGACCCAGGTCACACAGTTAGTATGTGTTAAATGTCTGAGGCTGGATTTGAACTCAGGTCCTCCTGACTCCAGGGCCCATGTTATATTCACCTAACCACCCCTAGTAGGTGATTTTTGGTAAGCTGTTGAGAGAAATGATTCATTGAGGATCTCCTACTCAAACTGTAATCACCATTAGTAAATTCATTATGAGTAATACTTGTTAGAAATTATTGTAATATATTAATCTACTAATACATACTCAGCCATCTAATAATGGGTATAAGAATAAGCGATGTATTAATCCATACTTTGTATAAGTCACAGAGGAATAGAGATTCTAGTAGGAAGGTCCTGTCATAGGCTTCAAACTTTAGTAATTTAAAGATTTCTCCATCCTGTTATGTTCAAATTCCATGACCAAACCAAGCATGGGTGATGACATGGTATAGAAATTCCTGCCCTCCCCCTCCCCATTCAGAACTATCAGGTAAAGGAGAAAATACTACAAGCAGCCAGAAAGAAACAAGTAAGATATCGCGGAGCCACAGTGAGGATCACACAGGATCTGGCAGCCTCAGCGTTGAAAGACTGGAGGAATTGGAATATGATTTTTCACAAGGCAAAAGGCCTCGGGCTACAACAAAGGATCACCTATCCAGCAAGACTGAGCATAATCTACCAGGCAAGGAGACGGTCATTCAGTGACATAACAAAATTCCAGACCTTCCTCATGAAAAAGCCAAAGCTCAATGGAAAATTCAACCTCCAACTACAAGATCCAGGAGAGAGATAGAAAGGTAAATAAGGAAAAAACACACACATATAACTTGTTATTTAACAAAAGCAAGCTATTGACATCCCTATATGGGAAGCTGATACCTGTTAATATCATGAACTCTATACCTATGGCAACATCTAAAAGTGATATAGACAAACAGAGGGTGTGGGTATAAACTATGTAAAATGATGATAAAAATCCTTA
>CM053590.1:90724883-90735318 GCA_028646515.1 Pseudochirops corinnae
AACCAGGAGAAATGTGTACACAATCACAGACACATTGTATGTGTGATGACCAACCTTGAAAAACTGGACTCTTTTCAGCAATGCACAGCTATAAGACAACTCTACAAGTCTCAGGATGGAAGGAGATACCTACATTCAGAGCAAGATCTAGAAAGAAGAGAGTTTAAATGGAGACTGAAGCAACCTCCATGTTTGGTTTTGTTGCCTTTTTCCCGTTGTTCACTCCATTGGTTACAACCCTTCTATACAACCAGACTATTATCCAACGTGAAAGTATTTGCAGACTCTATACTTGACTGCATGCTGCCATGGGTGGGGGGGGCAAGAGGAAGGGGATAAAATTTGAAACTCAAGGGACTCTGGAACTAAATTTTGTAAACTAAAAGTAAATAAACAAATCAATTTAAAAAATAATACTAATGATCATCCTTATATACAGTTTTATGTTTAGTAAAGCATTATACATACATTTATGTAAATTTTCATTTGATTCTCACAATAATCCTGGGAGGTAGGTGCATTTGTGTCCTCATTTTAATGATGAAGACACTGAGACCCAAAAAGCTCAAGAAATTGGGGCAGCTAGGTGGCACAGTGAATAGAGAAGTGATCCTGGAGTCAGGAGGATGAGAGTTCCAATCTGGCTTGTACACTTAATACTTATTAGCCATGTGACCTTGGGCAAGTCACCTAACCCTAATTACCCTGCCTTCCCCCCCTCCAAAAAAAAAAATAAAGCAAAAAATAAAAATACATTAAAAAGCTCAAGACATTTTCCTAGGGATCCTGCAGCTAGTATGTCTGATGTAGAATTTGAATTGAGGTCTGCCTCACTGCAAATCCAAAGAAATAATTCCACTATATCACCAAGCCACCCCTTCCTGAATAGATCACAGCTTGTAGATTATAGCCTTGGTCTCATCTGAAATGTCTCTAACTTGCTAGGGTCTTCCAAAGCTTACACTCTGCAGAAAAGAAGGAAGGAAGGAAGGAAAGAAGGAATGAAGGAAGGAAGGAAGGAAGGAAGGAAGGAAGGAAGGAAGGAAGGAAGGAAGGAAGAGAGGGAGGGGAAAGGGAGGGGGGAGGGAGGGAGGAAGGAAGGGAACTATTAAGTGCTATTGTATGCTAGGAACTATGTTAAGCAATTCACAAAAATTTTCTTATCAACCTACCTGAAAGGTAAGATATTGATAAAAATTATCTATATCTTACAACTGAGTAAACTGAGACAAATAGATGTTATGTAACTTGTTCAGGGTTACACCACTAGTAAATATTTAAGATTGTATTTGAACTCAGTTCTTCCTGACTTCAGGCCCAATACTCTATTCATTGTGCTACTAGCTGCTTTTGTTGGGGGGGAGGCTGAACTTCACTTTTGGTATACAGCCCCTCACCTAACTCTCACATGTGGCTTCAAGAAGGTATAGCATGCTCGTGGCCACACCCTAGCAAGACCTTCTTGGTAGATGGGCTAAATAAGATTGAGGGTAACTCACAGGTTTAAAACCCACCAGTAAGTTAGGGGAACATCTACCCTAAGCATATGAACACTTCTCTCTGGTGAAATGGGCAGATGAGAACAATTTGTTCCAACAACCTTGAAGCATGCACTTTGGAGTGTTTAGATCTTGGTCAGACATCAGAGATACCAAGGTCATCCACTATGTCCCAAGCCATCACCAGTCATCTTGTCTTTCCTCTAACCACTGAATTTCAATGATTCTGTAAGAAAGAGTGAGGCCAGCACCTCTGTGCAACTTTGCCTCATTTAAATACAATTCACAAACTAGTCAAGACATCACCCTATGATATCACTGGTCTTTTTTGAAAATGAAGAACAAACAACTACACAACTTGTAACAACTGCAGCTGCCTCTAATAAAAGGCATGGGGGGGATGGAGTACTGAGTTAGGGAATTGAAAAGTATTATAATGCTATATTTCTTTGCATGTATTTTTAAGGATCAAACAAGAACTTCTAGAGTTAGAAGGGACATGAAGGATAGTCTAGTCCAGGGGTGGTGAACCTGTGGCCTCGAGGCCACATATGGTCTTCTAGGTCCTTGGTTGCAGCCCTTTTACTAAGTCCAAATTTTACAGAACAAATCTTTTTATTAAAGGGATTTGTTTTGTAACATTTGGATTCGATCAAAGGGCCACACTTGAGCACCTAGAGGGCCACATGTGGCCTTTAGGCTGTAGATTTTCCACCCCTGGTCTAGTTCAACCCATTTATTTCACAGAAGTAAAATCTGAGCTGCTGATCGATTATGTGAATTGCACGAGATAACATGGGCTCTGAGTAATAGACGCCAATTTCATATGCCCAGGTCCTCTGATGCCAAGTTCATTGGTCTTTCAATTGACACCACACTGCCTTGTTCTTATAATCACTCCTCTCTTTTCACTCCTTTTCTTGTAATTTTCCTTCACAGAGTGCAATTATGGACTACATTCTTAGCAGATTTGGGGGGAAAGCTCTGCATTGGATTGTAATAGATTTGTAATTGGAAGGGAATTTAGAAGTCCTAAATCCCAACCTACTCTATCTTTGATTCTACAAATGAAGAAACTGAGGCCTATAAGTAATAGCTTCAGACCATCATAGATAAGTTTTCTGAGTTGTGATTTGAACCCAGATTCTCTGACTCCAAATCCAACATCCTTTTAAATTTACTGTAACCAATATGGTATGGTATATATCTTGAAATATTCTAGGGTATTATGAATACCCTAGTGAATTTTTTCTGCAACAACAACTCGTGAAGATACTCTATTAATACATAATAAGGTTGTTATCCATCTTAGGAGGGAGAATAAACAAACAGTGAAAGTATGTATGCTTGAAGCATGGTATGGTATATGGAATATCAGTGTCTCCTGAGGGATATGTGTTCACATGTATTGCAACCTAACAAGGTATTTCAGGTAACACTACATAATATTTGTATTATATAGAAACAGAGAATGGATCTAGGTTAAGTCTTCAGCAATTCATTATAATTCAAGCATTTATTATGGTCCCAGGCATTGGGCAAGGGGTTGGAGATACAGAGGCAAAAAGCAATAGTCCTTGCCTTCAAGAAATTTGCATTTTTCTGGTTGGTTCACTACTGACCTTTCTGATACTTCCGACCTTTTCTGCCTCAAGAAATGGATAGATAGATAGATGATAGATAGAGATCATTATATCTGTCTTTATATCTATCTATATTTTTGCAAAACAACATCCTATCCTTGATTCTCATAAACCCTACCAATCAGAATCTCCATCAATCCTTGAAATTCTCTCATTGGTTCTTTAGCTCTCACTTGTTGTAAAAATAGGCAAGTAGCATGAAGGTGTTTCCTTTGGGGACATCAGAATCTAAACCCAAAAATAGTAGATATTTTTAACTTGCTGTTTATATATTGGCAACAGATTTCAGTTTTCTCACGGCTTTTGAGCCATGACATTATCAGAAATGTACTTGTTGCTGACACATTTCCACAGTCAGAGCATTCACCTGTAAAGTGGAAAATCATTGGCATAGATCATTATGGCCAAAGGTCAGCAGCCTCTGTAAATGGACACATTAAACTAAATCAGAGCAAAGTAGCATTTGTATAGGGAAAAGTCAGCCTTCCACATCTCCTGGTAAAATTAATGTGAGGTAGGTGTGTGTGTGTGTGTGTGTGTGTGTGTGAGTGTGTGTGTGTGAGAGAAAGAGAGACAGAGAGACAGAGACAGACAGATAGAAGAGACAGAGAGAGAGAAAGAGAGGCAGAGAAACAGAGAGAGACTTATGGAGGCACAATAATAATTACTCTAATTTCTTTAGTTACCTTAAGATTTATAAATCACTTTCTCTATAAGACACTAGTGAGATAGTTAAAGCAAATAATATTACGCCAATTTTAAAGATCAAGAAACTGAAGTCCAAAGAGGTTAAAATTTGATAACAAACAATTATTAGATCTGCAGAAAAGGGTGCTAGGCATTGAGAGAGATAGAAAGATTAGAATATGCATAGCCTCTGAACCTCAAGGGATAAATAGTACATAATATTACTTGCTGAGTGTTTGAGAAAATGATAAAATGTAGACTCTGCTTTGAGAGTTAATGTTTTTATTAGTCATAGATATCAGAATTGACTTTAAGAAGAGAGTAGCATATTTGGGTTAGTTTAAAAGGATGTTTAAAAGGTCTGTAGACAAAGAAGGAAGAGGACATTAGATGTGATCAGGATTATATGTAAAAGGACTGGTTAGTGAAATCTGAGTGGGACATATTAGGATGGAGAAGAGAAAATACGAGATAAGTACAGAAAATAATGTTGCTCTAAGACTGTGGATGGCCTTGAGTACCATGCAGAGAAGTTTTTAACTTTAATATAGTGGCAAAAGGAAGTCACTAAAGATTTTTGAGCTGAGCAGTGATGTGATCTATATTATTCTAATGTCCCCATTTTCAATACTCCAAAACTCCCTTCATTGGTCAGTACTTCTCTTTATGTGTCTTCCCACATTAGAACAGAAGGTCCTTGAAGAAAGAGCATGTATCTCTTTTTGTAATGTTTCTGTTCCTCAAACAACACAGAGCTAGAGTATAACAGCAATAACTTAATGTATGCTTTCTCATCCAACCATCCTTTCATTCATTCATCCATTCATTTTTTCATTAATTACATTAAATGTGAAATCTCATTAGTGAGGATGCTCCTTCCTAACATGAAAATTAAAATTCCAGCATGCTTGACTGTCCTACTCAGCTATTATCTGCTCTGTTCTGTAAAACCTCCATATGATATCTGCCCAACATCATCACATTCTCTTTATACTATACAGTGATGAATTATAGAGTTGATGTAATTCATCTCTTGCTTTTTATATGAGAGGCCATCTTTGTTTGTGATTATACATTTATGTAACAACATCCTTTATACCACTTTTTGGGAGTAGTTCCTCATTTATAATATGGTGTTGTGGAGTTGATGGCCTCACACTCTCCTCCAGAGTTATCGCAGTCCAGTTGTAGGACAGAATTGAGACAACCGATGATGGCTCAAGATGCACTGGATGACCTTGATATCTTCAATGTATAACCTAACTCTAAGTACTCCACAGTGCCTGCTTCAGCTGCTTTCATGGCCATTGGAACAAATTGTTCTTATCTACCCATTCCACCAGGTGAAGTCATTACATGCTTGGAGTAGACACCCCCCTAATTCACCAATGGGTTTGAGACCCATTGATTACCCTCAATATGGTTTAGCCTGTCTGCTGATACAACTTACCAGGGTGTGGTCACTGTGTATGCTACAGCTTCTTGGAGCCAGGGAAGTGGACAATAAAAGTTGGAAAGTAACTCTGAAAAGGACTCAGCAGCCATCACACCAGAGGTACCGGTCCTCTACCACAGCCTTTCCAAATGCTCTGTATGTGATTCTCAATTTCAATTATTTTAAAACTCTGGCATTCCAGGGCATTAAACCATATATTATTGCTAAAAGAACATTGATACTGAAAAAAGATGCCAGCTTGCTTCAGGGAGAAACTTGGAGTTATTAAAAGAACTATCCAGTTTTCCAAAGGCAATCCAATACACTCTTCCTTCTATTTAATTATAGGCCCCTGTCGTTTTCCCTTTACATTGCATGATGGAAGACTCAGAGAAGTAGTGAAAAGAAGATATTTAATGAGACTATTCTAGTAATTCATCTAGGTATTATTGAAGACAAGTTACTTAGCATTCTATCCCTATTTACCCGCAATTAAAATAAAGATAATATTCTAGTAATACTTCCTTCATAGAATTGCTGACCAATGTCTTCATCTATGTAAAGTATTTTCATTCTCTAATGTATTATATATATGTTCATCATTATTACTTAATAATATAACCTTAATGGCCAGGATGTCTATATTACAATTTGGGAAGATCATACTTAGGATACATCTAGGATTCTGTTTCCACAATGGCTTTTACCAAGAAGAATACTCACTTATTTAGATACATTTTCCAGACTAAATCACTCAGAAGTCTGTGCATGTGACTATACCATGGTGACATAACCCAGTGCAGCTTCTGATTATTGATGAGACTTTCAGTGCAAGTGGATTAAAATGACTGTTGAACTCTCATGATTCAAGTTGGCAGGCACACAGAAGCAATAGCAGAAATTGCAGGAAGAAAAGAAGAATTGGCAGCTGCTCTGAGACCATACTGGTGCTATGAATGTAGATAGACAGGCATGAAGGTAGAAGGAATGTGGTAATCTGAGATATAGGTAGTCTTTTCCTTAACTTTTTGTTAATTTATTTATTACTTTATTTTTCCCCAGTTGTATCTAAAAAACATTTTTAACATGGGTTTTTAAATTTTTGAGCCCCAAATTCTTTCCCTTCCTTCCTCCCCACTCCACCTGCTTTGAGAAGCCAAGCAATTTGATATAGTTGTACATGTAGTCATACAAATCAAATTATTTCACAACATAGTCATATTGTGAAATAAAATAGACAAAAGAACTAAAAAAAAAAAGTAAAAAAAAAGTATGATATAATCTGGATTCAGACACCATCAGTTCTTTGTCTGGGGATGGATAGCATTTTTGATTATAAGTCCTTCAGAGTTGTCTAGGATCTTTGTATTGCTGAGAAGAGCTAAGTCGTTCATAGCTGGTAATCCTACAATATTGCTGTTACTTTTTTAATAGTCCCTTTCACTTTGCACTGGTCCATGCAATTACTTTTCAGGTTTTTTTCTAGGAACATTCTACTCATCATTTCTTATAGCACAATAATATTTCATCATAATCACATGCCATAGTTTTCAGCCATTCCCCAATTGATTGACATACCCTCAATTGCCACATCTTTGTCAACAGAAAAGAGCTACTATAAATATTTTTGTACACAAAAGGTTCTTTTTATTTTTGTTTTCTATCTCTTTTGGGATACAGACATAGTAGTGGTATGGCTAGGTCAAAGGGTATGCATGATTTTATAGCCCTTTGGGCATCATTTAAATTGCTCTATAGAGTGATTGAATCTTTTTACAACTCTACCAATAGTGCCTTAATGTCTCATTTTCCCCATACCCCCTCCAACAATTGTCATTTACATTGTTCTATTAGTCAATTTAATAGGTATGAGATAGTACCTCAGAATTGTTCTAATTTGCATTTTTGCAATTGAGAGTGAGAATTTTTTTTTCATATGATTATAAATAGCTTTGATTACTTCATCTCAAAACTGATCATCTTTTGATCATTTGTCAATTGGGGAATGGCTCTTATTTTTATAAATTTGACTCAGTTTTTTATATGTTTGAAAAATAAGGTCTTTATCAGACAAACTTGGTTCAAAATTTTTTCAGTTACAATTACTATTTCCCTCCATTCTATCCCTCCCCCTCTTTTATTCTATTCTCTTTCCCATTTCACCCCCTCCTTCCTCAAAAATGTTTTGCTTCTGATGAATCCCTCCACCAATGTGCCCTCCCTTCTATCAGCCTCCCAGCCCCTTCTCTTATCCCCTACCCATCCTACTTTCCTGTAGGTCAAAATAGATTTCTTTACCCAATTAAGTATATATATATATGTGTGTGTGTGTGTGTGTGTGTGTGTGTGTGTGTGTGTGTGTGTGTGTGTGTGTGTGTATGTATATTTGTATATACACACATACACACACATACACACATATATAAAATTCAATCTTTAAGCTAATTCTGAGAAGAGTAAAGTTCATTCACTACATCTCACCTCTTCCACACAACTGTAAAAGCTTTTTCTTGCCTCTTTTGTGTAATTTGCCCCATTCTACCTCCCCTTTTCTCTTTCTCCCACATTCCTCTCTCACCCCTTAATTTTATTTTTAAGATATCATCCATTTATATTCAATTCATACCTGTGCTTTCTATCTATATATACTCCTTCTAAGTACCCTAATAATGAGAAAGGTCTTATGAGTCACAAATATCATCTTCCCATATAAGAACGTTAAAATTTAACAATATTAAGTCTTTTATGATTTCCATTTCCTTATATTTCTTTTGCGCCTTGTATTTGAAAGTCAAATGTTCTATTCAGCTCTGGTCTTTTCATCAAGAATGCTTGAAAGTCCTCTATTTCATCAAATGTCCATTTTTCACCCTGAAAGATAATGCTTAATTTTTCTGAGTAGATGATTCTTGGTTGTAATCTTAGGTCCTTTGCCCTCTGGAATACCATATTTCAAGCCTTCCTATCATTTGATGTAGAAGCTGCTAAATCTTATGTAATCCTGATTGTGGCTCCACAGAACTTTAATTTTTCTTTCTGGCTGCTTGCAATATTTTCTCTTTGACCTTGGAGCTCTGGAATTTAGCCATTATGTTTCTGGAAGTTTTCATTTTGGATCTTTTGAAGGGTGTTATTGGTGGATTCTGTCAATTTCTATTATATCCTCTGGTCTAGAATATCAGGGAAGTTTTCCTTGATAATTTCTTAAAAGGTGATGTCTAGGCTCTTTTTGGGGGGGGGGTATCATGGTTTTCAGGGAGTCCAATAAATTTAAAATTATCTCTCTTAGATCCGTATTCCAGGTCAGTTGTTTTTTCTATGACATATTTCATACTGTCTGCTATTTTTTTCCTTCTTTCAGTTTTTTTTATTGTTTCTTGATTTCTCATAAAGTTATTAGCTTCCATTTGCTCTATTCTAAATTTTAAGGAATTATTTCCTTCAGTGAACTTTTGTGCCTCCATTTCCATTTGGTCAGTTCTGCTTTTTATGACATTTTTCTCCTTGTTGATTTTTTGGACCTTTTTTTTATTTGGTCTGGTCTGTTTTTTAAGGTGTTATATTCTTCAATATTTTATGGTGTGTCTCCTTTACCAAGCTTTTGACTTTTTAAAAAAATATTTTTCTTGTATCACTCTCATTTCTCTTCCCATTTTTTCTTCTACCTCTCTTAATTGATTTTCAAAATCATTTTGGAACTCTGACCTGAGACCAGCTCATATTTTTCTTGGAGGGGTTGGATATAGGAGCTTTGACTTCATTGTCTTTTTCTGGGTGTATATTTTGAGCTTCCTTATCATCATAGTAACTTTCTGTGCTCAGAGGTTTTTTTTTTTTCTGTTGTTTGATCATTTCCCCAGCCCATTATTTTAATTTCAACTCTTTGTTAAATTACTGTTCTTCTTCCAGGGTGGAGGCAGCACTGTGCAAAGTTTTAGGTATTTTGTGAAGCTGTTTTCAGAGATACTTCTAGGGACCTTCAAGTTTTCAGTTCTTCCAAGGTGGTGTGATCTAAGGAAAGGTGTTTAATATTGTCCTTCCCTGTGCTCTTGTCTATAAGTGACCACAAGCACTCTTTTCTGCCCCAGAACTGCAATGAGGCTCCCTATTCCACTGCAGCTGCAAGCTCTAGTGTGCTAGTGCTCCTCTTTACATTAAGACTGCCACCCAGAGTTGCAACTTGGACATGAATATGTGTAAAGCAACAGAATTCTGCCTCAGTGCTAGCAAAAGGACCTCTGTAATCTCTCTCTGACCAGCTGTTAAACCCCCTTGCCATCTGTGGGCTGAGAACTCCTGAATTAGCCATTGCAGCTGCTGCTGCAGATACAGTCACTCTCAAGCCCTACTTCTGGTTTGCTGTGGCCATGGCTGTGCTGGTGTGACTTGTGTTGGATTGTGCTTCACTCTCACTCAGGTGGGACAGACCTTTCTCGCTAACCTTCTAAATTATCTTTGGCATCTGTTGGTTGAGAGGTCTGGAGACTACCACAGCTACCAGTGATTCATTCACCCCAAGGCTTGCTCAGAATTTACTGGAGCACAGCCTACTCTGGGCTGCACTCCTCTCTCACCCTGGTGTAACAGATCTTTCCTTTCAACCTTCTACGTTGTCTTGGACTAGAAATTTGTTCTACACCCATCTTTTTGTGAGTTCTACTGCTCAAACATTTGTTTAGAGTCCTTTAAAAAGATATTTGGTGAGTTTTGGGGAAGAGCTCAGCTGAGTCCCTGCCTTTACTTAACCATCTTGGCTCTGCCTACATTCCAAATACTCTTTACATGGCCCAGATGTCTCGAATTTTCAACTCCTAAGAGTATTGAGATCACAAAATATGACATCTAGACTGATAGTTAAGTACCAACTATCTCTTTCCTCAGCTACTGGTCTCTAATACACTTTCATGAATAAACTGTGGTGTTATTCTCCTAACATGTTAGGCTACAGGGAAAGTTTGAATAGAGGGTTGACTTAAATTCTTCTTTTCAGAAGAGACATGGGAGGAGAAAGTCATCAAAGCATGGTTACTGAGCATATTTGTCATTTAATTTTGTTTCTCCATATTTACCCTGAATTCTCCACCAATTAAATGTTTGTAGTTTTGATATCATTTACCACTGTCTGGCCAAGAGTCCTTTGCGGGGGGGGGGGGGGGGGGGTTAAAAAAAAA
>CM053590.1:90735418-90747552 GCA_028646515.1 Pseudochirops corinnae
AGAGAGAAAGAGACAGAGAGACAGATTTATTCATGTGGATTTGAATTTCTCTTCTATGTGACGGAATACTAATGCATACATCTCATTGTTACAATGATCTGAGTAGTAGAGAGGGGTCTTCTATTCATTCTACATTACTATTAATTGACATTTTCTGGCTACATAGTGGTCACACAATAGTAAGATAAGAAACCAAAATTGAGGCTTTTCAGTTCACTTTTTTATTTCTTTACTTTATCTTTTTCCTTTGTATGACTCAATATATAGCAGTAGGAAAAAAAATGTTTACTAAATAACAGTTCGCAGAGAATTGTAGAAGGAAAAAATATATATATATTACGGAAAGGAAATGAAGTGATCCTCACCTTAATACTGAAGAAATATCTGAGACCAGTAGACAAAGAACATTTTCCCATTGCTTGATGAAAAAAACAAGCAAACAAACAAAAAAACCCACAAACCTATAGAAACCCTATAAATCCCACAGTTGCTAAACTAAAAGGAGCATTGGGGAACATGGCATGAACTTTCAAACGGGTTTTTGTGTATTCAACTGCAAAATAGGAGAGAAAAAATGGAGGGGCACGTTTTCAAGTTTCAAGATGCTGTGTGTGTGTTTTTTTTTTTTTACTTTTTTTTTCCACTTTTACTTTCCAGATCAGAACTATGATGTTAAAAGCAGAGCCAAACAGTATATAATATGACTTCAATTCTGTTATCTGAGTCACTTTGAAATTGCCTAGAGCAAGAAAACAAACAAACATAACTCCCAGAAAAATGGATCCACAAACAGCAGGCAAGCAAATAATTGTGCCAGCCTTGCCAGACAGTTGTATTATTTTGGTTTAGGGTTTTCTTGAGGAAAAAAAAATAATACACCCTGCCCCACTTCACCAAGCCAAGACTGTTACAAATAGTCTGGAACATTAATATATGTAATAGGTATTTAAGTATTCAGTTGATGGCTGTGACATAAATTTTTAAAACATAAAGTAAATGCCATATTTATTTTGATAGGAGTCAGACTTTTCCATAAGAAGAAAGATATTCATTAATTACTCTCTATGTAGCACTCAATCAGCATTAAGGGTCTTACTTAAATAGATAAAATGTACAACTGCTCCCCACCTCTTTTTTTCTTGTCATAAGTTATTGCTTTCCTTATTCAGTAGGAGACATTGCTGGCCTCTTTCCTATTCCCCATAGAGAGTATTCTCTCTCTTATTTATGGACTTCTGCACCCAAAGGCCTGTAATTCTTTCTCTCCTTGCCTCTACCTTTTGGAATCAGTAGCTGATTTCAATATTCAGCTCAGGTGCTACCTCTGACATGAGGCCCTTTCTGATCCCCATGGTATTTACTTTGCATTTATTTTTGTGTGCATTCATTGAATCTTCCTGGAAGAATACAAGTTCTGTGAGGGAAGGAATTGTTAAGGTTTTGTCTTTGCATTTGCAACATTCATAAGGGTGCCCTACACTATAGCATGTGCTTCTTGACCTTGATTGCATTTAATGTAAATGCTACTGGCATATTACCATTAGTATAAGTATAAATACTCTTATTCTGGGATTCACAAATAGGATTTTCAGGTAGGAGCAGCATAAAATTAGAAAAGTGATATAAAATTATATTATTTTAGGTTAGAAAATCCTTAGTGAAAATATGATGTTTTTCTACCTAATACTCACAATTGATTGATTCAGCAATATAATCAAAGGAATCCATATTTTACCCTTGCTCCACTATGTTCAGGTAATTTTTTTCAACATAATCAGTTTTATCAACATGTTTAGTACTCTATAAACTATTTTTGTCTTCACTTGTTTTACAAAACAAACAAAACACACACACACACAATCAAGGCAAATTAGGGTCAGTCTTACTCTTAGCCTGGAGTAAGTTAGATTCTACTGATAGAAGGTATGAGTTGTAGAATCTAGAACTACCTTTACTTTTTCAAGCACCGCTTACCCTCTCTCCCTGCCCTCAACTGGAAATGGCAGTGGTAATATGGAAGGCAGTGGTGGGAAGGTAGAATGAGAAGTGACTACAATGTCAAAGGGAAAAAGAGGGTCCCCATAGAACAGAGTATGACAGAGGTAAATTTAAATCTTTCTAGAACTTTGAATACAATGACAACACAATATTTTTATGGTTAAATTTATGCCATACTTTGCTGAAGAAGAGATTTTAGCAAATCAAGGGAAGAGGAGGGAAGGAGACAATCTTTTCCATAACAATGAATCCAAATAATCTCTCTTAAATGAGAAAAAATATGGTTCACAAAATCAAATGTATTTTGGGCAGTGCTGGTGTTCTGCTATATAGGAAAGTGGTACATACTTTCATTAATGATGAGATTAAGCTGTAATTTCCAACATATGTACAACATTGTGGAACACATTGGGGATTAGGTGTTTTATTGTCAGTACTTTCTGTCTTTTCATTTTCTTTTAACTTTTGCAACTTTCCTGTCTCATTCTGCCAAATATTTTACAATCTCATGTTGATTTCTGTATAGCCAGAGTTCCTTAATACCTTTCCTGGGCAAGACTTATATTCTAGATGTTAATTGACTTCCTTTAACTACCCAAGCAAGCATCTTTTATTCTATTTTCTCAGAGCAGTGCTGAGTGAATAGTTGACTAATGTTAGCAAGTATTTTGAGCTGGCTTGTGTTTGCAATTTTTCTGTATTCTGACAATAAACCTTCAGTATGGTCACCCCCCCCCCCAATAAAAGGGTAATTAACTTGGAAATTAAGGCAATTAGAAAAGGTAGGGGTGACAGCATTTTTCTATTATCTCTCAAGATATATCATATTGGTTGCTGCCCAAGTGACGTTTGGGAGAAAAAAAAATCAACCCCTTACTCAATCAATCAAGCATTCATTAAATACCTATGCGCCAGTACTAGGCACTGAGTTACAAAAACAGAAATGAAACAAAAAGTTGCTGTTCTCAATGTTCTTACATTGTATCAGAAGAAAAATTGTAAATATGGATATATATATGCCTATGTGCATAGACATATATTATATTTATGTGTAATAAATTATAAATTCTTATAAAAATGTCTATTTGTGGTGAGTTTAGCAAGCCATGGGGAACAGGAAAAGCATCATGCAAAAAGGTATTATCAAGCCTAGTCTTGAAGGAAACTATAGGTTCTAAAAGGCAGAGGTGTAGAAGTAATATACTTGAAATATACTATCTTATTGATCCTCAAACTACCCTGTGAGGTAAATGGCATGCAAATACACATATTATATATATGCATATATATGATATATTGCTTATTATAAATATATACATTTACATATACATATAAACATGCATTTATATGATCTACACAAGACAATTTTACAGTTAAAGAATCATCTAATTTCAGGCATTAGAGTATAAAAAAGGAATACTTCAATGTAAGAGCATATGGTTAATTAAAAAGAAATCTTTCTTATCTCTCTGGTCAGGTCTCCCATATAAAAGAGGAAGTCACAATTGAAACAGAATTTTACAGACAAAAAGGTTTCTGTATTCCCCCGAATGTGACTGATTTTTTTTTTCTTATTCACAGCTTCTAGTCTTGCTCAGTTATTGTGTTTTGTTAACAATGTCTGCTGAGCCCTGATGACTCCTGGTAACTGGAATTTGCTGTTAACTGAACTGTGGGAAATACTAGTGTTTGCAGCTAATGCATTCTCAAAGCTGCGCAGTAGGAACACAGCAGGTGCAAAGTAAAAGCAATAATAAAAAATTGAACAGACCTTAAGTGCTATGATTATTACTGTGGGCCAGTTTGTATCTGCCCTTTAGAAAGTCAACTTCTTGAATTTCCTGCGTCTGCAAGTATTGATAGGAATATTAGCCTCATATTTTCTTTCCTAGTGAAGGGAACTATACAGACTACAACAAAAATAAGAACAACAACAACAAATTTGAAGGGACTTGCCAAGTAATTGTAGATTTTTAAACATAGGAATATCTTGGGGAAATTCTCTCGAATTACCTTGTAAGTGCTCCTGAATGTTGAAATATAGTTATACTGAAAATGCTTGGGTCAATCTATAGTTTTCACAGATTTATCCTTAGCACCTACTTAGAGATCATATCCATTTTACAGTTGGAAAATCAGAAAAGCATGGAATTTATCTAGTGGCATATAAGGGCCAAAACTAAGATCTCTTAAATTCCTTCATTTCCACAAAAATTTATTGCAGAACCTAATAAATAATATGGATGTGTGACTCAAGAGAGATAAAACATGGGAATACCTTCCTCCAGCAGAGATGAGCATCTCCCATGTAACTTACCATCTTAGAGTTTTACCTTGAACACTGAGTGGTTAAGTGACTTGACAACAATCACCTATTTGTCATGTATCAAAAGCAGAATATGACCTCTAGTGTTTCTGAATCTAAGACTATCTATATAGCTCTTAAAACTTTGAGTTTCTTATTTTGCCAGAGTAGGTCTTTAATGCATTTTTATTGAATTGATACTTTTTGTTCTGTAGTTTTCAGTCATGTCCAACCCTCCATGACACCATTTGGAGTTTTCTTGGCTGAGATACTGAAGTGGTTTTGCTATTTCCTTCTCCAATTCATTTTAAAGATGAGGAAAGTGAGGCAAATACGGTTAGATGACTTGTCCAGGGTCACACAGCTAATATGAGTCTGAGGCCAGATTTGAATTTATAAAGAGGAATCTTATTGACTCTAGGGCCATCATTCTATCAACTGACCACCTAGCTGCCCCACTGAATTGATATGAGGTTTTTAAATTCCTAATTTAATTCCTAATGTACTGTTATGATAACACCACTGTTTTACTCAGAAACCCTTAGTGTTTCCCCGTTGCCTAATGAATTCAACTGAAATTCCTAACCCTAGCATGCAAGATCTTCTACTACGTGGCCCAAAACTACTTGATTAGTTTTATTTTATATTAGACTCTGTGCATTCTATGTTCAAATCAAACTAGTGTTTCCTCAATCTTCCTTATCTTATACCCATTCATTTACTTGTCTATGCTCATACAATTCTCCATGCCTGGAATACTATCTTCCTCTCACATTCTACCTGATAAGATTCCTCCCTAAAAAAATGTTCTCCCCAAGGTCTAATTCAGTTGACACTTCCTTCATGAATCCTTTGATGATCTATTTACCAAAAAATGATTTCTATCATCTTGAATTTTTCTTAGTGCTTTGCCTAGACCTCTCCCATTCCCCTACCATATTCTAACTTTATTTTACACCATGTGATGCTAATGAGCATATGTTTTGCATTCCTGTAGTCTACAATCTCCTCAAGGGCAAGGGCTGTGTCACTTTTTCATTTTGATATTCCTATTTCCTAGTATAGGTACCAATTCAGACAAGGTTTTTAATAAATGATTGTTGCATTGAATGATATAATTGTATATATTTTGTCATTCCACTGAAACTATATCAAAATGAAGTTGGTGGGAACAGGAAACATGAATCAGGACCCATTTTTTATTTAAAGTTAATTGCCACCAGTCTTAGGACATAAAGATATTATCTCTTAATTCAAAAGACTCATCATCTCTTAAATTTAAGTCCATTGCATTCCATACTTAAATACAGAAAGAGACCAAAAAGAAAACTAAAGGGAAAAATGATTTGTACTACTCCTACAAGTTTTAGTCTATTATCTTGCCTAACCAGATTCTGTCTTACAGGCAAGTGGAATGCTTTACAGAAAGACATCCTCACCATTCCCTCATGCACAATTTTGAAACCGTCATAACAAACAACGTAAAATAAGGGGAACATATTTGGAGGATAGGAAATATCTTAGAATCATATATCACTAGAGCAAAAAATAAACATCACCTAGTACCATGATCATTTCATATATGAGGAAACAGGTATAGAGATATGGGAGTAAGTCAAGGTCAAACAGCTACTTAATGACAAAGATGAGACTATAACTCAGGTCTTCTAACTCTTATTTCAATTATCCTTTCTGTATAAGACACTTGTATTACTCTATTCTAAGGTATAAATTATAGGAATGATTTATGGTTAGAAGTAGAGAATCACCCCCAGTTCTACAAAGAAGTGGGCAAGGAGCCTTTTTCTCATTTTCCTCTGAGGACCGAGTTTGGTCAATATAATTTTAAAGCATTTAATTTCATAAGTTTCGTTGCCATCTTGCCTATTATTGAGTTATTCTACATATTGTTTTCCTGGTTCTGCTTCCTTTAATTTGCATTAGTTCCATATGCCTTCTTTGTGTTCATTATATTTTTTTTTCTGGGATTTTAGAATTAGTTCTTTGTAGAGGTAGAAGACAATGGGTATGTGTAGCACTGAAAAAGGAAGACTAGTTTGTTTGTTTTTCCCCCATGCATTGGTTAGTTTTACTGAACTTTTTTTCTCTTTTCTTTACTCTTTATTTATAGAGATAATTCTCTGAGAGTGGAGAGATGTGTTTGACAAAAGGAAGTGAGATTCAAAAAAGAGGTATCAATAAAATATATTTTTATAAGAAGCAGGTGGTAAGAAGGAAGTTTAGTTAAGTATGGTAAATAGGAATCCTGAAGAAGAAAAAGACATCAAAAACAAAAGACTGTGAAAGTTTGGCTATTGAGAAGTAAGAAAGAAAAAGATCTAGAGGTCATAGTGGAGAATAATGATCACTCCAAGAGATTAAAAAACAATTATGGTACTGTGATGTATAAATAGAGGAGTAACAATATCATGAGATAGTCATGCCATTATACTTAGTACTGGCCATGCCTCTATTAGAATAATGTGTTCAATTCTGAGATCAGTGAGTAAAGAGGGATGTGGTCAATTTGAAGAGTATTCAGTTGAGAGCCACAAAGATAATTAAAGTGCTGGAAAACATGGCTTTGAAGGAAAGGTTAGAGAAACTTGGCTTATTCAACCTGAGTAAAAGGAGGCTGAAGGGAAATTTGATAATGGTCTCCAACAATATTAAGGGTTTTTGCATAGGGGGTGATAACCAGCCATATTGTCCATTTCTACTGGGGACAGATATGGTGAAAAGAGGATTACATTGTAGCCTGTAGGAATTAAATTAGTTAAAAGAAAATGCTTCCTGACAATCAGAATTATTAAATAATGAAAAAAGTTTAAGATAAAGATTGTACAACCATTCTCTGAGAGTTTGAAATTGTTAATAGATTCTCTTATTTCTGGGATTGCTTAAATATAATCATGCCTACCTGGGAAGGCATAAAAAAGATAATAATTCAAGTTCCCTTTTAAATTAACTCTCTTGGATATACTTAACTATCTGAATTGTTCTTGTCTTAATGTTTATAGTTTTCAAATCAATGCAATTTTAAGTATATAGAGACATAAGATGTGGGGCCCCATGCTAGATTCTGAACATATTATATACAAGACCAACAATAAGAATCAAAACCACACACACACACCATCCCTGACCTAAAGGAGTATATAATTTAGACTTCTGCTGCTGCTTAGCAATCCATTCATGAAACTTGTCTAGCATTCTGAGGGATGTTTTCAAAAGTACATTGTAGTTGGATTCAGATGAGCTAGATTCAGATGTGGTCTCTTCCTTGAATTGTAACTAGTAAGTTCTGCACTGGAACAAGTTGAGTATGTTGAGAGACATCACACTGTGGTAGGAAAAAAAAGGAGCCCATGTAGAGTGACTTGAGTCTTATGTGGTGGCAAGAATTGGAGGAGGAATAATTCACCCCAGATCAGAAGCTTCCTATTTTCAATTATTCCTAATAGCACTTTTTATGGTAGGAAAGAACTAAAAATAAAGTAGATGACCAATAATTGTAGGATAGCTAAACAAATTGTGATGTGTGGAAAATAGTGGAATATACCTGCTTTAAAGAAATAATCAGCATGTTAATTATAAAGAATTATTGAAAGATTTACATGAACTGATACAAGGTGAAGTAAGCAGAACCAGGAAAAAAAATACACAAATTGACCATAATAATGTAAATGGAAAGAACACCAAACACAAAATAATTGAAGGTGAATGTTGTGAAATTATAAAGAGTAAGTTTGGAACCAAAGAAGAGAGATGGGAAGATAACTCTCCTAATCTTTTGAGAATATTTGTGGGTGTGGGGTTGCACATAGATATGTTTATGTGGGTTTTTTAATATATTGATTGTGTTGATTTTTTTCCTCTTTTACTTTTCTCATTTTAACTCTTTTTTAAAATAAAAGATGGATCTCAGGGAGAAATACAGAGGTAAATCTAGGTGATATAAAAACAAAACATAAAAATAAATAATCTATCTTAAATAGTTCTGGCAACTAAGTGCTAAGTTTGGTTATTTCTGTGAAGCTGAATAATTTACATGTTCAATCAGCACATTCTAAGCTAGTCACAACTCAGAGTCTGCCATTTACTTACTAGCTTTGTGTGAACTTCAAACTTTCACATAAATCGATTGAAAAAAGTCCTATGGGCAGTGGGAATGGGAGAGATTCTTAGAAAGGAGATTTCCTGACCTGAGCTTTCTCATTCCATGGCAAAAGATGGGCAAACATGTTCTAGAAAGGTCAAGTTACCAACAGTTTTGTCAATTTGGCTAATGGCTAAGATAACGTATAGCTAGCTGCCTATGGAGTCAGATTTAAAAGAAGTAGGTATTGAACATATTGAAGGAGGAAGGACTAAAGAAGACCCAAATTTGTTAGCATGTTGGAAGAATTGCATTGACTGAAAATACTTAAATTTATACTTTCTTCCTATGATTATGAGTGTAATTCCTTATGGTTTCCCTGTAGTTCTTAGTGCCAAAACTCTTTTAAACCATCTTGATAGAACTGAGTATTTTAGGCATCCTCATTCCAACTTACGTGTCAAGTGGTCCTGTGTGTGTGCAGGTACATATGTGTACACGTGTTTGACTGTTCAGTGTTGTGATCTTCATATCATTTGTAATTGGGGAGACTAGGCTTTCTTGAAGAGATATTATTTGTCTATGTCTGTGTAGAGGACTATAAGGAATTAGAAGCACTTTCAGAGTCCACTGGGATTTTCAAAGGATGATCCTGTGATGCTCCACATAAGACCTTTGTTATCATCTTATGACCTCTCACTGAGACTCTGGCAATAGCCTCCCAACTGGTCACATTGCATCATCTTTCCTCACTCCATTGTATAAAAGAAGCACAAACTTAATAAGATTAAATTGTTTATATTTTTACATGGGAAGATGACAATTGTAATTCATGAGAACTTTCTCATTGTTAGGGTAGTTAGAAGTATATGTAGACAGAGAGCACAGGTACCCATTGAATGTGAAGGGATATCTACAAGTAAAATTAAGGGGTGAGAGAGGAATGTACTGGGAGAAAGGGAGAGGAAGAGGTAGAATGGGACAAATTATCTCATATAAAAGAAGTTAGAAAAAATGGTTTTACAGCGGAAGGGAAGGGGGGGGGAGATGATAGAGAGTGAGTAAAGCTTACTCTCATCAGAATTGGCTCAAAGAAGAAATAACATACATACTCAGTTGGGTACAGAAATCTATCTTACCCTATTGGGAAGCAGAAATGGTAGGGAATAAGAGAATAAGAGAAGGGGTGGGTGATAGGAAGGAGGACAGATTAGGAGAGGGGTAGTCAGAAGCAAAGCTTTTTGAGGAGGGACAAGGTGAAAGGAGAGAGATAATAGAATTAACTGGAAGAAAAATAAGAATGAGAGAAATAGTTAGCAATAGTAACTGAAAAAAATTGAAGCAAATATCTCTGATAAAGACATCATTTCTCAAACATATAGGAAAAAGAGTCAAATTTATAAAAATAAGAGTCATTTCTCAGTTGATAAATGATTAAAACATATTACATTTTCAGATGAAAGTAATCAAAACTATCTATAGCCACATGAAAAAATAATCTTACTATTGATTTGAAAAATTCAAATTAAAACAATTCTGAGGTACTACCTGATACCTATTAAATTATCTAATAGGACATAAAAGGAAAATTACAAATGGTAGAGGGGATATGTGAAAAAATGAGACATTAAAGCACTATTGGTAGAGTTATTAACTGATTCAGCCATTCTCTAGAGCACTTTGGAATGATGCCCAAAGGGCTATAAAACCATGCATATCCATTGACCTAGTAATATGATTACTAGGTCTGTATCCCGAAAGAGATTTAAAAAAAGGAGATGGACCTATATGTACAAAAATATTTATAACATCTCTTTTCTGGTGGTAAAGAATTGGAAATTTAGGGGAAGCCAATCAATTGAGAAATGTCTGAATAAGTTGCAGTATATGATTTTGATGGAATACACCATGGGAAATGATGAGTGGGATGCTCTCAAAAAAGCCTGAAGAGACTTGCATCAGCTGACACAAAGTGAAATGTACTGTGTATAAAGTAACAGCAATATTGTAAGATGCTCAAATGTGAATGACTTGACTATTCTCAGGAATTCAATGATCCAAGACAATTCTGAAAGACTAGTGATGAAAAGTACTCTCCATTCCCAGATAAAGTATCAATGGTGTCTGAATACAGATTGAAGCATACCTTTTTTTGCTTTCACAACATGACTACTATGAAAATGTTTTGCATAACTACATATGTAGCACCTATTTTGAGTTGCTTGCCTTCTACTGGGGGAGGAGGTGGTGCTGAGGAGGGAAGAAGAGGGAAAATTTGGAGCTCAAAATTTAAAAAAAATGTTAAAAATTGTTTTTACATGTAACTAGGGAAATTTTAAAATACTGAAAATTTTAAAAAAGATACTTCAGACACGGTCTTCTCTCCACATGAAATTTGAATATCTTGAAAAAAAAGGCTTTATGCCACATAACTGGGACTTCATTGATCAGACCTGAATCTAGACAGACTTGGACACCAGCCATAGCTCATTTGCCTGCCTTTTCCATTCTTCTACTCAGCACTAGATCTCTTTTTAACATGTGTCTTCACCCTTGCTCTCTGATTTTCACACGCTCTGCATCTTCTGCCATGTTGGTTAATCCTTCTCAAAGATTCCCTACCATGCTAAGAGATACTCTGACCTAAGTTATTCCCCTTGTATGTTGGCCATAGTGCCTGTATTTCTCACCAGTAGAATTACTCATTAACAGTTTTTGAGACTTTTAACTTATTGTAGGTTCTATGTTAATATAATGTTAACTAGTCACTTCATTTACAGGGATTATATCATTTGGTTAATCATCCACTGTCTTACATTTTTACCTAGAGAAGAGGGGCATGGAGCATTAGCCACTAGGTTATGATGTTAGATGAGGCTCCTGTATGGGATTTGAGACAAACAGGAAACTGAGAGAGCAAGAGGGCACCAGTTACCTTTGCCATGGATGGAGGAGGTAGGTTTAAAGGAAATAAGAATAAGTAATGAGCAAACGTGGTTTACTTCCTAATTTTGTCTTGGGCCTTTTTGCATCCTTTTTACAGCCCTAAGGTGTTCTTCCTAAAGAAGTAGGTTTCCTTCCCCTACTTCATCTGCTTTATAAAAGGCCACGAAAAACATAAACTCACAAAGTTTAGAGAATACTTAAAAGGTATAAAAAATACTATTGCCTGACTCCCCAAAGATGAGAAGAGATCTAGATTATTGATCACCCTCCAGTGACATCCCATCACTACGACATTTTTACTTTAGGCAAAGGCCCTAGAACCAGACAATTCTCAAACCAAGTCTATTCTTTGGGAGCAGAGGTTTTGACACTCAGAGCAGCTGTTGAACTGTAGCTTAAAAGGAAAAATAGAAAATGTCTTCACTCCCTGAACAAATGGTTGCCCCAAGCCCCTTACTTCGATCCTTTGAGGCCTAAAGGAAAACAATCTTTCTGAAAATTATTTTTAAAACTCATCCTTGCTTCCAGATCTTGTCAACTACTTTCATCTGCCTTTTCTTTTAAAATATTCTGACAAGCTCATCCTTTCCAATATCATCCTTGCTGGCAGTAGATAGGTTTTGCTGGGATGGTAATATGGTTCCCCTACCAGAATGTTCTTATAGCTCTTTTGCTAAGTATTATAAAACTTCATTTATTTTACAGTCTTGAATGCAATTTTTTTTTCATCAATAGAAGATTTTATATACCATGCATAATGCTATTATATACATACATACATATATA
>CM053590.1:90748052-90765047 GCA_028646515.1 Pseudochirops corinnae
TGCAGTATTCACAATGCCTACAGTAACTATAAATATGCTGATATAGTTATTAATCACAAAATGGAACAGGCTCTCTACATAAGAAATATAGATAGTGCATTCATTTAAATACCAGAAGACTGAGTCCCAAAACCAGAAAGTCAAAGCCAACCCAGTAGTGATGAAGTTGGCACATGGGGTCAAAGTAGTAAACACCCACATCCTCAAGCCTTCAAACAGGACAGGCTACCTCAGGCAAAGATCCTCCTCTCCTCACACACGCAACTGCTCAGCGTCCAGGCAGCTTGGTTCCAGTAGCTCCAGCCCCTGGCAGTTTCTTCCCCAGGCGGTCCTCAGCAGGAGTCCTTAGCAGAGATTCTGGCCCGCTCAAAGCAAAAGGAGTTCGCAGCCACAGCCACTGCCTCTGATGCCGCTTCCAGTCTGCACCGCAAGGAGACTAGCTTGCTTCCAGCTTGCTCCACCCCTTCCTGCTACATCAGCAAGCTCAAGGGGCATGGAAGATCTTCAAATCCCAGTATTGTTACAAACATCTAACCTGAACTAAGAGGGTGGTAGAGGTGCAACAAATGAAAAATAATTTGGAGCCTTACTATAAAAGTCATATTTCCCTGGACACAGAAATGGCTTTATATGCATAGACCTGATCAGCATCAAATGAGGCCAAAGAATGATGAAAATTTCTAATTATATAAAATATATTTCAAACAATAAATTTTGTTTTAGTAAAAAAAAATTAAAACAAAACAAAACAAAGTAAGTGTCCACTAATTGGGAAACAACTAAAAATTTTGACATGTTGATTAATTTTACATTTTACATGTAAATAACTAACGTGGAATTCAGAGAAATTTTTGATGACATTAAAACAAGCAGAAGCAAGAGAACAATTTATACTTCTGTCTATACCATATCAGTTCTCCCATTCCAACTTTGTGCCAACAAATTATACCCTTTTTCATTTCCATCCCTACATGTTTTAAAATCTTTCCCTGTCTACTAGATCATACCCTACCACCTATACAATGACCATTTCTCTCTTACCCTAAAAAACCTCTCATTTGATTCTTTCATCCCTGCTAAATATTACTTTATATCTCCTCTGAATTTTATGGCTTTTTGTAAATGCCCTCTACAATAGCTACCTCCATTTTCTCTCTTCTTAGCATCTTACAGTTGCCTTTCCAACTTTATCATTCCAAAGAAATTTCTCTCTTCAAAGTTACCAATTATCTCTTAATTGCTAACTCCAATGACCTTTTCTCAATCCTCATTCTCCATCTCTGTAGCCTTTGACAGTGTTGATCACCCTCTCCTACTTGATATTCTCTTCTCTTTAGATTTTCTGGATGCAGCTCTCTTCTTCTTCTACCTATCAGATTATTTCCTCACTATCTATTAAACCCTATAGACAATCTGCAGTAACTAAGCCCTCTCTCCTTTGACTTTTCCAATATACTAGTGCAGGCCTTCATCACTTCTGTCCTAGACTATTGGAATAGTTCACTAGTGGATATCTCTGCTTCAAATTTCTCCCCACTCTAATCCATCCTCTATTTAGCCACCAAACTGATTTTCCTAAAGTATAGGCCCAACCATGTCCAACCCCTACTCAAAACTTCAATGATTCCCAGTTGTTTCCATGATCAAATGCAAAATATATATTTTGGAATTCAAAATCCTTGATAACCTAGCTACACCCTAATTTTCCAGTCTTACACCTTATTTCCAATCATGTATTCTTTGATCGAGTAATACTAGCTTTGTGACTGTACCGTGAACAAGACATTTTGTCTACCTGAAATGCTCTTCTTTCACATCACCACCTATTGCCTTCCCTGGCTTCCTTTAAATTCCAAGTAAAATTTCATCCTTTCCAACCCCTCTTAATTGCAGTGACTTTCTTCTCTTAATTATTTCATATTTATCATGCGTATAACTTGTTCTTTCATATTTGTTTGCTTGTTGTCTACACCATTATACTGCCAGTTCCTTGTGGGCAAGAACTATTTGTTACCTCTTTTTTGTATTTCTCATAATTATTAAGGCACCTGACACATAGTAGAAGCTTAATAAACATTTATTGACTTATTTGAAAATTACTAAAATAAGTTAAATTCAAGAAATGCTGAAAAGCTGAAATTTATCAGAACACTAATCAATGTGATGTTCAAGCATTAATAATAATAACAATAATAATAAAGACCTTGCAACTAATATTTGGCTTTAACATTTTAGGAGTCCTCTTTCAAGAACTCCATAAAGTGGAGAACTCCATAAAGTGAACTTTCAAGAACTCTATAAAGAGAAACTTGTAAGTTTTGTAAGTAATCTAAATTTTATATGAAGTTTTGGAGTTCAGATGTATCTAATTCCATTCATTTTTAAAGGGTCCTACATGACATTTTAGTTAATTACTTTGTAAGAAGGCTTTGTGAAGTGCCCTGGTGTTAGAGGCAGATGAAAGAGTACTAATCTTGTAGAAGTAATAAACATTTTGCACTTGAAGGGAAAAATGCATACTCCAAAGTTTGAGCTTATTTTTAATTTGATTTTATTTCTAAGCCTCAATTAGAGACTTGTTTGCTAGAATTTGAATGCAACTGTGTTTTTTTACCAGGGCTGTAGTCTCTACATTCTCTTTATCACTGTTATATGATCACATATTTGGAGTTGAAAGGGATATCAGAAGTCAATATAACTAAGATTAGAAAGGAACCAAAAAGCTGTGAAACAACTTTTTTTTTTTACAACCAGCGTCTCTGAAATATATAGAGAAATAAGTCAAATTTATAAGAATACACACCATTCCCCAGTTGATAAATGGTCAAAGGATATGAACAGGTAGTTTTCAGAGGAAGAAACCAAAGCTATGGATAGTCATATGAAAAAATGCTCTAAATCAGAATTGATTAGAGAAATACAAATTAAAACAGCTCTGAGGTACCACATCACACCTACCAAATTGGCTAATATTATAAAACATGAAAATGATAAATGTTCAAAAAGATGTGGGAAAATTGAAATGCTCATGTATTGTTTGTGGATTTGAACTGATCCAACACTTCTGGAGATTAATTTGGGATTATGCCCAAAAGGTCATAAAACTATGCCTATCCTTTGATCCAGCAATACCAGTACTAGGTCTGTATACCAAAGAAATCATAAAAAAGGGAAAAGAACCCACATGTGCAAGAAATATTTATAGCAATTTTTTCATGGTGGCAAAGAATTGGAAATTGAGAGGATGCCCATTAATTGCGGAATGACTGAACAAATTGTAGTATATGAATATAATTGGATGCTATTGTTCTATAAGAAATGATGAGCAGGTGGATTTCAGAAAAACCTGGGAAGATTTACATAAACTCAGGCTGATTAAAGTAAGCAGAACCAGGAGAAAAATGTACATAGTAACAGCAACATTGTGCAATTACCAACTTTGATAGACTTAGCTCTTATAATCAATGCAATGATCTAAGACAATTCCAAAAGATTCGTGATGGAGAATGCAATTCACATCCAGAGAAATGGAGTTTGAATGCAGATCGAAGTATACTATTTTCTCTTTCTTGTTTGTTTGTTTTTTATTTCTTCTGTTTTTTTTCCCTTTTGTTCTGATTCATCTTTCACAACATAACTAATGTGGAAATATGTGTAATATAAGTGTACATGTATACCCTGTATCAGATTGCAGGCCATCTTTTCCAACTCACTTCCATTGTTCACAACAGTAATAATCTTCCAAGCATGTACCTTCATCTCTGCTTTTGTAAGCCTTGTTGTGATTTCAGTTGTTCAACCATGCCCAATTCTCTGTAACCCCATGAATCATAATACACCAGGCCCTTCTGTTATGCATTATCTCCTAAAGTCTGTCCAAACTCATGTTCGTTGCCTCCATGACACTATGCTCCTCCTCCTTTGCCTTGTTTCACCTTCAGTCTTTCCCAATTCAACGGCCTTTTCCAATGAGTCCTGTCTTCTCATTATGTGACCAAAATATTTAAGCTTCAACTTCAGTATTTGTCCTTTTCATCAGCAGTCTGAATTAATTTCTTTAATCATTGACTGATATAATCTATTTGCTATCCAAGGGACACACAAAAGTCTTCTCTAGCACCACTTGAAATTGTTGATTCTGTGGTGCTCAGCTTTCCTGATAGTTCAGTCCTCACAACCATACATTGCTCTTAGCAAAGTCATAGTTTTGACTATGTGAACTTTTTCAATGAGGTGATATATCTGCTTCTTAGTATGCTGTCCAGATTTGCCATAGCTTTAATACCAAGGAACAAGCATCTTTTAATTTCATGGCTACAGCTGCTAAAAGCAGTGATCTTTGAGTCCAAGAACATAAAATCTGACATCATTTCCATTTCTTCTCTTTCTACTTGCTAGGAAGTGATGGGACCAGTTGTAAGATCTTAGTTGTCTGCTTGTTTGTTTGTTTTTCTTTTATGTTCAGTTCCAAGCCAGTTTTTATACTCTCCTCTTTCACCCTCACCAAGGGAATTCTTAAGTCTTTTTGACAGTCTGCATTCAGAATGGTAACATCTGTATACTTGAAATTGTTGACATTTCTCTGGTAAGTTTAATTCCAGTTTTTGATTCATCTAGCCTAGTATTCGCATTATATATTGTGCAAATAAGTTAAACAAATAAGGTAAAGTTATACAGCCTTGTTATGTTCCTTTTTTATCTTAACTCAATAAGTTGTTCCACATTCAGTTATAATTGTTCCTTCTTGGTCTGCATACAGATTTCTCAGGAGATAAGATGATCAGGTACTCCCATCTCTTTGAGAACTTGCCACATTTTATTATGATCTACATAGTTAGAGATTTCAGTGTAGTCAATGAAGTAGAAGTAGATCTTTTTTTCTCCATAATTCAGTAAATGTTGGCACTTTGGCCTCTAGTTCCTATGCCTCTTTAGATACCAAACTGTTCTCTTGGTAATTCTCAGTTTAGATACTGCTAAAGCATAGGCATAACCTTGCTGACATGGGGGATGAGTGTGATTGTTTGGTAATTTGGATATTCTGTGGCATTGTTCTTCTTTATGATTGAGACATAAACTGATCTTTTCCTCTCCAGTGGTCACTGTTGAGCTTTCCAAATCTTCTGGCATAATGAGTACAGCAACATTTTATAAGCATCATATTTTAGGATTTTAGATAGTGCATCTAGGATGCTATAACCTCCACTAGCCTTGTTGCTAGCAATGCTTTCTAAGGCCCACTTCATTCTTCAGAATATCTGGTTCTAGATCAGAAACAACATCATTTTCTGTTACTGTTGATGTTAAGATCTTTCTTGTATAGATCTTCTGTATATTATTGCCACCTCTCTTTCATCTACTTCTGTTAAATCCCTAGAAATTTTATCTTTAATCGTGTCCATTTTTACCTGAAACTTTCCCCTGATAGCTCTAATTTTCTTGAAGAAATTTCTTCTCTTTCCCATTCTGCTTTTTTCTTCTATTTCTTTGCATTAATCCTTTAAGAAAACCTTCTTAAATCTCCTTGCTATTCTCTAAAATTCTACAATCAATTGCATATAACTCTCCAATTCTTTTTTAATTTTCACTTTCCTTCTTTCCTCAGCTATTTTTTAAAGCCTCACCAGACAGTTATTTTGCTTTCTTGCTCTTTTTCTGTCTTCCCCTGCCTCCCCCGTGGCAGCTTTTCCTTCTGACTGCTTCTTTTACAGTGTTGTGAATTTCTGTCCATAGTTCTTCAGGCACTCTATTAACCAGATCTAATCCCTTAAATTTATTCATCACTTCTGTTTCATATTTGTTAGGGATGTTATTTAGGTCATGCTTATATGGTTTGTTTCCTATATTTTCTTCAATTTCAGTCTGAATTTTGTAATAAGAAGCTCATGATCCGAGCCACTCAGCTATAAGCCTTGTTTTGACTGACTGTATTGGTCTTGTCTGCAAACCATATAATCAGTCTGATTTCAATACTGATTGCCTGGTGATGTCTATATGTAGGATTGCCTTTCGAGTTGTTGGAAAAGAGTGTTTGCCATTATCAGTGAGCTGCCTTGACCAAATTCTATTAGTCTCTGTCCTAACCAACTTACCTGTTATCCTAATTATCTTCTGATTTCCAACTTTAGCATTCTATTTCTCTATGATGAATATAACATCTTTTTTGGTGTTGTTGTTTTTTTAAATTTTCCTATAAGATGTTGTAGATCAAAGAGGATAGAACTATTCTACTTTGACATCTTCAGTATCAGTGATAGGAACATGGAAATTTACTGTGATGCTGAATGGTTTGTCTTAGATTTAAAGATGTATCATTCTGTCATTTTTGAGATTATACCCCAGTCTTGCTTTTCTCATTTTATTGACTATGAGGACTACTCCATTTCTTTCAAGAGGTTCACATATTTCTCTAGATCATAGCACCTTAGAACTGAATACTTAAGTTTCTTTAGAATTAACTCTAAAAACAGTAGCATGGAAGAACTTGAATCTTGTGACAGTACCATCACTATCCCAGGAGCAAAATCCAACTTTAGCATAAAAATAAAAGCAACGAACCGGTTTGGAAAAAGTGAGCAAATAGCAACAAAAAAGAACCTGACAATAGAAATTTACTACGGTGAAAAGAAAGATCAAAATGAAAACTCAGAAGAAAGCTATGTTAAAACATCTACATGCAAAGTCTCAAAGAATAATGTGAATCAGTGTTGAGTCCAAAAATAATTCCTGAAAATATTCAAAATGGATTTTAAAAATCAAATAAGAGAGGTAGAGAAAACATTTTTTAAAATAAATGAGAGTGATGAAAAAGAATCATAGAAGAGTAAATGGCTTGGTAAAGAAAGCGTAAAAATAGAGGAAAACATGTATAAAAATTCACTGAAGAAAATAGTTCCTTAAAACATAGAATTGGTCAAATAGAAAAGGAGGTAAAAACTCACTGGTGAAAATAATTCCTAAAAAAATTAGAATTGAGGAAGTGGAAGCTATTGACTCCATGAGGAACACTCTTCTTCTCCATTGCCCCCCCCCCAAACCAACACAATAAAACAAAATCAAAGAATAAAAAAGACTAAAGAAAATGATTGGAAAAAAAACTGACCTAGAAAATTGATTAAGGGAAGATAAGTTAAGAATTATTAGACTTCCTGAAAGCCATGATCAAAAAAAGAGCCTCAACACCATTTTTCAAGAAATTATCAGAAAAACACTGCCCTAATAAACTAGAACAAAAGTGATAGAAATTAAAAGACAACACTAATTACCTCATGAAAGAGGCCCCAAAGTCAAAATTCCCAGATATATTATAACTAAAGTCCATGGTTCCCAGATCAAGTTGAAAATACTGCAAGTAGTCAGAAAGAAATAATTAAAATATTTTTGAGCCACAATAAGGAAATAAAAGCTCTATCAGATTCTAAATAAAAGTGTCAAAGGGCTTAGAAAGTAATACTATGAAGAGGAAAGGAACTAAGATTACAATCAAGAATCACCTACCCATTGTGAGAATAATTATTAAAGGGGGAAAGGAAAGACCTTCAAACATTCCTGAAGAAAAGACCAGAGTCAAACAGGAATTTTAACTTTCAAATACAATACTCAAGGGAAGCATAAAATGACAAACAGGAAAGTATAATTATAAGGAATTCAATAAGATTAAATTGTTTACATTTCTACATAGGAAGATAATATTTGTACTACTAAGAACTTTGTCATTATTGAGTTGGTTGGAAAGAGTATATTTAGAGGACATGGATATGATTTGACTATGATGGGATGAAAAAAAAAAATTAAAGGATGAGAAAAAGGAATGCATGGTGAGAAGGGAGAAAGAAGAGGTAGAATCTCACAAATTATCTCACATAGAAGAAGCACGAATGAGTTTTACAGTGAAAGAAGATGGAGTGTGGTGTCAAGCAACACTTGAACCTTAATATATGCTAAGAGACAAAAAGGGAATATGATAAATATTCAATTGAGTATAGAAATGTGTTACTCTATAGGGAAGAAGAATAAGAGAAGGGGGAGGGGCCTGATAGAAGTGAGTGTGGGTTGGGGAAGGTGGTAGTCAGAAGGAAAACACTTTTGAGGAGGGATAGGATGAAAGGAGAAAGAAAGAGAAACAGAGAGACAGAGAGAGACAGAGACAGAGAAGACAAAATAGGATAGCAGAAAACATGCATTTAGTAATTATATAACCTATATTAAATGGATTGTGATCTCAGGATAGATGAAAGTGAGGAGGGGAGAGAATTTGCAACTCAAAATTTAAAAGCTGTATGTTAAAAATTATTTTTCATATAATTCGAATAAACATTGAAGAAATTCTTAAAAAAAAATATTGTGTCTACATTCTCCCAGGCACTTGCTAGGCACTAGAGATATAAATACAAAGAATGGCACAATCTCTACTCTGAAGGACTTTATGTTCTAATGATTAAAAAAAAAAAAGATATAGGTTTAAGAATATGCATTATAAAAATAACAAATATATATGTATACACATACATATATATATATAATTAAATGCAAACTTGTAAAGAAGAACATTAACATTATTCAGGTAAAAAAAATTATGGATTTGAGATTCCATTATTCTAACTCCAATTTTCAATACATTATGTACAAATAATGACTTTAGTGGAAACAAAATAAAAAACAAAAATCAAAATATAGGATTATATATAATGATTATATGATTGTCTAGTCTACCCCTGGGTGTTTTACATACGAGGAAGCAATGGTTGAAGGGATAAATGACTGGCTTAATGTCACATAGGGAATCCACTGGATTTGTACAGTATGATAAATTCAGACAACCACTGGTTCTAGATTCATAGTGGTTGATTTTAAGCCCTGGCTCCATTTCATACTATCTATATAACCTTGAAAAAGTAGTAACTTTATAGGGCCAGTTTCACCTTCTATAAAATGAGGGATTTGAATTATATAGAGGGTTCTTTTTAAAATCTTAAAGGGAAGGTACCAGATATGGGTCCATGATCTGAATGGGCCTGAGCCAGAATAAAATTAAATTAGGAAATATTTGGCAAAATTTTTTAAAATGCAATAGAACATAGATAATATTAATATGTGGTATACTAAGTCAACATGTGGCATTCCGGAACATTTTCTGTGGTTTAGTAGCCCCATTTTTATTTGAGTTTGACAACACTGCCCTAACGGTCTTTGTTTCCAACATTAATGTCAGTAATATCTCCAAGACTGTAAAGGAAAAAGAGATTTGGTTGAAGGTCTAATGTGGTGTCCAACACAAATGCCTACATTTATTCACTTTTCAACCTGAGTAGTCGTAACACATTTTGCTATTCAAACAGTGAAATTCCAGATCCAAGTCCTGTGTGAAATTTTCTAACTTGGCTTTCTTTGCTTTTTCCTTTTGTCACATTTAACACATTTCCCCTATCATTTATCTTTACTATCACAGCTCAAGGACCATACCTTATTTTCTAAAATATAAACTAGACTGATAGTTTGCATGCATTTTCTGTGATATCTTTATTGACTGCTCCTGTGTCAGTACCAAGATCCCACATATCACACTCCACTACGTGCCAACAATTGACAGAACTGTCTTTAAAGTAGTTTTCTCTGACGAAGCATTGGAATGGAAGCTCAAGTAATTCTCCAGTAATATAGGAGGCTAAAGTGCAGGAAGAAGGGAAAGCACCAGTCTAATTTATTGGGGGAGAACAGGTAGGATTAACTGAATAACTCTGACAAATGTATAAGACATTTTACTTGTTGTTGCAAGGTGGGTGCAAATACTAGGGTTTAGTAATGTGGTGATTAAAAACTCTTAGAGGATTAATAAGCCACCATAATAAAGGTATTTAACATAGGTGACAGAAACCAGGAATGCTCTCTGGCTCCATGGGGATTCATAGGTTCTCTGTGTTGAAACATTGCACTTTGGGATGGCACAACCTCATAGTTATCCTTGTGACTGGATGATGTATCAAAGAGGATTTGAGACCATGGGCTATAAGGAGCGTTGACAGGATCTTCATTTATGTCACTATCATAACATGAAGAACATCAGTTCTTCTGTGGATTTATAGCCATGGATGTCAGACATGTTCTTCCCTACCCTCCCACAATCTCCTCTGGTAATGTCAGCCCATAGTGAAAATATGTTCTTCACTAAGCGAAACTGAGCTTGGATTTCAGGTTCCTGGTGTTTTTTTACTGGAGCCCAAGTCACCAAACAGTGAGCCTCAGAAATGGACATTTCCAGTCCTAAATCACTTCCTCATGTCCTGTTAGAGGTGTTTCCTCCAATTCTACTGCTTTTGAAAGAAAAGATGGCCAAAATGGCCAGGCAGATGCATTTACTAAAAAAAAAAATATGAAAATTTTAAAAAGCTATGAAAACGTAAGTCATGCTTCAGCAAGTCATAAAATCTAGATACTGAAAGTTGCTTAGACAGTACAGATCTGAGGTAGATGTAAAATAATTTTTCAGTAGTCCTACAAAGCTATCTTTACATGTTCAGAATGCATAATAGAAGCAATAGATAATTGTTTCCTGGTTTAAGTATTTGGTAATGCATATATATAAGTCTTTTGTGTTTATGAACTTCTTTCGTGATGGAAAAAATAAATAGCTGTTATATTCCCAATATCTATTTTGTAATATGAACATCTTTTCTGAGAAGGTACCTCATTAATCCCATCTCAAAATGAACTCTAGAGTCACAAGGAGGAACAAGTTTAGTCAAAAATTTTATATCCAAAGATTTTTCCTGTCTCGCAAAAGCACAGAAACAGTGAATTGAAAATCAAAAGCTGAAGAATCTTGGTATGCCATCTGCATGACTAACTTTTAAACCCATCAATCAATTAATGAAAGAGTTGGATTTGGATATTGTGGGGTTAAACCCACAGTGTGTCAAGCTGTTCCTCCACCATCAGTTCTTCTACGTGTTTCCTTTTTTATTTTATCTCACCTTTTAGAATAGCCTTTCTTATCCCTCTCTCCCAGATGAACTGTGTATTTTTAATCATCATTTGTTTTCTTTAATCAGAAATTCTGATAAGTTTTCACATCTTATTTCATTCATTATGGTCTTCCCATTTCCTAAATTGTAATATTCTTTTAGTAAATCTTTGATTCTTAAGTTGATTCTACACATCCTGTCTTTGAGATCAATATGACTTGTATAAAGACACTGTGATCATTTAATGTTAATGTGTTTTGCTTCTGTTCTTCCAGATTGTCCTTCTCTTGAGTATATTTCTGTTCTCAATCTATTATTCTATTTTTGGCATCTTTGGAGAGATTAACAAGTATGTATTCAAATTTGTCTATTCTTCCATTTTTTTTTCTGCTATGCAAACAATAAATTCTGCTGTCACAAATTCATATTTCTCTCTTGAAACATACAGGAACATTCTGGCATGGTTATGTGTTCTCTGTAGGAATCCACAGTCTTATGCCTCATCAAATGTTGGTTCAGTTTCCACTATTTTGCAATCATTATGTACAGATTCTGGATTCATTGAGATATCTTGATAGATTTCTTCTTTTTTATTTTAGCATCTTCCCTACATATTGATTTTAAGGTTTTAAAGTGAGTTTTATTTCTCCTGAAACCTCTGGTAAGTTTTTTCCCCACTAATGTTATTCTATCATTCACTGTCTCATTCCTTTCTCTTAGATGGTGGAACTGAGGACTAGAGCTCAAAGCTATTTCTCCTCCTACATTGAGCAATTAACTTTTCACCCTCCTACAAAACAGGGGTACATAGAGTTGATATCTGCTGTTTATTGGTACAGAATGGTAGGGGTAAGTGCTGTGGCAGGATTTGATGGCTGATACTGTAGTAACAGCAAGAAAATTGTTCAGTTGATGCCAGATCATGATCCTGTGTGTGACTGGACAAGAGTGTGTGAATTTGTGGGAGAGGGGATAGTGATTGAGTCTGTCAAGTATTATATTTATTTGCTATTAGTTCATCATGTTAATGCTTAAACTCCTTGGTATCTTTGCCTACAGAGACACCTATAAATCCTTTATATCTCATATATAATTTTTATGGGAGATTTTTGAGAGTTTATGAGATCTAGAAAAAATACCTCATCATCTTTCTTGCTGGTCATATGACTCCTGAAGAGCTCATTCTCTTTCATGTGTAATCTACCATTTTTCTTGATTTCCTTATTATTATTTCATTTTTCTACACAATCACATTCCCAGTCTCGATGTTATCCTAGATCCCAACTCACCTCACATATCTAAGCAGATGTCAAATCCAATCCTTACATTCTCTACAGTATCTTTTCCAACTACTCACTTACACTGGACTTACATAGCCAACCAGCACTTTCAATGAGGATTTCACTACCTCTTGCCTGGATTTTTGTAATAGTCTCTTAATTAGTTATCTTTTTCACCTGTCTCTCCTTTCCAAGCTATGTTCCACAAAGCTGCCCAGACCAAATTATTTTTACCATCAAGAAGATACTATTCAGGTGTTATTCATCAGTTATCTCTCTATCTCACTGTGTGATTGGGCCAATATTTTTACCATAGATTTCTTTGAAAATAAACTTTGTCCTACGTCTCAAATTCTCACTAAATGAATTTAGGCTATCAATAGGCTTTACTGATTTTAAATGACTGTTTTTAAATGACGGACTTTAAATGATCTTTTGTTCAATGTCTCTCACAGGCCATAGCAACCTGTACACAAATTCTGTAATTAGAAGTCACCAGGTCAAATAAGAAGTTAACCCTCACTGGTTCTGGAATCAGGCAGACCTGACTTCAAACCTGGCTTCAGCAACTTGATACTTACTAGCTGTGTGACCCTGGGAAAGTCATATAACTATGATTGCCTCACTAGAATATAATAATAATAAGGTTAACCTTATAATCATCTATTCCATGCCATATGATTTCACATCTCATTTTTTTTTCTGAGAAAGTTATCAGGGACCAAGTTCTTCCTTGAATCCTTCTATTCTGATTACTCCTACAATCATAAACACCCAGGTATACTTGAGCAAAAAAGAAAACAACAACTAAATGATAGCTGTTGTTCAGTCATTTTCAGCCATGGTTGAGTCTTCATGACCCCATTTGGACTTTCCTTGATATACATGCTGGAGTGCTTTCCCATTTCCTTCTCTACCTCATTTTACAGATGAGGAACTGAAGCAAACATGGTTAAGTGACTTGCCTAGGGTCACACAGTTAGTAAGTGTCTTTGGCCAGATTTGAACTCAGGAAAATGAGTCTTCCTGACTTCAGGTCCTGTAGTCTATCCACTATGCCATCTAGCTGCCCTACCTATTTAGTGATTCCTTTCAAAAAACTTTTTTAGTAAGTATCTACTATGTTTAAGACATGTTTTAACTATAGTCCTATCCTGTCAGAAATTGCCAGTTCCCACACTATATAAGTAATATAGCTCATAACATTACTTTCCTCATCACATCGAATGGAAGAACACTACAGCATAAGGGGCAAAAATATTCAACTGGAAATCAGGGAAACTGGATTTTTTTTTCAATTCAATTGAAGATGGACTTGTTAGATGCCTGTGTTCTAATACTATTCTAAGATCTTAGGATACAGAAAGAGAAAGTGAGAAAAGAAGAAAATAAAGAAGGGGGAATAAAAAATGGAAAGAGGGAAGGAAGGAGTGAAAGAAGGAAGGAAAAAAGAAAGGAAGGAAGGAGGGAGGGAGGGAGGAATCAAACAGTTTAGAAACAATTCATGAGAATTTAAAATATTTAATTAGTTTAGGAAAAATGGTTGGAGTGATAGCAGTTTCTGTTTTATTCTAATGGCAAAAACAAGTCATTGAAGCTTCCAAAGCAGTGAAAAGGCATGGTCAGGCATGTGCTATAGGAATATTACCTTGGGACATATGTGGAGAATGAATTTCAAAAGGGAAAGATTGGAGGCGAGGAGACCAACTGGGAGACTACTGCTGCATTCCAAGTAAAATATGATGAGGACCAGAAGGAGAAGGGTGGCCATTTTAGTGTAGAGAAGGTGATTTATGCAAGAGATAATGTAGCAATAGAATCTGTAACAAATGGCAACAAAATGGATATGGGAAAGGAGTAGAGAAATGTCTTACACTAAATAATGACGTGGCAACCTCTCATCCCCATCAGACTCCTCATCTGTAAAATGAAGGTATATATTAAATAACCCTTTGGATTCTTTCTGGTTCTGATTTTATGGTATATTTTAATCTCAATATACTTACAAAACTATATCTAAATATATTCTTTCCTTGAATATCTGATCAAATATGATAAATTAAGTAGACACATATGGAAAAACTTCTAAAATGGGTTTTCTAATACATCAGTATATCTTTAAATAGACTGACATTGTTTATTCAAGAAGAATACCTATCACCTTTTTGTCATATTTCATAGTCATTTCAGGAAGAAGACCTATGACTATTCAGTGTAAATATCATTAGAGTTTCATTGAGGAATATATACAGAAGTAGCTGTTAGGTGAGGGAATTGCAGACTATGAACCATTATCCATCCCTCTCCCAATTTCCTCTTTCCTTTCCCAATCTCCTGCATAAAATTAGTTTCTGAGGGCTTAATAATGACTTTCATACAAGTATTGACTTAATGAGAATTTCAGGATTGACAATGCCAACTTGATTGGCTGGTTGTAATATGTTAGACTGCTTTAAAAAAAATCTCTATTTATTATTCTCTTTTTGCTACTGTTTTATCCACACATCATATCCTCAATCATAACAGTATTTGATGAATACATTTAGAAACATAACCTTAGTATTTAGACACCCTTAAAAAGGTCATTAATGGATATACAAAAAGAAAGAATCATAAACACACAATCACCTAAAATGTAAAAATGGTTTGCCATATGGGCTATTATATGGAAATGGTATTAGTCTTTTTCTGTTTGACCCCAGTGCAGATGTCAAAACAAGGGGCAAATTGTGAGGAGGAAAAGTTAGGCTAGATATCAAAAGAAGTTGTCTGACAAATATATCAGCTTGCAAAACGTATGAAGTGTTGCCATGGGAGATAAGAGTTTCTCTTCTTTCTTAGTCTTCAAGCAAAGATTAGATAACCTCATTGCTAGGTATATTTCAATAAAGATTCCAATGACATATGAATTGGACTAGATGGCAAATTCCAGGTCTTAAATTCTGGAATCTAATGGAAATTGGGACTCATCGATAATGTATAACTTTCCACCAAAACCACATCCAAAGTACACAAAATCATGATACATACTACTGTGTTAGATTTCTTTTTCTTTAAGCAACTGTATGACTAGGTAATAACTGCTTCAATTTATTCAATAACTCCAGCTTCAAAATGAAACCACTTTGGGTAACAACACATCCCCTACAAGTTAATGAAAATTTCACCCATGTTTCAGATCTCTAGGATATTGTACTGATAAAATCTAAGATGATAATAAAAACTGATCTTTATATATTACTGTGACAGGCATTTACTCATGTGGCCTTAAAGAAAAAGCTTTGTATTTTTGACTCTGTTTGTCCCCCTTTTAGAAATTCATAAGTGGACTTATAACTTCAGGTTTAAAGACCCGTTGTAGAAAGTTCTCTGCAGAATGAAGGCCCATCACAGAATGAAGGAAAAAAGCAATCTAATCCAGCTCATACCTGAACAAGAATCTCCCCTACAATGTAATTCACAAGGGATCATCTGTAGCAGAGTGGATGCATAATAAATGACTGTTGATTGATTAATTAAAGATGTCTAGTATGAGAACCAATTACCTCCTGAAAGATGCTATTCCACTTTACAATGGTCTTTTTGTTAGAATAATATTTCTTATATCAAGCCTATATCTCCCATTTTACAGCGTTCATCCATGATTCCTACTTTGACTTTCATAGGGCTAAGAAAAACAAGTAAAATCTCTCTTCTACAAGACAACTATCTTAAATAATTTGGAAAGAAACATGACTTCTTAAGTCTTTTATTCATTAATCAAAACACTTTACAATTGAGGAAACTGAGTTCAGAAAATGTTAAATGGCTAGTCCATTTGTGAATAGTACCAATGACTAATACTGATGTGTTTCATTTTTCATGACTTCACAATACTGCTTAGATTTTGTATTGGCTTGCTCAAATCCAATCTTTTTGAGTAGTCCTGGGTTATATTGGCTAACCAGGGCTTGACCTAATCATGACTTCAATGTTACAAATCAAAAGAAGCTGACTTGGGTAATAGGTATAAAGAGTTTATAGTGATTTTGTGACCATCTACATAAGAATTATAACATTTTCCTTGGCCTGTAACTAACTTAAGTTTCGGGGACCATATTGCTACTACCTTACATGAGGATTTCCTGAAGTCTGCTCAAAGCCTAATTTGCTGTACAATTAAAATGCCTTATCTGTTTTTTTGTTATACTCAACTATGAACCACGGTAATATTGTTGTAGGGCCACTAGGTGGTACAATGGATAGAGTGCTCAGACTGGAGTAGGAAGACTTACCTTAAGTTCAAATGTGGCCTCAGACCCTTCCTAGCTGTGTGACCTTGTTCAAGTCACTTAACCCTCTGTTTCAATTTCCTTATCTATTAAATGAGCTGGAGAAGGGAATGGCAAACCACTCCAGTATCTTTGCCAAGAAAACCCAAAGAGTCAAACACTGCTGAAAATGACTCAACGAAAAAACAAAATAGTATAAAAGCACTCTGGAGAAAAAAACAACAACTATAATAAGTCAGCCAGCGAGTATTTAATAATCTGGGTGAGGCACTGTGGCAACAAAGAAAGACAACCCTTCCCAAAATATTTGGATGGTAAAAATGACAACTCTTGACTACAGATGCAATAAGTAGCTTAAATGTGAGAGAGGAGTTAAAGATAACATCTAGATTTTGAGTAGGGGTGCCTGGGAGGATGTTTTTACCAAAAACAGTAATATGGAAGTTTGAAATTGGGAAAGGTTATAAGGGGGTGGGGGGGGGG
>CM053590.1:90765547-90783191 GCA_028646515.1 Pseudochirops corinnae
GGGAGCTAGGATTAAAACAAAGGATCACCTACCCAGCAAAATTAAGTATAATGTTCCAGGGAAAAATATGGTCATTCAATGACGTGGAGGACTTTCAAAGATTCTTGCTGAAAAAAAACAGAACTGAAAAGAAAACTTGACACACAAATACAAAAAGCATGAGAATATAAACATGGAAAAGAATCATAAGGAACTTATCAAAGTTGAACTATTTACATGCCAACATGGAAAAATGATAAATGTAACTTCTGAAACTTTTCTCAGCATGAGGATAAGTGAAGGGAATACAAATATATATGTATGTATACATACACATATGTCTATATAGGAGAGTTTATATATGCATATGAACACATCTGAGTATGTGCGTATATGTGTACATAGAGGGCACAGTATCATTTTAATAAGAAGGGATGATACTTTAAAAGGTGAAATGCTGAGGTGGGAGAGGATTAGAATGAGAGGAGACAGGCAGAGACTGAATGGGGTTAATCATCCCATATAGAAGAGGCAAGTGATAATTGTTACAATGGAGGAGAAGAACAGGAAGGCAAAAGGGAAAGGGTCAACCTCACTCTCATTGAAGCTGGCTTAAGGAAAGAATGACATAAACTCTAAACTGGGTATCTTGTCACACAGGAGAGTAGGGAGGATGGGGATGAGAGGTAGGATGACAGAGGGGAGGGGAGGGTGGGAGTGAGGTTTGCTGGAAGCACAAAGTTTTTTAAAGGGACAGGGACAGGGACAGGGTAGGTAATAGAACAAGGGAGGGGGCGGGATAGCAAGGAGGGACATATAATCAATCTCTCACAATATGTACATGGAGATGTTCTGCGTAATTACACATTGCCTGTATTGAATTGCTTGTCCTTCCAGTGGGAGTAGGTGATCAGGGAGTAAGGGAAAGAATCTAGAATTTAAAGTTCTATAATCAAATATTAAAAATACATATGTATATATTATTATTATTATTAACTACATGCAACTGGGAATTAAGATGTACAGGCACTGGAGTAGGGAGATCAATCTTGCCCTACCAGAAAGTCAGAGGGACAATGGGGGAGGACATAGGAGAGAGTGATTGGGGGAGGGGTTATATAGTGGGATGGTTGTTTTGATGTCGTGGGTAGCAGAAAGAAGGGGAAAAAATTTGTAAATCAAAATCTCATGGAAATGAATGATATAAACAAGAAAATAAATGAATACATTTTATTTAAAAAATAAAAAAATAAAAAATAGTAATTACAATTATTACAGAAAAATGGAAACTTAATTGGAAAGATTTTTTTATCTTTTAAAATGAAATATCATAGAAATTTTAATTATGTGCATCCATCCAGTCCCAAAATATTCTATGATTATATATGTTTTGAGTTGATTTCTGTAAAGGGAAATAGGAAAATTTTCTTTCCAAAAAATATCAGTTATCAAAAAATAGCCATAGTTATTCTAAGTTAAAGAGTAGACATAGCATTCACATGATCAAAAAGCAGACTAAACTCTCTCTAGGTAAATTTCTAAAGACTGGACATGGTAAATTGTAAAGAGTGCTGGATTTGAGGATAGGACACCTGGATCTTAATCATGATTTTTGTCAATTACTTGCAAAATTTTGTAGACTTTTTTTTTCCTTATACAGGACCTTAGTTTACTCAATTGTAAAATTACAGTTTTGGACTTGATATACTCACTCTGAGTTCTTTCATAGCCAATATCCTGGTCCTGTTCAATGGAGATTAGGAGCTGTTCCTGTCTCATGTTCATGCTGGCAGTTACGATGCTTTCTCATAGTATAGTAGCAAAGCCGTGAAAATGTGAAACTGTACGACTCTCATGGAGTCAGCAACTTCACATTCCTTAGTTCTTCCTCCTTCTGGATGATAATAAAAGCTCAGTTTCATGAGCATGTGGATCATGGTGATTTATGCAATCAAAATCAGTTCTCAATTTCCCACCTCTGGTACAACCTGTTTCTTTCCGGAAACTACTGCATTTCACTGAGCTCTAATTCTGTGACTGCAACATAAAAATTATCTCCTTATGGGAATTAGAAAAGAGAAACCATTTAGGTACTGTATACAGAATTTTAGTTGGTATAGAATCAAGTCAATAAAACAATCCATAATTAAATGCTGACTATATGGATCTGTCTAGTACTCTCTTGAAAATGCAAATAGCCAATCAAAAGTACCAAAAAACTGTTATGAACCCAGGCATTCTAGAATATATATATGCATATATACATGTGCATGCATGTACAAACTTATATATTACATGTATGTAATATATTTTGCGTATACATGCACATGCCTATATGCACAATATTCATATATGCATATATGCATACACAAATACACATGTGTATACACACACTTTTCATTTACCTGATCTCCATGGCATTTCATCCTTTGAATAGTCAAAGTAGTGTACATAATATGTAGCTTCACAACTTATTTCAACTTTTGCCTTCATTAGAGCCAGTCCTGAGAAGAAATTTCATGAACTGAGGAGTCTGGGCTCTCATGGCATGGGGCATAACCAATGGATATGGTGTAGACTGGAACTCCAGATATCTGATGCTTTTTTCTATTCAATGTTCTGTCTCTGCCAAGATTCTCCTCCTACTCTTTACCAAAGCTAGTTGATAGATTGTAGAACAGGGTGAGGAGACTCAGCAACAAGGTACTTCCATTATTCTACCCATTCATGTTTCTGACCTTAAGACCTCTTGTTCAAGACACATTTCTCCTGTTGCCATGTCTTATACCTGCTTGTTTCATGCGTCCTCTATTATTCCCTTACTGGGGCAAATTCCTGTCACTTAACTCATGGTATTGGGAGTGAGGGGAGGCTTAGAGTTAAAAAAAAGATAGGGTGAGGGAGAACTACATGGATAATGAAAAAAAAAAAAGCTAACTTAAAGTAGAGGAGGAAAAGGAAGACAGAGCATTTCTATATATTTCCTATGTTTGACTTTTTCAAGTTTAAATTTCATTTATAGACTTTCTATTATAAGAAACAAAATAGCATGAGGCTTCATAAACCAAATTTGGTAAAATAATAAAGAGTAGAAAAATTCCTTTGGCACCCCATTGTGACTAAAGAGATATGTTATTTTGTGTCTACCTTCAAATTATTTCATTCCCAATTCCTCATTTTTTAGTACAAGTGCATGAAAAATTTTAGGCAGATGTATCCATGATGTAAGATGCAGGGACTGGAAATGACTGCCTTTCAGATACCCACATTTGCCAAAGTATTAAAAAGCATTCAGCAGTGAGCTACACAGATATAACTCAAATGTTTGGGCAAGGTGATGACAGTCACACATTATGTGGAAACAAGCCATTTTTTTTTCTAAGAGAGCTAAAAGGAAAGGCTGCAAGGCATGTTGCTAGCAGCATCAGCCATTACTCCTTTCCTCTACCCAAATGATTTTAAATGCCAGAATGAATAGTTGGAACAACTTCTACTCTCCTAAGCTCCTCAGAATTGTTGTCTTTGCCCAGAATCATCAGAGAGGAACAAAAGTATCTATTCTTTGCCTAAGATCAACCCCTTCTTCCTAAAGTCCCCACAGAGAAAATGAGCTAGGCTGAATTGGTTCAGCTAATCTTTACTTGGTTCTTTTTACACCTTATCGTTAAAGTGGGCAGAGATAAAACGTCATTCTTAGTGAGACCATTAGTGATCACGGTTATCGCTGTTAGAGGCACAAGAGCACATGCTTATTATTCCATCTTGTCTTTTAATAATTGTGTTAGCATCCATATTTAATGTCACTTGGCATATATTAAATTGACAAGTGTGGATTGAGCCTCACTGTTTTAAACTTCACACTCTGGAGAATTGAGGGAGTAAGAAGTACTGGACTTGAATAGTTTGTAAAATGCATTCCCAAATAGAAAGGTCATTAAATCCATTTTGCTTGGAGTAATATTCTCTCCTGAGCTATTATGACATCTTTCCAATCACCTCTGTGTTTCTCTTCCATGCCAAGAGTGTGCATCCGTTGCTAGCATACCAATATGAGTTTAAATAGAATTTTTATTTATTGACTTAATTCTTTTAGCAATGAAAGCCATTTTTACATAGTGAATGGGGGCCACTTTATAACCATAAAAAACTGCAGTTAAGGCCTTCCTTTGATGAACACTAGCTTTGTATTAATGGGCTGGTCACGTACCTCTCTATGAATCAGGCTAATTTCTAAGACTATAAGTTACAGAGAAGTTGCTGATCTGTATCAATGGAAGGAAATCTCACAATGAGAATTCCCTGTGCTAAGAAAATCATAGGTCCAGACCCCATCCTCCCTCCCAATTCCCCAAATAAATTAATTACATCATTATATTCAAGACCAAGAGGCTATTAATAGCTAGCATTTATGTAGTACTTTTGGAGTTGCAAAACACTTTGCAAATATTTTCTCATTTGATCTTCTTAACAACTCTTGGAGTTAGATGCTATAATTATTCCCATTTTACAGAAAAGGACACTGAGTCAGATAGCAGTTAGTGACTTGTTCAGCTAGTAATTGTTTGAGGTCAGATTTGAACTCACGATTTCCAGATTTCAGGTCTGGTTCTCCTTCCACAATTTAGGTTCCATATACCTAATGCTAATTGTGATTGGTTTTAGAATGCATAATATCACACAGAGAATTTGTAGGCAGAAATTGAGTCAAACTGGATGGGAATATATACACATACACATACTACACACACACACACACACACACACACACACACACACACACACACACACACACATATACATGCACGCGCATGTGCATGTGCACATAGAAAAAGTCTTAGAAAAGTTAAGAAACTTACCCAGGGGCAACCAGATAAACTATGTGGCAAAGGAGAATTCCAACATTGGTCCTGATACCAAATCCAAAGGTTTTTCCATAGCACTACATCACCTTAATAATCTAAAAGAGTATTTGTTTATAGCCACCAGTTTACTGTCCACTTTATGTAAAAGTAAAGGAAAAACTCATATGTAAAATATATATCTATATTGTATGTATTATTTCTGGAAGTATACAAGTAGTTATTTTGACTGATCAAACATCCTCCTTATCATGTACAAAACAAAGTCTACCTATGCAAAACAAAGAGGGTTGAATTTTGAGTCAGATGGACAGATCTGTATTTCAGTCCTGGCTTTCTCACTTCCTACCTGTTTGCCCTTGGATAAATCACTTGGGCAAGCTACAAGGTATGACCTGTGTGAGTCTGGCAGATGATCATAAGACTTTTTTGTTTCCTTAGTGCTTTAGATTTGCAAAGCACTTTCCTAACCAAAGTCCAGTGAAGCAGAGAGTTTGTGATTTTCTTCATTTGGCAGATAAGAAAATTATTTCTCAGAGAAGCAGAAAGGGTTAGCCTGCTCAAAGTCACACAGGTACTAAATACTTAATCTAGGACTAAACCAAAACACAGAACCTTTTGTTATAGCGGGGAAAACATTTTATAACCTTTGTCATTTCTTTTCTCACTTTCCTCTCTCTCTCTCTCTCTCTCTCTCTCTCTCTCTCTGTCTTTGTCTGTCTCTGTCTCTGCCTCTGTTTCTCTCTCTGTCTCTCTATCTCTCTGTGTGTCTCTCTCTCTGTCTCTGTCTTTGTCTCTGTCTCTCTGTCTCTCTCTCTCTCTCTCTCTCTTTCTTTCTTAATCTCTTGCGGAAGAGGAAAGTAAGTGATTTCTTGGATTCTTTCCAGATCTAAAGGCCATGGTAAACTGGAATCCCATGTAACTGCTCTGTCACATATGTTCCTGGTATTGCCATGTACTCTGCTGCCCCAGAAGGAGAATAATGTGCTCCTGTTTCATCCTCTTCCCTAATCCAAAAACAAAATACCACTTGTACCTGGAAGTGGCAGCAAATCAGAGCTTAGGTGGATGAAATCACGCAGTAGAAATCATGAGGGTGAAGGTAGACAAGGTATTAGAGTAGATCCAGGTATGTTCAAGGTGAATGTGGCTTCACAGATGCCCTCCTAGTAGAAGTTAAATGCTACTAAGATTAAGTCGATATATTGGTAGGAAAAACCTAAAAATAAAAATAATTGGAGTGATATGAAACATATTCCTTCTTCTCCTCATTGCTTATTCAAACATTGAAGCCCATACCATGAACTGCCCCTCCTCTCTTCATGGCTTTCCTTATCTCAGCCATAATTCAAGATTCTTCTTCTGTTGCTACCATGTGTGTCTTCCTATAAACAGCCATCTGTGATTTATACATATATATTTTATTAAAATAAATAAATCCCACTATATAAGTGTGTAAGGTTTTTAAGTCAATATATTTAAAATATTAGCAGCAGTTTTCCTGGTAATGAAGTCAAATCTTCTCATGTATCTACCAATCTGGATCATAAATGGGAGATTTTGACATTTGGACTTTCTTAACAATCCCTACCAATCACTGAAGCCAAATGGAGACTGGAATGATCTGTCCTAATTATTCAGATGGATAAAATGATCCAATTAGCCACGTCTCAGTCTGGCTCTTTGGCACTCATCATTCTAGGCTTTGAAAATTGGAATTGTAACATGGTCTTAGATGGTTGTGGGCTACAAAACCTTTAAGCCTTTATTGCTCATAAGCTGAAATCATCCAGGGACTTTCTTTTGTCTCTTACATCTGTGCAGAAGCATAAGGAGCACAAATTGCTGATTATTTCCTGAGTTCAATGATTGCTTCATTTGAGTTCATGTTTCACTTGGGTATGGTACCCTTTGGTGCTAAAGCGGCTTGATATTTTTTAAAAAGTATGAAGTTGGGGGAGCTAAGACATGCCGTTTTGGAATTACCATGATATCTACAGTCAGTTATCTATAACTAGAACCAGACTGCAAATGATATTCCACACTACCTATCTCCTGCCAGGCCATCAAGCTGCCCTCCATTGCTGCTACATCCTACAAACTAGAGCTCCGAAAATTATACTATAGAGGATCTCAGCCATTGTGCTTTAGGGCTATGATAATTCCTTCTTGGGGCTATACTGACTGATGAGAGCTTACTATATTTAACAGGATCCAGACCCTTAATCACATTATACCCCCATACATCTTCCTGCCACATCGCCATCAGTACTATTGCTTCCAGAAAGGGCAGATCAAGTACCTGTCCTATGGCTACACCCCTGCTATTCCTCAGATTGAAATACCTTTCCCTCTCTTATATGTAATGTCTCTTGCAATTACAATGCAGTGTATTATACTATAGTGCTCCTTGAGGGCATGGACTATTTTGTTGTTTGGATTTATATTTCTAGAATTTACCCATGGTTCCTGGCACATTGTAAGAGCCTAATAACTACTATTTTATCCTTCCATTCATTCATTTTTGAACCAAGGGATTCAAAAGTCTGTATATTAGAATCAATGCAAAAGTAGATAAGCTCATTTATCAGCTACCAACTCTCAATTACAGGTAACCAGTGAAAAGGTATCTAAGTACTACCTAAACCAGTAGTTTCAACCTCAAATAGAAGTGGGGTGCATTAAACCATAAATAAAGATCCTTGTGAGCTGCATATTGACTCAGAAAGCTACATATTAGCATTACCTATGTTCTATTGTATTTTTATTTATTTTGTTAAATATTTCCCAAATGTATTTTAATTCCTATGGCTGTACTCAGGAGCACACAAAATTAATTGGTTTTCCCTTAAAGAGATATATTAGTCAGTTCCCACTAAAACACTAAGTTTAAATTTCACCTACCTAGCATAAACTAAAGTGGAGTTACAACTATCATCTATTTAATTGAATGAATATAGGTGAGTTGACCATACAATTCAGATCCAAGTATAACATCTTGGTCTTAACTCCATGATTTTTCTATCTACTCATTTAAATAAGGAGATTAATGGTATATTGCTACCTAATTTTGAATTTTGCTATGTTTATGTATTATGATATAATAGAAAGAAGAGGTACCTTCGAGTTTGTAGAAGTACAAATCTGCCTCCAATACACATATACATACATACACACATATACACATACTTATACATCCATCAATGCACACACACACACACACACACACACCACAACATAAATTCTGACTATGTCACCATGAATAATTCTCACAAATTTTAAATGCCACTAGGAAAATTCCTAAGAATATAAATTTTGTAACCAAGTAACTGATTCACATCAATTCATTGCTGTGAATAGCTCCTGGTTAGGAAACCCATTTTTTTGAATGGCTGAATGAAAAAAAAAAAAACAATGTACGTTTATTAAATGCTTACTATATATTAGATATTATTTTAAGTACTAGGTATATAAAAATACAAAAAAAAAATATAGCATCTACCCTCATGGGCATGGTATTCTAATAGTTGGTGACAACACACATTCCATTCCTGCTGCCCTGCCTCAAAGTAAGAACACAAACCTCAGCCTCCAAATAGGCAACTAGGTGGCACAGGAGTTAGAGTCCTTGAGCTGGAGTCAGAAAGTTCTGTGATCAAATATGGTCTCAGATAATTACTATCTGTGTCACCCTAGGCAATTTACTTTATCTCTCTGAGTTTCCTCAACTGTAAAACAGGGATACACTTACCTCCCAGGGTTGTTGTTAGGTTTAAATAATTTCCAAAGTGCTTAATACTAAATGGGGCACATAATAGTGTCATTGTTCCCTTATGTGCCCATTCAAGTTCCTGACCTGAGGGCTCTGTACTCTGTATAAGTGAGAACTCTTCCTATCTAAAGCAAACAAAATCCAGTCAACTGTCAGTGACTAACAGCCACCTTCATGTACACTGCTGCTCACACCGTTCTTCCTCCCAAGGACTCCCCTACCTTTTTACCTCTAACTTTGGGAATAGTAACATTTCTGGAGAGGACAATGGCCTAACTGCTCCACTCATCATCCCTCTGATTTTCCAGACTAAGGCATTCCTCCCTGTCCTTCTTCACTTCATATATGTTAACTCCTCTTATTACAATATAAACTTCTTCAGGACAGGGACTGCCTTTTGAATTTCTATCCCCAACGTTTTGGCACAGTGATTGGCAGAGAGGGTTTATTAAGTGATTTTTCATCCATTAATGAGTTTTTAAAACAAGAGTTCAGTCACTTCAAGGTAGTCATAGAGCTGATGTTCCTCCCTGAGATAAAAGGTACATTTTAAAAAAGGATCTCAACAAACCCACTGGATCCTAATGAAGACCCTATGAAACAAGGAGTGAAAGTATATTTATCCCCATTTCTGGGGACGAAATAGAGTTTCTGACACAATTAACTAATGGTAGAATTGGAATTAAGTCTCATATGTTCTGTGGCATGGTCTCTTTAATAATGATGGAATGGCCAGAAAAGATACTGAAATGGAAAGGAGCTTTGTAGGAAATGTTGCAATTCTCATTGAACAGTAATATGGCTGTCATATTATACAGAGATAGGAAATGGAATACACAGAGCATTATCACATGAAAGCCTTGTCTTTAGGCTACAATCTCATGTCCATCATTAAGTACCAAAGTGGTTATTTCCCCTACAGAGAGCATTGCCAGATAAATTATAAAGACCATAAGTATAGCTACTCTTTTTGAGAATGTCAGCTTAAATATTAAACGATAAAGAATAAAGGAGCCATTTTTCAAGGTTCTTGTGGAATTGGACAATTATAATAAAACCTTAAAAATAATAATGCAGGCTATGTTAAATACATAAGTGGGATAACTGCTTTCTATCTTTCTTTATTCTCCTGATTTTTTTTAGTCAATTGATAAACCATACAGCATGGACTGTGATGTTGGATGGTGACATTAGGAACAACTTGATGGAGGGGAAATATTATCACAGCTGCTCTAAAATATTATCCCAAATAATTAAAATCACTGTTTTCAACAAGCATTTTAAAACACTGAAAGAAAAAAAAAAAAGAGAATATCTCTAGGAAACTTCACAGAGTAGCAAGAATTCTGCCCTGAAGTGCAGAGTATTTTTATAAAAGCACCTTCAAACCTGTCACTAATCAACAAAAGAGACAATTATGGTGTTTTAATGAACATATCTCTGAGGATATGACAATTCCTGAATATCACCACTTTTACAAAATAACAGGATTATCATTATCTAAACAGTCAAGCAAATATTCTACATTGCAATGATGGTAATCCCAAGTGCATAGTACTCTCTACATTAATACCAAAATAGGCCATTGACCTACTCTTCACTCATATGATTATCACTGTTCAGAGAGTTACATGCTTGTGAGGAAATAGCAGGGTATTTACATAGTAAACACTAAGTAATTAAGAAGTAAAACTATAATTATTTTGTGTTACACACCCTAGGTCATACTAATTTGTTATTATTTTAGAAACTCTAAAATGTATAATTAGCAAGCAATCTGTTTATAATGATGAATAGGAGCTGGCCCTGTCATTTCCTATGCATCTGATCTTATTTGAAACTGTTTCTAGAGGTTTGGGGTTTGATTCTAGAGATGTTTGGGATATGTTTAGGCATATAATTGGCTTGAATACTCAAATGGTCAATTCAGTTTTAAAAAAGAGGTTTGCCTTGTATTTTAACTAGCAGTTGACTTTTGGAATGAATTGTCTGTCATGATGAACAAATCAATTGACATTAACATGGGACCAAGTCTGTATGCTATCAGTGAAATAGATTTAGTTTACAAAGTGCAATGCAGTTATTGTGGTTTCCCATGACTTTGTCAGTTTCATTAGAGTAGCAGCCAAAATCCATCAACTATTTTTCAAGATCCAGTGCTGTTTCACTCTAGAGACTTGATCATACTCAATCAGTTGAGTCTAATCACAAAAGAAGCAATGATTACAAAGAGCCAGCATGGCTTCATCAATATCAGGTCAGACTAACCTTATTTCCTTTTTTTATAGGGTTACTAAACTCTTAAATCAGGAAGATCCTGTAGATATACTTTATAAAGATTTTAGCCAGACATTTGAGAAGTTCCTTAAACTATTCTTTGGGAAAAAAACGATGAAAACCATATAGTAATGTGATTACATGAATTATGAACTAGCTACAAGGCCCCACGCAAAGAACAGTTGTTAATGGTTCAATGTCACCTTGGCAAAAGGTTTTCAAGGCACAGCCCCAGGGATCTGTACTTGGTCTCCTGCTTTTTGATTTTTTTTTGTTTTGTTTTATTTTTTTAAATCAATGATAGCTTAAATATAAATGATATGTTCAACAAATTTGCAGATGACACAAAGCAGAAAGAGATATCTTGCATACTGCTCAACAGAGTAAAGATTCAGAAAGATACTCAAAGAATAGAGCACTAGGCTAAATCTAATATGATAAAGTTGATTCAGTAGGGATAAATGTAAAGTCTAACAAATGGGATCAAAAAATCACCTTAAGAAGCATGGGATTTTAGAAGACATGGTTAATTTGAAGAAAGTTCTGTAGGTCAGTCAGTACAAGACACCAGGCATTGTGCTAAGCACTGATGATATGATAGAGACAAAAGACAATTCCTACCCTCAAAAACCTCACAATCTCATAATGAGGGAGAGAATAAGCAAATAAATGTACACAAAGCAAGCTATATACAGGATAAATAGGAAAAAATTAACTGAGGGAAGGCACTAGAATTAAAAGTGGTTGGGAAATGTTTCTGTTAGAAGAAGGAATTTTAGTTGGTACTTAAAAGAAGCCAGGGAAGGCAGGCAGTAAGTGGTGATGAGGACAGAGAGAATTCCAGGCATAGAGGACTAGAATTCCATGCATAGGGGACAGAGACAAACTACCTAGAACTGAGAGTATCATTTCTTATTTGTAGAACAGCAAGGAAGCCATTGTCACCAGATGGGACAAGACTTCCCAATATGAAGAATGAAAAGGTAGGAGAGGGTGCGGTTATGAAGAGCTCTGAAAGCCAAACAGAGGATTTCAATAGATTACAAGTTTCCTATGATTGTGACTTGTCTAAGAAGGAAGCTAAACTGATCTTGATTAACAGAGATATAGCTGATTGGAACAAAGAGGTAATAAATAGTCTCTGAGTATGATGACTATGTCAGATCACATACAGAGTACTGTGCTCAATTCTCTGTGCCAATGTTTAAGCACACTCAAACTGCAGTGTCCAGTGGAATGCTGCTTTTGGAATCATCGAGGATAAATGAGTTCACATTCTGCTTTCTGCATCTCATACTAGCTTTGTGTGGGCAAATCATTACACTACGCTGAGGTGCAAGTTTTTTATCTTTAAAACAGTGGTGACAGTAATACTTGTAGTACCTAACCCACAGGGTTGTTCAGAGGCTGAAATGTTATAATGTGTATAAAGGGCATCGTAAACTTTAAGATACTAAAGAAATGTCAGTTACTACCGGGGTTATAACACTTTATCTAAATACTACTGATTCCTGGTAGTCCAAAGAATATCCATATTGTTCAAAATTGTCTGTAATGTTCAAATGACCCATAAATAATATTTGCCCCAAGATATCAGGCTTTCCCTGTCACAGAGTTATCCACCTTGGTACAATGCATGTTTACGCCTCAGGAAAACGTAAACCACTTGAGAACAAAGACCATTTTGCTTGGTTGTTCATAAACCCAGAGTTTGTGATAATGCCTAGCACATAGTGAGCATTTAATAAATACTTTCTAATTGATTAACAAGGATGAAGAAAGGTCTTAGGTCTATGTCTGGTAAGAATAGGTAACAAGAAATGGGAATGTTTAGCCTGGAGAACAGAAGAACTAGAGAAGACAAGATTGAAGTATAAGTATTTGAAAATATAAATACTATAAAAAAGCAATTATTTGTATAGTTATTTTCAGTTCTGTCTGACTCTTTGTGACCCCATTTATGGTTTTCCTGGCAAAGATAACAAAATAGTTTGACATTTCCTTCTCTAGCACATTTTACAGATGAGGAAACTGAGGTGAATAGTATTAAGCGAGCTGATAAAGGTCACACAGCCATTATGTGTCAGAGACTAGATCTTAACTCAGGAACATGAATTTTCCCAACTCTAGGCCCAGCATTCTATCCACTACACTTCCTATCTCCCATAAAAGCCATTATTCCTACTATAAGTAAAAATGTCAGCAATAATAACTCTTTGTTGTTAAGCCAATCATGTTTTTCATTACACCTTTACATTACTTCATTTTTCCAGGACATTTAGATACATTTACAGTGGGTCTTCGTTCCTCTGTCACTTTTTGTCCTATAGGTATAAGCAGTAATAATTGTGATAAAAAATAATCATTACCCCTGTGTGTGTGCATAAGATTATGTTTGTCTACAAGCATACATTCAAATTCAATTATGCAATTTAACATACCCTAATTAGTGATTACACTACATGCAAAACAATATGATGCATATTGAGGGAGTATACACAAAGATGGTTGTTACTGTTCCTGCTCTCAAGCTGTTTGTAATCTCCAAGGGAAGATAGTAAATAATGACAAGAGCTTCCATTGATATTGTACTTTAATGTTGTTGTAGTACTGAAAAAGGATCATATCATTTGATCTTCATAATGGCCTTATGACGTTGGTAATCTCGGTATTATTATCATCTTCATTTTACAAATGAAGGAATTGAGATTTTCGAAAGTCTTCTTTTAGACTTTTCTATGGTTACACAGCTTCTAAATGTGAGGAGTAAAATTTAGATCTAAGTATAGTACACGCTAATCATCATATTATAGTGCCTCTGTGTGAATAAATGACAAAGAAGGAGGAATATGTGTGCATATGTGTGTGTGTATGTGTGTGTATGAAATTGATAAGAAAGAAGGAAGGAAAGTAAAGGAAAGAAGGAAAAATGGAAGGAGGAGTGGAAGAAGGAAAAGTGCATTTCTTATGTGTCCACTATGAGCTAGTCACTGTACTAAGTGCTTTACAAACACTGTCTCTTTATTTTATTATCTCTGTCAGTTTACAATTACTATACCATTATTATCCCCATTATATGATTGAATAAAATGAATAATACAGAGTTTAAGTGACTTACCCAGCTAATAAGTTTCTGAAGCTGGATTTGAACTCAGATCTATATGACTTCAGAGACCCAGTTGTGCAATTTACTGTATCATCAGCTGCCTTTAAGTTTGATAAATTGAAGGTGAGAAAAGTCATTAATGTATATAGACACATATATTGTGGTGCTTATATGCATATGCATAAGTATATATATGTATATATATACACACACACACACACACACACACACACACATATATATTTATACACATACATATATAGGATCCAGATATATATATCTTACAATACTTTGCACATGCTAATCACTTAATAAATATTTGTTGAATTTACTAAATTGTAGTTTAGCCTGGGAGCATAGATTCTGAAGGACAGACAAATGAATTGGCACCTGACCGATTGAGGGGTGTAAGAGGAATGTATTCTTTGTATGACACTATTACAGACTAAACAATGATAAGAAAGCATGAAATTAGAGAATTTAAAATCCTGTTACCTCATTCAACATATAATATTATGTTTTAATTTATCTGTATGTGTATATATCCCCTCCACTATACTATGAGTGCCATGAAGACAAGGATTTACCTGTCTCACAGTAGGCACTTGACACTTGTTGACTTGTCCAAGTGTTGACTCTTCCCCAGCACTTTTCACAGCGTTTTGCATGTGATATTTAATAAATGCCTTAAATTAAATTGAAATGATTGCCTACTCTGAAAGTTCAGTGAAAGTTAAATTATGTGATGTTTACTACAACCTATTATTAATATGCAGTGTTGCATTTTGCGGGCATTAATTTTTTGTATTTACTAATGTCTTTTCTTTTTGCCTTATCCAATGGAAAATATTTAAAGGCATAACCTTCATTTTTGTCTTTGTAAAGGTTGATGATGATGATAGCTAGCATTTATATAGTATTTACTATGTGTCAGGAACTGTTCTTGGCCCTTTACAAATATCTCCTTTGATCCTCACAACCCTGGGAGGTAGGTGTGACTGTTATACTCATTTTACAATTGAAGACACTCAGGCAACAAAGAAGTTAAGTGACTTGCCCAAGGTTACACAATTAGTAAGCATCTGAGACTGGATTTCTTCCTTAGTTTCTTCAAGACTTCCTGATTCCAGATCCAGAGCCATCCTAGTAGTTAACTGTCTTTAGTCCCATCTCTACCATCTAGCACAGTGCATATAATGCAATAGCTGCTTAGTAAATATATAGTGGTTGATTGATTTTAAGGCTCATTGATAAAATTAAAACATTCAGTAATTGGTTTTCAGTATTGAGATCATAAGATTTAAATATGAAAAGGACTGTGAAGAACACTTGGACTAATTCTTTGATTTTCTAGATAAGAAAACTAAAGGCCAATTAGAAGAAATACTTGCCTCTTTTCACATAATAAATATTGGAGTCCAGATAAACACATGCCATCTGAGGCCAGATGCAGTACATTTTATACTTGAAAGCTTTACCTATGAATATCAACTATCTATAGTAATGATAGGGATCTCAGATTTATGCCCAGCAATGGCTTCTGGTTATACACTTGTCTCAGATGGTGAGCTAAGGTTAGGACTGGACCAGAACCTGAATATCTATTACAACATAACGTAATGCTAGAGAAAGGACTACAGATATCAACTTTTCTTATATAAGGATAAGTATATTATCTGTCTTGAAATGTTGAAGTACATAAACTGTAATACAGAAGCACTCATCTCCCACCCTCACTTTTTAATCAGTTTCTTCTTATTATAGTAATTGTAACCCATGAAGAGCTGAGACATGAATTGTCCGTGGGGATGGTGGGGAATGGATTGAAACAGATGATCATTTGTTAAGAAAGTTGAAGAAAGATTAGAAATTTATTTGGACACATTGGACAGCTATTGGAACTAGGTGACCTCTAAGGTCTTTACCAGTTCTATTATCCTCTGGTCATATCTGTGCTAAGCCAAACAGTAGAACATAGGTTTACCCAATAATGGTCATGGATAATAGATAATGAAACAGATTTCTCCTCTCAGCAGAGAGTGGGACTATTAGGAAGAATATAATATATATTTATATATTTTCAGACATGGTCACTCAGTTTTTAAACTATATTTAACAATTGTTATTATTGTAAGAGAGCGTTTGGGGGGAAGAAAAGAGGGAAACACTTCCAGAAGTGAATGACAAAAGCCATTAACAAAACATTTCTTTTTGTTGTTGTTGGTTTTCATTTTTTTGTACTTAGTAGTATTTTATGTATTTTATTTTTTTTCCAATTACATGTAAAGTTAGTTTTTAACATTCATTTTTGTAAGATTTTGAATTCTGAATTTTTCTCCCGCCCCTTCCTTCCCTCCTTCCTCCCCAAGAGAGCAAGCAATCTGATTTAGGTTATACATTGTACAATCATGATAAACATATTTCCACATTAGTCACATTATGAAAGAAAAAAAAACAGAAGTGAAAAAACCCACAAAAATGAAAAAGTAAAAAAACAAACAAAAAAAGAAAATAGTATGTCTTGATCTTAATTCAGACTTCATAGTTCTTTCTCTAGATATGGATGGCATTTTCCATTTTGAGAATTTTGGAAAACAATACATTTCTTAAAGGAATAAAAATGAGCTGAGATGGTACATTAGTTAGCAATCAAGGAATTTCTATTTAACTTGTCAAAATGATACTTTTAAAATGCATAGAAATGAGGACAAACACATCTCAAAGCTTCCTCTTCTGATATTCTTCTTCAGATTTTGTTCATACTTTATCTATGTCTCATATGAAGTTTTCCTTGCAAAATCACACCCCATTGCATGAATCCTTGACCTGATTTCATCCTATCTTTTCCATATTACCTCTGTTATCATCTTTACTCTATCATTAATCTTCAACCTCTGCCTTCCTAGGTGTTCACTCATGTCTTCTCAATCCTAAAACAAAAAAAATCCTTCCTTGATACAACCATTCCCTCTAGTTATCATTCTATATCTCTCAATCCCTATGTGACTAAAATCCTTCAGAAATGTGTATATATTGTGCCTCCATTTCCTCTCCTCTCACCATCTTTTGAATTCTCTGCGATCTGACTTCCAACTTTATCATTCAAGAGAAATCACTCTTTCCAAAGTTAAATCTAGTGGTTTTTTTCTATAGCTTTTTGATATTGTCAATCACCCCCTCCTGCCCACCCCATCCCATAACTCTCTCTTCATTAGGTCTTTGTGACACTGCTTTTTCCAGACTATATAGGAAACCCCTTCAGTCTGACCTCTCTTCAGTCTCCATTAAGAAATCTTAATCCAGGGAGGCGGAGCTAAGATGGCAGAGAGTAAGCAGTGACTTGAACAAACTCCCCAAGAATTTTGTCCTTGGGAACTAAAAAGTAAATTTGAGTGGATTTAAGAGTGACAGAACCCATTGTGAGACAGAGAGTGACAGATTCCCAGCCCAGAGAAGTGCCTAATCAGGTCGGGGCAGGGAGAACAGAGCACACAGGAGTGGCACCAGCACGGACCTGAGAGCAGAGCGTGGCAGACTGGGAAGCCCCACCCAGCAGACTCACCCAGCTGGAGGCTTCTGCAGCCCTCTCACTGCCCAGGTGAGGACCGACGGAACTGGGTAGGAGGGAAAGCAGGGTGCGTAGCAGGGTCA
>CM053590.1:90790354-90808598 GCA_028646515.1 Pseudochirops corinnae
GGTTCCTCGTAGCTGAGCTGACTTTAGTGGGAAGTATCTTTGTGTGCTTTTGAAGTTCTAGGATTGGTCCAGAGTCCTATTCCATGGGTATTTTGGGGTGGCTATGTGAGAGCTGCGATATATTGCTGTTGCTACGTGGCCATCTTGGCTCCGCCCCTTGGATTCACAATTGTGTCTCCTCCACTGTTCTACCAGATAGCATTAAAATTATCCCTCTAAAGTTCATGGAGGATTTAGCACATTTTTTCCCATCCACCAAATGGTCATACATTATTGTTTTTTTTCTTATTTGCCTTTTTTTGGTACTTTTTTTGTCTTTATTTTCCCATTTGTTTTCAGCTGTAACAGCTTTATGCTTTTAGTTTTCCTTTACCTATCACTGTACCAAGAGGGCCCCTCCTTTATGCTTTGCTATTTGTTTGCTCTTGGATGGAAAAAATAAGTAATAAAGCTTGTGTAAAGTTATATTTACACTGAGAAGAAATAAGAGTTGAATGAGGGCCCAAGGGACCCTCTGTGAGTCAAGTGCATGAGTATTAGAGCATGCAGTTTATATTTTGGATGCTAAAAGACATTTTTTTGCTTACTTCCTGATTGTTAGTCGAGTTTCAGATAAGAGACTTTAAGACAAGTGCGATATTAGTTTATGTATAGTATTATTGAAAAAAGTAACAAATGGAAGTGCTGTTGTAGTCTTAAGCTAATAGGATTTAGAAATGGAAGGGACCTATAAAATTAAGTACAACTTTTTCATTTGCTTGATAAAGAAATTGAAATCAGAAAAATGTAATTATCTGTCCAGACGGAAACAGGGAGTAAGTAAAAGAAAAAGACTTGTAGGCTCTCTAACTCTACCTTTACTGAATTTTCTACTATGTCATGATGAATGCTAAATTTCTGAATTGCATTATACTAGCTGGGTAGTTGGTGTGTTTTCTCATATATTATTTTCTCTTTCTCCCTCTTCCCCTCTCCCTTCTCTCTGTTTCCATGTATGATCATGCTCAATTATACAGTTATTTCAGTTACATTGATATCAATGTCTCATGCCAACATATACTTTGGCAATATGTTGATATTTTTAGCTACAGAGTTTCCCATTATAGTTATACTACATAGTCAACTTTCCTTGCAATTTACTTATATTGTGGAATTTAAGGAGAAAATTATCAGAACCAGTAATGGAAATCGGTACAGATATTATGGCACTCAAAGTCCATAGAAGCTCACCCTTCCTACACTTTCTACAAATGTCAGAAGTGACTGCTTCATTATTCCATATGAGCACTACATTAGGGCTGATATTTAGCTTGTTACTTTGTAAAAGTGCCTTTAGGTATTTTGAGAATAATATCCCTATAAAACTGAATTCCAGACTCTACTTGTTCCAATATTACAATCTTATATATGGGCCATCAATCATCATTCCAGCTATCTACTCTCTCTTCCCACCATTAACTTCTTATGTTTAGAATTCAGTGAAATAAAATCTGATCTTAGACATTGAGGAAGGATAAAGGCAAGGTTTTAGATGGCATAACTATGAACATTTATTTTGCATTAATTTTTAATGTTTTAAACCACTGATACTCTAAGACTGATTTTATTAGGGACACTCGCTTATCAAAATAAAGCCAGTTCACATTTATATAGTGCTTATGTAGTATGAATGATGGTTCTTCCACTACTAGTGATAAAACATTGAGCAAGACATTTAATCACTCTGGGTGTCAGTTTCCTAATTTGTAAAATGAGAGTGCTCTATTAGATTATACTTGGCATCCCTCCCATCCCTACATCTCTTATCATATAGAAGATTTGTAAATTATTTATATTTATTTATATTACTACATAATAGCTCTTGGAGGGAGGTGGTATTGTCATTTTAATTTTACTTATAAGAAAACTGAGTCGCTTGGTCATGATCAAAGAGCTAATACGCATATAAATTGATATTTCAACCCAATTCTTCCTGATTCTAATTTCAGCAGTACCACATCAGCAGATGAAAAAAGGGGAGTAATTGATTGCTTAAGGATGTTTCAGAATACTGATTGAAAATCCAGGTGAAAAGGATCAGTCTCAGAACAATGGAATGCCTGGTCATGCCACTTAAGTGATAAAATAAAAAATTAAATAATAAATTACTACAATGAGCTGAGGGACCTCCCTCTTTAAAAAAAATAGACATTATCCATCATCACCATCAATTAATATATCACTGACTATGAGTACTTGATCTATGAATTGTTATAATAATAGCTTGCTATTAAAATGATAAAATATTTACATTTTATAAAACATAGTTCTCACAGAAACCCTATGAAATAGCTAGTGCAAATATTATTCTTCCCATTTTCTAGAGGTAGACACCGTCTCAGAAGAAGGTGGTTGATTTGTCTAGAGCAAACCTGACAGTATATAGGGGCCAAAATTAAAATAGGCTAAACTTCTTTGGGCAACAGATGGGTTATTACTGTGTCATTTTCCAAGTAAAGGTATAATTAATGATTAAACCATTTTACCTATAAACCATATTTTTATAAAAGAAAATATACAATTAATATCAATTAATTATACTTCTTACTTAAGATTTTTAATTATCATGAAATTATATCAGTGTTTAAAAATTACTTTGCCAAGCAGTACAAGCTTTAATACATTTTTCTGATTTTCGTATTGTTTACATTTAGTAAATGCAACATACTATACTTCTTGTCAGCAATCACTTTGTTGTACTCTGGAATCATGTTTGAAGTCAATTTCTTTAGAAATCTGAAAACTTACCTTAGTATTTACCTCATTTCTTGAGTTTACTTTCTTGAAAAACATTATTTCTCACTGAGATTTTTCAACAGTTTTAATGTTTTTGTTGGTTTTTCATTGGTGTCCAATTTGCTTTAGTCAGGATGATTTGATTTGAAATGGCTATGAAGATTCCATTCCTTTAGAATGGCAATTGCTTCTCAGCAAACAACACGCAATATTTTATCTCCTATATAAATAAACTGGTATCTATTTGTCCATTTCAGATTAAACATTCTGTGTTCTGTTTTGATCTTCTATTTCTTGTCACTCATTTTACAGTCACCCCAAAAATTTTAATATTAGAAATTTTAAAGATTCCACAGCAACTGCTCACGTAGAAAGAAATATTGAACTGAATGTCTGACTGAAGATAGAGTGTCAGACATTCATATAACTTTGGGATGTGGGAAGGGACAGCCTTACCCAATGGAGGAGAAAAAGCTTTTTTTGTTGTTGCTACTCATCTTATAGCAGGTGTCAGTTTCATTGGCATGTGGCTGGATTCACTTTGTCCCTGTTCATCACCAATAATAACCAAAAATGCAGTGATTCCTCTCTCCTCTCAGTCTAGAGATAGGCTGAGGATGGTTGGTTGCCGCAGGTAACACGACAAACAGGAAAGAATGTGCAATGACAACCCATCTGCCAAGTTATATGGTGGGCACTTTATTGACTACTGGAAGGTGGGTTAAGCAGGTCATAGAAAAAGCACTCATTAAATATTTACATCCTTTTATATCCTCTACATTTTTCGTAGACTGCCTGAAATACTTTGGTGGGTCACATGTTGTACAGGTGTGGTCAAGAGCCACAAAGCTAATATAGGGACAAACATTTGAACTTAGTTTGATTCTACCACCACACCCAATACCCAAACAAATATAAGATAATCTCTGGAATATGGGACCCACTCTCTATGGGATTCCAGTGGAAACAGTGCTGGATTTGGATTCAGAGGACCTCATTTCAAATCCTCACTTTTCTCTTTACTTCCTATGTGGTCAAGTGATTACTCACCATTGCTGTGCCTCAGTTTACTTGTCTGAAAAATAAGAGTGTAAGAGGAAGTGACCCCTTTTAAGGAATCCTTATAACTCTCAATGTATGACCATATGAATATCAAGTCCTCTATATGATATTTATCAGTTTTCCCAAAGAACTTGATGTTGGTGAACCTTGAATAGCAACCTTGAATGGGGAAAGACATCCCATTGCTTAAAGATGTTTGGTAAAATCTCATACCCATTAAAATTACTTTGTTGGACACATTATAGTTGATGGCACATTAAAATCACTTCCCATTGCCTGCTCAACTGAATTTTTGGTTCAAATTTATACACCAATTTCAATAAGCCTTACTGGAAGTCAGTACCGAAAACCTTCAACACACATGAGAATAGGCTTGTAGGCCTCTTGGGAAACCAAGGAAATCCCTATCCCAGAACAGTTACATGCTGATGGATACACCCTGATTGCATATGACAAATTAAGCTAAAAAGGATAAAATAGGATATGTTGCCATCAAATATAAATGAGAAAATAAACAGGTTTTAGAAGTACAAAACCACAACTGAAGCTTTCTTTCCAGAGTTCTTACTTTCCCACATCTAGGAAATGACTGTAAGGGGGCAGCTAGGTCATGCAGTGAATAGAGCACCAGCCCTGGAGTCAGGAGGACCTGAGTTCAAATCTGACCTCAGACATTTAACACTTACTAGCCCCTCTCCCGCCAATTGTCCTGCCTTCCCCCCTCCAAAAAAGAAAAAGCAGAAATGACCGAAAGTCAATTCAAAACTACTGAATGGGTGGGAGCATGATACATCCCTTGTCTACAACAGATTTCTTCTTGCAATTAATACAAAAAGCTGGCATCTTTGTTTCAAGGCTTTATCATTTTTTCCTACTTAAGTATAAGGGAACTGGAAGTGATTTACCTGTGTAATTCCTATAAATGCTAAAAGGACTTATATTTTCATAATCTCCTGAGATAAATAGATATGTTAAATGCCCTGGAGAACACTTCAAATAAACATGGCTGAAAAATGCAAAATCTCACTCTGCCTGAAACAGTTTTTAGTACTAGCTAGGGGCCTTTTTTTTTTTTTCTCCTAAGTACACTCACTTATTAATAAGCTCTACTTGTTGAGAGATTAAAAAACCAACATAACAACAAAAATCCTCTTTTCAAAATCCTTTTTATCTTGATTATTTAAATTGAAAACTATAGCATGCACACAACACACAGATTAATCATTTAATTTCAGGGGGAAGAAAAGAGGGGGAAATAGAATTTTATCTACTTTTATTCTTTTTTTTCCTAATGAAAACAGAATGCATTGTGACCCATCCATTAGGATATTTTAAAAGTCATGATAAATCTCATTAATAGAGATATAACATAATTATGTTACTTGAAGAACCCCCAGAGAAGTTGTGATACACTGCACAGCCTAAGAAACTAGGAACAAAGATTTAAGCATGTGCTGCAGTCATGTCTCACAAGGTATTCATGAGATGATTAAATAAATGTAGGACAGAATACTAAACAAGAAGATCTCTTCAGGAATTTGATTTTTAAATGATTTTAGATGCACACATATGGGTATGCTAGCAAGCGATGTTGTAAATTTCAAAGACTTGAAAAAAATGAGATTAAATCAATGTGTGTATATTGTCTACTGCACTGCTGTTGCAGGCTGCAATCACTCCTTAAATAGACAGTCGAGTGGAAAGGACTTTGGATTTGGATTCAGATGACTTGATTTTAAATCCAACCTCTGACATTTTCTAAAGTTGTGACCTTGAACAAGTCATTTCCCTGCGGGCCTCAATGTCTGCACTGCTAAAAAGAAGCAATTAGACTAGGTCTCTAAAATTTCAGGATCTCTGTCTTTGAGGTGCTGGTTTCTGAGATTCTACATTTAATAAGACTAGCCTTGCAATGAAAGATTTGCTCTTTGTCATTGGATCTATACTCACAGACTTTTAAATTTGATAGAATATATAAGGAGTCATCAGATAATAAAAAAAAAAAAAATGAAGTTCAAAACCCAGGGGTCACCACCACACCTTGATGGGACATGGGAAAAGAATTCTAGTTGCATTAAATGAAGGGAAGAAAAAAAAACCTTTTTTAATTTATTGACTATCAATACAAATGTGAGGTTTCTACTTAAAAAAAAAACTTTCAAGCTGTCATAGGAAGACAATAATATCATTTTTGGTACATTATTTCATTGAGTACATTAAAATTTTTTTATAAGAAAAGGAAGGTTTCCTGAGAATTCCCTTAAAAGCTGCCCTTTCACATTTAATAGCACCTGTCCTAAAGAAGCTATGATAGACATCCATTAGCAATCTTTATTTTAAAAGAATGACATTTTAAAAAATCCCCCATGTAGCCAGTTTTGGAATGTGCCACAACTTCACTAATGAGAGGTCAAGGCACTGTTAAAGTCAGTGCTTTTTTATTGATGAGTTTGATATAGCTATACAACCTCAGTAATAAAAGGAAGAACTAGGGCATATAAAAGGCACATCAAGATTTGATTGTTTTCTCAGAAACTGACACCAATTCAGTGGCTGCTTCAATGGATTTATTTCTTTCCTCTTTGTAAATGGAATGTTTATATACTGGAAGGTTTTTATCTCTTTCAGCATTATTACTAAGAAGTAAGTACTGGTAAATCGAATCCGAAATGTATTTTCAATGATCTTAGAAAATGGGAGAAAAGCTATTCCTAAAACAAAATATCCATTCCTATATCATATCTTAGTTGTATGTGACTTAATTGCCTATTTGGAAAAAAGGAAAAGAAAAAACATAACTTCCAGGCTTCAAGGGAAAAAAAAAGTGTCATATTAAGGTGTTCAAAGTAAGCATTATTGTTATCACATCCATTTTCTCTAGTGGTTAGTAAATATTCAAAGATAATGAAATCTATCATCTTTTAATTTAGTCTTAATAACAATAATGTGTTACTTTGGAATGAAATGTTAGATAATAAATCTTGAAGGACTAAGCTGTGTCAGTTGATAGTGTAGTTTTTTTGTTGTTGGTTTTTTTTTACATCCATAAGGTAAAGAAAATAAAAATAAGACCGGAAATTTTGTTTCAAAGCAAATTATAACTTTTTTCTTTTTTGCATCAAGCAATGTAGCTCTTCCTTCTAGCATTAATAGGACCTAATCGAGATAGTGTAGTTGTGTTTCTGTGCTTTTCTTTCTGAAATAAATTTCACTTATTTTATGTTTGTTATCAAATAATCAAGTCACCTTTAGGGAAAGACTTTCCTCTCTGACTGTATCATTATCTAAGAAGATTATATTCTTTGTAGTTCTAATCTTTCCTTAATTTTTACATGCTAGGCAAAGTACTTTAGCAAGGAATTAGCTATGTGTAATTCATATTATGAGAGGCATTTGTACAACTAAATTTTTTTGTAACTGAAAGCATCAAAAATAGGAAACCCATTAGATTAACTTTTCTGAAATCTTTAAATTCAGCTTGCTTCTAAGCTGGCATCTATCCCAATATAGCCATATACTGTTTTCCATTTTGCATTTTTTTCTCAAATATTTAATAAAGTGCTTGTCACATGAGTGCTTAATTCATTTGCTTGTTCATTCACAAAATGTTAAGGTTGTGAAATAACTTAAGAATCAATTAATTAATTCTCCCTTGTATCTCAGAAATACTGAAACTAAAGCCTAGAGAAGTTCAGTTACTAGATAAAAGACTCATGAATAACTAGTAAGAAAGCAACTGAAGGTACAGTATTCATCCCAGTTTAGGTTACTATACTTTAGCACTGTTGTACAAAAATGGGGAAAAGGCTTAAAGAAAAGTTATTGTTCAATAAAGGGATGGAAAGTAGATTTTACTATTGTAAATTAAAAGAAATTGAACTTAAAAATATGTAATATAGGCACAAGAGCCTCAAATGTGTTAAAGAACTCAGATTGATATGTGTTCACTTATTTTGGTTCATTGTAATTGCTATTATCGTTATTATTAAGTGGTTGGGTAGGTTATATGCAGTAGTTTGGTAAGAAAAATGGAACTCATTCACTGTAAGCAATCAATGTTTCAATTAATAATAATAATGATGATGATAACAATAGTTACCGTTTATATAGCACTTTAAGTTTTACCAAGAGCTTTATAAAGATTATCTCATTTGATCCTCACAACAACCTTGGCAGAAAGGTGATATTATTATCCCAATTTATCAGAGAAGGAAACATTAACATCAACCTGAAAGGAAGTCTCTAATGAGAGTATATCTGAGATCTGTTCTTAACCCTGTCCAATTTAACATAGGATGATAGTTTTAGACCTAAGGGAGTTAATAGAGGGCATATAGTGAACAATCATCTCATTTTACAGTTGCTCTAATTGATGCCTATGGAAGGAAAATGATTCCTTCAATAAAACACAATTATTAAGTAGCAGAACTGTTGGAGTCTGGATGCACATTGATGCATATTATTTTCACTGTCTTTAATATTTTTGTGCTTTTCCCCCTTTATTCTGTTTTTTCTTTCTTTCATAACACAGCTAAAATGGAATTGTATTTTACATGATTCACATATATAACCTGTATCAAATTGTTCACCATTTTAAGAAGAGGGAAATTTTGGGATTCAAATTTTTTTAATTGAATGTTAAAAATTGTACTTGGAAAAAATATAATGCTTTACACTCAATTGGCTGATACCATATGGTCATAAAATTTGTATATGTGAGTCATGACTCAAATTTGAATCCAGGTCTTCCTGGGAAGATCAACTCACTCTTTAGATAGTCCTTCCCAAGGTGGCAGAAAACAGCAGGGGCTTTGAGCTTTAGGAGGTATGAGAAAAGAAATTTTCAAATGTCTTGTGGAAGGAACGACTTCTGGGAACAAAGATAGTGGAGTGAGCAGGTAATCATGATAACTCTCACATACATACCTCCAACTAACCATAAAATGATGCCCCAAAATCAGTCTTAAAAAAGAAAAAAGGAATGGAACAATCTTGGAACCTAAGAAACTTAGAAAATCAACAGAAAAAGTCAGTCAAACTTAGATAAAAGGGGAGTACAGTTCAAGACAGGAAGGATTGCTGCAAGCTAGCAGTAAGCGCCACCTTGCAAACCAGGAATAGATTCTAAGCCCAATATAGTGTAGCAGGCAGATGCCAAAACCAGGGCTTCCTCTCCCCCATATGCCTCCGCATAGCCAGGGGACCTGTCAGACTCCAATTCTGAGGAATGCCACATGTGTCAGCATAGGCCCAGGCAAATAGGCAACTTCCAGAGGCCACACCTCCAGTGCTTCAATTTGGCTCCAGGAAAAGAAGTAGGTGTCAAACCTCTGGATGCCTAAACTGGTCAGCCACTTGCTTCAGTGTAGCCTTCAGTGTAGGCAATCAAGCCCCTGCCAATAGTCAGACTTTAGTGTATTCCAGGGAAATGGAGAAAAACACCTCTGGCCTCAGCACACCCCAGACATCAGAACAAAGACTCTAGCACATCAACATGTAAGCTGCCAGACCCCTATGGACTCTAGCAATGTCAGCCACACCCCCCCCCACAACACCCCTTCAGGGCAGTGCCAGACAGAATGGTCTGCCATAGGCCTCAGGGCAGCATCAGAGCAAAACCAGGTAAACAACTAGGGCCCATAGTCCCTGCCACAAGAAGCCTGAGACAGATCCCTTCCATACTAGGGGCAAAGATCAAAATTAAAAGAACAGAAGAAGGCCAAAGAAGATTATCAAAAAACAATGAAAAATGAATTTGACCATAGAAAGTTCTTATGGTGACAGGGAAGATCAAGAAACAAACTCAGGAAAGAACATTAATGTCAAAACACCTGTGGGCAAAATCCCAAAGGAAAATGAGAAGCAGTATTAAATCTAGAAAGAACTTAAGGAAGAGCTCAAAAAGGAGCTTAAAAATAATATGAGGGATAGAAGGAAAAAATGGGAAAAGAAATGAAAGAGATGCAAGAGAATTATGGGAAAAAAGAGTCACCAGGTTGGAAAAAAAAACAACTCCTTAAAAAGTACAGTTGAGCAAATGGAAAAGAAATTACAAAAGCTAAATGAGGAAAACAATTCCTTAAAGGATACAATTGGGCAAGAGGAAGCTAATGACTCTATGAGATATCAAACACACTCAAAAGAATGAAAAAAGTAGAGGAAAATGTAAAAAAAAAAAAAAAAACCTCATGGGAAAAACAGCTGACCTGGAAAAGACTCAGAAGAGCCGGTATCAGAATCATTGGACTTCCTGAAAGCTATGATCAAAAGGAGGACCTGGACAGTATCTTTCAGTAAAGTTTGAAGGAAAACTGCTTTGATATCCTGGACCCAGAGGGCAAAATAAATATTCAAAGAACGTACAGATCACCTCAGGAAAAAGATCCCAAAATATAAATTGCAAGGGACATTATGGTCAAATTTCAGAATTATCAGGTCACAGGAAAAAAAAAATAGCAAGTGACCAGAAAGAAATGATTAGAATTTTGGGGAGTCACAATCAGGATTACACAGAACTTAGCAACTGCAACAATAAAAGATCAGAAGTCGGGAAACATGATCTTCCAGGAAGGTAAAGGAACTAGAACTACAACCAAGAATTATTTACCTGAGGGAATTAAGTACAATGTGGCAATGGAAAAAAAAAATAGTCATTCAATGAAATAGAAGGGCTTCAAGCTTTCATCAGGAGAAGACCAAGATTAAAACAAAAATTTGATCTCTAATATCAGGACCCAAGAAAAGCATAAACAGGTAAAAAGGGAAAAGAAAATATATAGGAGTCAATAGAGCCAAACCATTTATATCCATATATGGGAAGATGATAGTTATAATTCTTATTCATTCTATCTATTTAACTGTTTATCTGTTCATTCATTCATTTAATTTAATTTTCAACTTTTGCTTTTATAAAATGTTGAGTTTCAATTTTTTCTCCCTTGTCCTTCCCTCCTGACTCCCTGCCCAAGATGGTAAACAATCTGATGTAGGCTATACTACATGTATAATCATGTTAAATATATTTCCACAGTAATTGTATTGTGAAAGAACAATTGGAATAAAAGAGACAACCACAAGAATGAAAAAAAAAGGGAAAATATTTTACTTCATTTTGAGTTCGGACTCCATACCTTTTTTCTCTGGATTCAGATAGCATTTTTTTTTATCACAAGTCTTTTGAAATTGTGTTAGATCATTGTATTGCCAAGAAGAGCTAAATCTGTCAAAGTCTGTCATCACACCATGTTGCTGTGACTGTGTACAGTGTTCTCCTGGTTCTGTTCACTTCACTTACCATCAGTTCATGTAAGACATTTTAGGTTATTCTGAAATCTGCCTGCTCATAATTTCTTTTTTTTTTTTCCTGGTATATAAGAACTATTAGATTTAATATATTTCTAATAAATGCATATCAAAAGTACTAATTTTATATTTTAACACATTCTCACGGTTTTTGTGATTTTTATATCAACTATGATTTATGTCAGGCACTTTTTCTCAGGTGATGAACTTCCAAATTGAAGTAATTTTAATACTGAAAATTTTCCCTTTTAAATATAGTAGCCAAGTTTGACTGGTTCATTGTAAAATATGAAAGATGATAAAATTTCTGTCTTTGAATAGTAAAAGATTCTCATTTGTAGATAATGAAAATGTGTCTTTAATAGTCCCTAGTACTCTTAAACCTTATTCTAAAACCATTTGAAATAAAATAAAACAAAACATTCACCAAAAAGAAACCAAGCTTCCAAGAACATCCAGGCTTCCATAAAGGTTGTGGGCCAGGAAGTATTCTCTGTCTCCTTGCACTGCTCCCTGTTACCAAAGAAAATCATTGATTGAAATGCTTGAACCCTCAGCAACAAGCACATGCACCTGGTAGAAAGTTGCCCTAACCAAGAGTCCTTCACAATTACTTCATTAATGAAATATAGTCAAATCCCATTTTAACCTTTCATTATTTCTTATAGCATAAAAGTATTCAATTACACTCATATACCACAAATTCTTCAGTCATTCCCAAGTTGATGGACATTCCCTCAGTTTTGAATTCTTGGTTACCACAAAAAGAGCTGCTATAAATATTTTTGTACATCTGGGCCCTTTTCCATTTTATTTCTTTGGCATACAGACATATTAGTGGTGTTGCTTGATCAACAGGTATGCACAGTTTTAGAGCCCTTTGGGAATAGTTCCTAAATTGCTCTCTGGAATGATTAGATTGGTTTACAACTCCACCAATAGTGCATTAGTATTCCAATTTTTCTACATCTACTCCAGACAGTTGTAATTCTTAAAAACTGTATCTCTAAAAATACAACTAGAAGAATATATATATATATATATATACATATATATATATATTCTTCTAGTTGTATGTGTATATATATATATATATATATATATAGAGAGAGAGAGAGAGAGAGAGAGAGAAAGAGAGAGAGAGAGAGAGAGTGAAAGAGACAGAGACAGAGACAAAGAGACAGAGACAGAGAGAGAGAGAGAGAGAGAGAGAGAGAGAGAGAGAGAGGATATGGGTATAATGTGAATTGGGCAATGATATAAAAAATAAATGATGAGAAAAAGGAGAACACTGGATGCAGAAGGAAGGGAGGAGCAAAATTGGATAAAGTATTTAACATGAAAAGGCACAAAAAACCTATTAAAGTGGGTTGGGAGATGGAAGGGTGCGTGATGGGTGTTGCTTGAACCTTACTCTCATCAGTATTGGCTCAAATAAGGAATCATATGCACAATTGGTTGAATATAGAAATCTATCTTATTCAACATGGAGGTAGGAAGGGAGGAAATTAACTAAAAGGGGGTGGGGAATGACAGAAGGAAGGGCAGATTAGGGGGTGGGGGTAGGAGAAACAAAATACCAATGAAGAGGGATAGGGTGAAAGGAGAGAGAGGACAAACAGGAGGGACAATAGGATGGAAAGAAATACACAATAATCACATCTGTGAATGTGAATGTGAAATCTGTCCCATAAAACAGAATTGGACAGCAGAGTGGATCAAAAACCAGAATACTGAAATATGTTGTTTACAAGATATACCCTTGAAGCAAAGAGACACAGACAGAGTAAAGGTAAAGGGCTGAAGTGGAATCTATTTTGCTTCAGCTGAAGTTACAAAAAAAAGGCAGGGGTAGCAATCCAGATCTCAGAAAAAGGAAAAGCAAAAATAAATCTAATTAAAAGAGATAGCAAAGGAAACTATAATTTGCTAAGAGGTGCCATAGACAATGAGGCAATATCAATACTAAACATTTATGCACTAAGTGGTATAGGATCCAGATCCTTTTTTTTTTTTTTTGGCTTTTTGGAGGGCTATTGGGGTTAAGTGACATGCCCAAAGTCACACGGCTAGTTTTTGGGTCAAGTGTCTGAGGCTGGATTTGAACTCAGGTCCTCCTGATCCCAGGGCCAGTGCTCTATTCACTGCACCATCTAGCCACCCCTTAGGATCCAAATTCCTAAAGGAAAAGTTGTGAGATAAAGATATTATGTAATATACAATAGATGATTTTTACTATATTATAATAAAAAAAGCTTTTGTCCAACAAAACTGATGAGACTAAGATTGAAAGGAAATCAGGAAGCTGGGATATATATGTGTACATATATATATATATATATATATATATATATATATATATATATATATTATGGCAAGTATCTCTGATAAAGGCCTCATCTCTCAAATATATAGAGAACCGATTTTAATGAATAAGAATACAAGCCATTCCCCAATTAATAAATGGTCAAAAGATAAGAGCAGGTAGGTTTTAGATGAAGAAATCAAAGCTTTCTATAGCCATATGAAGATTTTCTATAGGCATATAAATCATGTTTGATTAAAGAAATATAAATCAAAACAATTCTGTGGTATGATTACACACATATCAGATTGGCTAATATGACAAAAAATGGAAAATGATAAATTTTGGAGAGGCTGTGGGAAAATTGTGACACTAATGCATTGTTGGTAGATTTGTGAACTGATCCAATCATTCTGGAGACCAATTTCAAACTATGCCCAAAGGGCAACCAAACTGTGCATACCCTTGCATTAAGGAATATCACTACTAGTACTGTATCCCAAAGAGATCATAATAAAAGAGAAAGGACCTACATGTGCAAAATATTTATAGCAACATTTTTGTGGTGGTAAAATATCAGAAATTGAGTGGATCCACACAAATTGGTGAATGGATGAACAAACTGTGGTAGATGAAGATAATGGAATACTATTCTGCAATAAAAATGATGAAGCGACAGATTTCAGAAAAACCTGGAAAGACTTGTACTGACTGATGCAGAGTGCTGAACCAGAAATAACATTGCATACAGTATTAGCAACATTGTGTGATGATCAACTATGAATGACTCAGCTCTTCTCCATGACACAAGAATCCAAGACAAACACAAAGGAGATATGAAGAAAAAATGCTATTCACATCCAGGTAAAGAGCTGGTGAACTCTGAATGCAGATCAAAGCAATTTTTTTTCACTTTAGTATTTTTCCTGTTTTTCCTCTTTTTCATCTGTTTATTCTTTCACAACTGTGACTAATATGTTTTACATGATGGCACATGTATAATGTATATCCAATTACCTCCCATTTTCAGAAGAGGGGAAAGAGAAACATTTGGTACTCAAAATCTTCTAAAAATGATGCTAGAAATTGTCTTGATACGTAATTGGGGGAAACATAAAATACTATTTAAAAAATAAAGTATCTGTCAGTTTCTGGCTACAGGGCTAGTTTATCTACATGTTGCGCTGGGATTATAGTGCCATACCAAAAATATCTCTTCATCTTTATTAAGATAATAGCTCCCTTTTTTCATTTCCCTGTGATCATTTCCCTTTCATTTTAATACAAGGATGATATGTAATCTACAATTCATTGTAACTCACCTTCTCTCTGGAAATGTATCTATATATGAGCTCTCAATTGTTAATGATCATGATCTTAATATCAACTAATAAGACATATGGATAATGAGACTGCCAGAGTAGACAAATCCTCAACAGGTTTGGCCCAGCTGGGGTGTTTGAATATACTGTTAGTTGGAAAATATTATAATAAAATTCTCAAAACAGAATATTTTTAATCATCAATTTATATGGGTGATTATATATAGCAGCTTTTATAGGATTCAGAAATGTTCCAATTATATTTCAGTTGAAATGAAATCATATTAATGCAGCATATTGCATTTAGAATCCATGATAATTGAAAATAGGATACAAGGCAAATTGGACAAGATCATTCCACAATTAATGACAAAAGAATTTTGACTGAAATTATCAAAATGAAGTAAATGTCCAAATTGCTTTGAAAAAAATATTGGGGGCTTAAGTGGATTGAAAGTTCATTTTTATTCACCATCGTCATATGAAAGCTAAAAAAAGTGGTTCTGGTACTGATCTTTGTTAGAGACATGTAGTGTCCAGACCAAGGGCATTTATCAGCCATTTCTGCTTCAACGTAGACTACATACTTTTTTTCTAAAAGAGTTTTCAGTTTTTGGTAACACATTTTAAAAAGGACAATGACAAACTAGAGAGCATCCATATGAAGGCAATAAGGGTGATGAAAGGCCTTACTTAGATCATGCCCTACAGAGATCAGTTCAGAGAATCAGGGCTGTTTTGCCTGGAGAGAAGACTTAAAGGAAAGGAAACATCATAGATATCTATCCTTGAGTATCTGAAGATCCTTCATGATGAAAAGGGATTAAACTTGTTCTGGTTGTCCCCAGGGAAAAGAACTAGGCTCACGGAGTGGTGGTTGCTGAGAAAGTTTTTTTTTTTTTTTTCACTATAGCTAAGAAGAGGTTGCTGGCAATTTACTCTTATACAAAAGTTAATTTAAAAGTGTCTCTGTAGAGGTCTTCAAAGAAAAAAAAAAAGAGATGACTTCTTGATGGGTTATGTTTCACAAGGTCCTATCATTCAAATGGACTAGATGGTTTCTGAGGTCTTTCCTACTTGGAAGTTCAATTATTGCGATTCTTTGAGAGACAGCAGATGATACGGAAAGAACAAAGGACTGGGACTTTGGAGAGTTGGATTCTTCCCATTCTTGGATCTCTATTTACCATTAAGCTGTATTTGTGATCTTGAGTAAATAACTTAAATTCTATTTTCAGTCCCTTTTAATGAAAATAATTGTGTTAGATGATTATTTTTAACGTTCATTTTATCATAGCTTTAAGATTATTAGTCTTTTAAATGAGGTTGTTTAACCTAAGGAAGAAAAGGGTAAAAACTGCACAGAATGTTGATTTTATATGATTTTTTTCTAAATGTAGAAGATGTTGACTTGTATGTCCCATTCATATAGAAATCAACACCCCAGAATTGATGACACATAAATATAATCCTTTTTTTCTGAGAATGCTGAGACCAATGGATGCTTTGATCTTGGGAATGGTGAACTTCATTTGTCTAGGACAATCAGATGTTTACAAAAAGTCTGAAACCAATATGACCAGCCAGATCCATGGAAGAAAGTGTCACCCTTCCATCTAAGGAGGAAAAAACCAATTCAAGTTGGAAATTAAATACGTCAAAGCTTTGGGGTGGAGCTAAGATGGCAAAAAGGAAGCAGTGACTTCTCCAAGCTCCCCAAGAATTTCGTCCTTGGGAGCTAAAAAGTTAATTTGCATGGATTTAAGAGTGACAGAACCCATTGGGAGACAGAGAGTGACAGATTCCCAGCCCAGAGAGGTGCCTAATCAGGTTGGGGCAGGGAGAACGGAGCACACAGGAGTGGCACCAGTGGGGACCTGAGAGCAGAGCGCTGCAGACTGGAAGCCCCACCCAGCAGACTCACCTAGCTGGAGGCTTCTGCAGCCCTCTCACAGCCGAGGTGAGGACCAACGGAACTGGGTAGAAGGGAACGCAGGGCGCATAGCAGGGGCGCATAGCAGGGTCAGAGGTTTTTCCTGGGGCTAGCAACCCACGGCCTGGATTCTTGAAGCTACATGCCCAGAGTTTCAGCAGTTGGGATGGAGGAATGAAATCTAGGGGCTCTCATCCCCCACCCTGACACACAAAAGAATCAAGAGGTAAAAGCCCCACCTAGAGTACATTCTTGCATTAGTGTAAACAGCCCCAGGCTTAGAAATCAGTGAGGAAGGGGGAAGGGAGATTGTACTGTATGGAGCCTAAACCCAGGTGGGTGGAGCCAGCAGGCACTAACAACAAAAGCCCAGGTATGCTTTAGAACAACCTGGCCAATGAGCAAACCACATCCCCACCTTTCTACTACAGTGAGCCTACCTGAGAAGCAGACCAGAGAAAGAGGTGGAAACCTGAAACAGACTACCCCTGGCATCAGGTAACTCAGGGGAAACACCGAGAAGCCTGGCCCTGGCCTCAGTCCACATACTCAGAGGCAACAGCTCTCTAAGTCAATAACCAAACTCCTACCTTCCAGCCTGAGAAACTCACCCCGGAAGTAGATATCCACTCTAAAAATACAGGATATAGGCAACCACGATGGGGAAGAAGGAAACTACAAAGGCTAGAACCATCAAATCATTCTACAGTGAGCAAGAATCACCAAACTCAGAAGGCAACACAGACTCTACACACACACTGGAGACCACAGAAGGAAATGTGAACTGGTCTCCAGCCCAAAAAGCATTCTTGGAGAATTTCTTAGAGAATCTCAAGAGGGATTTTAAAAATGAAATTAGAGAGGCAGAAGATAAATTTAAATCTACAGTGACCAAATTGGAAAAAAAAATTCACATAAGAAAACAAAGCTTTAAAAAATAAAATTGGAGAACTAGGACAAGAGTTCCAAAATCTAACCAGAGAAAATACCTCCATAAAAATGGAGCACCAAAAACTAATTGAGGAAAATAATTCACTAAAAGTTAGAATCAGTCAAATTGAAGCCAAGGACTCTATGATTCAACAAGAGTCAGTTAAACAAAACACAAATATCTCGCTGGAAAAACAATTGACCTGGAAAATAGATCCAGGAGAGATAATGTAACAATTATAGGCCTACCAGAAAGCCATGATGAAAAAAGTAGCCTGGACAGCATCCTTCAAGAGATTGTCAGAGAAAACTGTCCTGAGGTCTTAGAATCAGAAGGGGAAATAGTTATTGAAAGAATTCACCAATCTCCTCCTGAAAGAGAATCCAAATTGAAAACTCCAAGAAATATACTAGCCAAATTCCAGAGTTACAAGGTCAAAGAGAAAATATTGAATGCAGCAAAGAAGAAACAATTCAAATATCGGGGAAATACAGTCAGGATTACACAGGATTTAGCAGCGGCTACCTTAAAAGATCAGAGGACTTGGAATGCCATATTTCGTAAAGCAAAAGAACTAGGACTGCAACCAAGGATCAACTACCCAGCAAGACTGA
>CM053590.1:90814408-90827849 GCA_028646515.1 Pseudochirops corinnae
AATAGTTAAACTTTGATAAGTTCTTTATGATTTGTTTTCCCTGTTTACCTTCTCATGTTTCTCTTGCTTCTTATATTTGAATGTCAAGTTTTCTATTCACCTCTGGTTTATTTTATCAAGAATGCTGGAAAGTCCTCTATTTCATTAAATTACCATATTTTCCCCTGAAACATTATACTCAGTTTTGCTGGGTAGGTGATACTTGATTTTAATCCTAGCCCCTTTGATCTCTGGAATGTCATATTCCAAGCCCTTCAGTCCCTTAAGGTAGAAGCTGCTACAACTTTTGTTATCCTGATTGTGTTTCCACAATATTAAAAATTGTTTCTTCTTGGCTGCTTGTAATATTTTCTCCTTGACCTGGGAACTCTAGAACTTGGATATAATATTCCTAGGAGTTTTCTTCTGGAATCCTTTTCAAGAAGTGATTGGTGAATTCTTTCAATTTCTATTTTGCCCTCTCATTCTAAAATATCAGGGCAATTTTCCTCGAGAATTTTTTGATTGATGATTTCTAGGTTCTTTTTTTGATTGTGGCTTTCAAGAAGTCCAATAATTTTTAAATTATCTGTCCTAGATCTATTTTCCAGGTCAGTGGTTTTTCCAATGAGTTATTTCACATTACCTTCTAATTCTTCATTTGTTTGACTCTGTTTAATAGTATTTTGATTTCTCATAAATTAATTACCTTCTTTTGCTCCAGTCTAATTCTGAAGGGATTATTCTCTTTAGTGAGCTTTTGAAATTCTTTTTCCATCTGGCAAATTTGGCTTTTTAAGGCATTCTTCTCCTCATTGGCTTTTTGGGCCTCTTTTTCCATTTGAGTTAATCTATTTTTACAGTGTTCTTTTCATCAGTCAGGTTGTTGACTCTCTTTTCATGATTTTCTTGCATCATTCTCATTTCCCTTCCCAATTTTCCTCCACTTCTCTTACTTGATTTTCAAAAATCCTTCTTGAGCTCCTCCATGGCCTGTAACCAGTTCATATTTTTCTTGGAATCTTTTGGTGCAGGAATACTGACTTTGTTGTCTTCCTCCTGTTCTATGCTTTGATCCTTTTTGTCCCTCAAAAATGAATTTAGGGTTTGATTGCTGTGCGTGCTTTGCTTCCTTTGCTTGCTTATGTTGCCACTCAATTACCTGACTTTTGAGCTCTTTCCCACAGCAGAACTCTGCTTCCAGAGAGGAGAGCTTTGTCTCAAATTGCTGGGGTTTATGCAGCTGCAGGAGCTATTAATTAGGTGCCCTCTCTGTTGCCCCGAAAAGCTCTGGTTCACTGGACACACACCTCAGGACACCACCCAAGACCACTTTCTAGATCCAGGTAGATTAAGGAAAGAGCGATTACCCATTGAATGGCTACTTGGTCTCCCTACCATCTGCAGACCAGGAGCTCTGAGGCAGCCATGTGGAGGCAGCTGCATGGTCACCTCTGCAGCTTCTCTTGTTCTTGCCTAGGGGTAGTGGCCAGACCATACTCTTAGTCTCCCTGTTCCCACAAAGTCCATACTGACCTTTTACTTTTTCTTTGGCATTTATGGGTTGATGATTCTTCAAACTGTCACAGATGCTGGTGATCTACCCTCCTGAAGTCTGCTCTAGCCACTGCTGTTTGGGGTTATCCTGGGGCTAAAACCACCAGCTCACATGGGGCTAGGCTCTGCTTCCAACTCACTGCTATGGACCCTTCTTGTCCATCTGCCCGGCTGGCTTAAGTGGGAGATTTGTTTCTCTCTGTCACTTTGTGTTTTCTGTAGCTCTAAAATTTGTTTAGAGTTGTATTTTATTAATATTTCAGGTGGTTATGGGGGAAGCTCATGAAGTTTTCCTACTTCCATGAAACCACCTTGGCTCTGCCCCCAAAGTCTCAAATTATTTTTTCACAGATAATATTTTAAATGTATTTCCCTCCATCCTATCCCTCCATTTATTCTATTCTCTCTCCTTTCACCCTGTCGCTCCTCAAGTGTTTTGCTTCTGACCAGCCCTCCCCCAATCTGCCCTCTCTTCTATCACCTCCTCTTGTTTTATCCCCTAGTTCTCATACTTTCCTGTAGGTGAGATAGTTTCCTATACCCAACTGAGTATGTATGTTATTCCATCTTTGAGTCAATTCTGATGAGTGTAAGGTTCACTCATTCTCCTCCTTCCCCATCTTCCTCTCTACTCTAAAATCTTTTTCTTGCCTCTTTTATGTGAGATAGTTTACCTTTTTTCTCTTTTATGGGAGATAATTTACCTCCCCCTTTTCCTTCTTCCCAGTTCATTCTTTTCTCTTCTCTTAATTTTATTTTTTAGATATCATCTGTTCATATTCAACTCACACCTTTGCCCTCTGTCTATATATACTCCTTTCTGCCCTAATAATGAGAAAGTTTATTATGAGTTACAAGTATAATCTTCCCATGTAGAAATGTCTATAGTTTAACCTTATTAAGTACCTTAGATTTCCCTTTTCTGTTTACCTTTTTGTGCTTCTCTTAAGTCTTGTATTTTAAAGTCAAGTTTTCTATTCAGCTTTGTTTTTTTCGGCAAGGATACTTCAAAGTTCTCTAGTTCATTGAATGTCAATTTTTTATTCTGAAGCATTATACTCAGTTTTGATGATTAGGTGATTCTTGTTTATAATCCTAGCTTCTTTGCCTTCCAGAATATCATATTCCAAGTTGTCCAGTTCTTTAATGGAGAAGCTGAAAAATCTTTTGTTATCTTGGCTATTGCAGCATGTTACTTTAATTGTTTCTTTCTGACTGATAGCAATATTTTCTCCCTGACCTGTGGGCTCTGGAATTTGGCTAAAATATTCCTTGGAGTTTTCATTATAAGCTCTCTTTCAGGAGTTGATTGGTGGATGTTGTCAATTTCTATTTTACTATCTGATTCTAGAAAATCAGGAGTTTTCCTTGATAATTTCTTGAAAAGCGATGTCCAGGCCTTTTTTTTGTCCTTCAGGTAGTCAAGTAGTACAATAATTTTTAAATTATTTCTCCTGGATCTATTTTCCAGGTCAGTTCTTTTTCCAATGAGGTATTTTACATTGTCTTTTTTTTGCCTTTTGGAGCGCAACTGGAGTTAATTGACTTGCCCAAAGTCACACAGCTAGTAAGTGTGTCAGGTGTCTGAGGCTGGATTTGAACTCAGATCCTCCTGACTCCAGGACTGGTGCTCTCTCCACTGTGCCACCTAACCAACCCTGTCTTCTATTTTTTTAAAATTCTTTTCCTTTTGTTTTATTGTTTCTTGATTTCTCCCGAAGCCTTTAGCTTCTATTTGCTCCATTTTATTTTTCAAGGAATTATTTTATTCAGTGTCCTTTTGTAACCGTTTCCTTTTCAATTTGTCCAATTTAACTTTTTAAGAAGTTTTTCTTTTCCGTGTGTTTTTTGCCTCTTTTTCTTTTTGATCAATTTTACTTCTTAAGGGATTCTGCTCCTTGTTGGCTTTTTGTAACTCTTTCTTTTTCATTTGGCCTCATCTGTTTTTAAAGGCATTATTTTTTTTAGTATTTTTGATGATTCCTTTATGAAGCTGTTGATTTGTTTTTCATTATTTCCTTTCACCCCTCTTATTTCTCTTTCCATTTTTTTTCCTCTTTGTCTCTTACTTGATTTTCAAAATCCTTTTTGAATTCTTCCCTGGCCTGAGACCAATTCATATTTTTCTTGGAGGCTTTGAATGTAGGGGCTTTGACTTTATTGTCCTCTTCTGAGTGTGTGTTTTGGTCTTCCCTGCTACCATAGTAACTTTCTATGGTCAGGAATTGTTTCTCTTGTTTGCTCATTTTTTTCCAGCCTATTACTTGACTTTTATTTCTTTGTAAAAGTAGACATCTTCTTCCAGGATAGAGGGTGCCCTGTCTTAAGCTTCAGGAGTTTTCTGTAGATGTTATTTTTTTTAGGATACTTCTAGGTACCTATGTGTTTTCAGTTCTTCCAAGGTGATATGATCTAAGGAGAGGTGTTTACTGCCCTCTCAGGCTATTCTCTGTTCTGTGAGTGACCACAAGCACTCTTTTTTTGTTATGGAATGTGAGAACGTCCCCAGTTCTACTGTAGCTACAAGTGGCTTTGGGATTACCACCCAGGATGGTGACCCAAATATGAGTATGTGCAAAGCAGTAGAGTCCCACCTCAGTGCTAGAAGAGACCCTTGTAATCTCTGTCTGAACAGTTGTACAGCCATTTTACCACCTGTGGGCTGAGAGTTCTAGAAGCAGCCACTGCTATTACTGATTCAGTGACTCTCAGGGTCTGATTCTATGTTGCTTGGGCTGTGGCTGTGCTGGTGCAGCCTGTGCTCTACTGTGCTCCTCTGTCACCCAGGTGCAACATATCTTTCCTATTGATCTTTATTCAATATAATTTTTGAAGGATAATTGTTAGGACTGGGAAAATACTCAGTATAGATTTATAGTTAGGAGAATTTACTTTAAAATAATATTTAAGGTATTATTCCTGACCAATTTATTTTTTACCCTCCCATTCCAATTGATGTAAAAAGAAAAAAAAAAAAACCAAACTGTGGGATTTCCTACATTAAATGATTTAAATATTGATTTTCTGTCAGAAAATTTCCTTTTCCATTCCCTATTCAAATAAAGAGCACAAATTTCATGATCTATAAACAATCCTCTAGGTAAACAAACTCCTTCCATGAGATGAGAGCTGCTTAAGCAGGGGAGATTATTTACATTCATTGACTGTGCAGAACGGCTGAGTAAAGTCTCATTTTTAAAATGGTACAGAGACCAAAATTATAGAGTGGCCCAATCAATAATTCTCTATCCATGCCAAATGAAGTAATTACGTTGGCCTTGCTAATTGCTTTAAAGAAAAGGTAATATTCCCTAAACAAAAGCCTTAGCAAACATATAAATGGAAGCATGTGGGAAGGTAAGGGAGGGGAAATGGGGACAATAAGAATATTTATATATTAAAACCAGTGGTTTGACTAAGTCTAATTCATTGGACTAGTTTTATTCCTTTTTTTTCTTATGTCTTTTGGTATGTTAATACAATTGGGGCCTCTCTCTCTCCTTCCCTCCCTCCCTCCCCCTCTCATGAATGTGGTATATGCAGTGAATAGTGTGCTAAAATTAGAGCCAAAAAGTCCAAGTATGAATTATGTCTAAGACATTTACTATTTGAGTGATCTGGGCAATTCCTTCAACCTCCATATTCTTCAGTTTACTCATCTGTAAAATGATGATAATAGCCCTACCTTATAGAGTTGTTCAGAGGATGAAATTATGTAATTTGCTAGTTGTCCCAAAAATCTTGTTGCCTTTTAATTTATTATCATGCAGTATGGAAAGTGCTTTGCAAACCTTGAAACATTACTTAAATATTAACTATCATTATCATCATCATAGGGCATTCCCACTGTAAAAACTCTGTTTCTCTATGCAGCTCAGCTAATCATCTCTGATTGAAGTCCCAGAATCTTGTCTGGGGGCTCTGAGAAGTTGAGCCACTTATCCAGGGTCTCATGGATATTGTCTATCTCTTTCAGAGATGGAACTTGAAAAGAATTTTTCCTGATTCCAAGATTCGCCTTCCATCCATAATATCAAATTGTCTCTCATAAGAGATATATTTATGTAGCAAATAATAATAGTTCACAATTATTAATGAATCAACTTTTATAAAACTCTTCACCACTAATACTGTGTGAGTAGGTAGTAATATAATAATATTAATATTAGTGACATATATATATACACACACACATATATATAGCAGCACTTTATAAATACTATCCCATTTGTTCCTCACAACAACCATTGGAGGTCAGTGCTATTATTATCCCCATTTTACATATGGAGTTTAAATGAATTTTTTAGAGTCACAAAGCTACTAATGACTGAGGCTGGAATTGAGCTCAGGTCTTCCCAAATTCAGGTTCAGAATTCTATTCATTGCATCATCAGACTGCCTCTACTACAAATAATATTATCTAAATTTTAGAGATAAGAAATTTGAGTTCATCACCAAAATGGCCAGAATGATATTGCTAATAGATACTATGTTGAGGACTTGAACTCCAATAATCTATCCTCAGGAGTTATAGTTAAACTCTTTCTTAAGGCACCTGGAAAATGTGGGAGAAAGGGGAAAGACCTTTCCTTATATTTATGAACATATGATCAAAAAAGCTGATTGAAAAAAGCAAAACCATGAATTTTTCTTCCAAGTATTTATCGAATAATTAGAATTAGCATTGTAAACTAGATCAAAAGACAGTGAACAAGATGGACTGGGAATCAGAAATCCTCTTATAGAACCAGCTATTGAAACATCTAGGAACAATAAGACTAGAACCTAGAAAATCTAGGGGCACTGTGACAGATGAATTTAATTGGTTGATGAATTATCATGTATAAAAAGTATTTGACTTTTTCTATATGTCCCCAAAGATCAGAAATAGATCCAGTGTGAAAGTTGCAGAGAAGTATATTTACCTCAGTAGGAAGAAAATTCCCTAGCAATTAAAAATGACTCAAAGTGGAATGGGTTATGTTAGGAAGAAGTAAGGCTCCCTTCATGGGGGCTAAAATATAGAACTTTAAGATAATCTAGTATAGTTCCCTTATTCTACAAGTGAGTAAATCGTGACCAAAAATCGTGCTGTGCTAAGTGATCTTGAAATGACTCAAGTGGCTGAGCTGCAATTAGAACCCAGGTCATCTTACTTGAAATACAACATTCCTTCTGTTGACTATCTGAAGGCTTTTCTGTTGTATGACTGGATGGTATCTTATTAGGTGATTCTTTAGAAGCAATTCTTATTGTAATTTGGCATAAAATATATGACTTTTAAGGTCCCTTCTCTTTCTGTGTGTAGAGAAAATTATCACACCAGGAAAAGATCTCTCACTATGGGCTCAGATATTTAATTATTAGTATTAAAAGAAAGAAAAAAAACATTTAATAATAGCTGAGTGTCAAAGAGAAGACATCAGAATTCCTGAAAAAAACCTTCTATAAGTAATCATTATTTATAATGCAGAACTACTGAGAAAATTTTGGTAATTTCTGCTACATCATTTTTACCACTTACTTTTGGAAGAAGGTGGTGATTCCAGAGAGATATTAGTTACATTTGAGTAAACTGGTAATGTGATTGGATCTATGTAGATATTTTGTTGCTGGCATTATCATAATACTAAGCAATCAGATTGAGATTAGGAAATTTGGGAAAATTAGATAAGCACAGCAGGCTTTGATGAATCAAAGTAATTTGATTTTATTTTAGTTTTCTCAGTGGGTAACACATGATTGACCTGAGTGATTTTCTTCCCACTATACTTCTTTACAGTGTAAAGACATTTAGATTCAATCAAATTTCTTCACACCCAAACTTCTGCGCTTTGCTCATCATTGGCTAACGGCTTCTGTTGATTGATATATGGTCCTCAATCACATTTTCCTTTGGAAAAATCTTAACTTTTATTTTTGTAATTCTTTTATTTCAGTTTTCTGTTGGAATACCCTAAGAGTTTTTCCTGTCTTACCTCTTCTCTTCTTGGACTGACCCCAAGCCAATGACTGGATGCATATTCTTTTCCCAACAGATTTTTATTTCTCACCTCCAGCCTGGACAACATCAATGCCTTTTGTTTCCAGAGACTTCGAATAGATCTGAGAGAGATTAAGGTGACATACAACATAGTAACCTGCTTGAAAATGAGAGCCAGTAACCAAAACTCATGAAATCATCTATTTATATATGCCACACTCCTTTGTTAAGCAAGTCACATTGCCTCCTTGAATCTCAGTTTCCCCTCATCTAAAATGATGGTGTTGAGTCTCTTTCTAGCTCTTCTAGCTCTATATTTATGATTCTATGATCTCATTTTGTATTCATTTTGAATATGTAGTGTGTTACAACATTTTTATGCAGTTTTAAGCTTCAAAACACATTAAGACTCTTTTGAATACATTGTGCATGTGTACATTTTACATTGCAGATTGTTAGTTTGTATTAATTTATATGCTGGACCCCTTTCCTGTAGAATGTAAGCTCCTTCAGTAAAAAGAGTTTTATTATTTTTCTTTGTTTCCCAATATACAGTACCTGATACATAGTAGTTATGTAATAAGTGCCCATTATTTGATTGCTAAGACATAAAATTAGATTACTATCAAAATTCCTAAAAGGGAAAGATAATTTCCACTTGAAATAGGTAAAGGGAAGATACATGATATTTTAACTGCATTTCGCAAGATGGATGGGATATATTCTAAGCACTTTCATAGCACTCTTATTTCATCCTTTATCAATTAATAAACAGACATTTCTAATGAATATATAATATTGTAAAGATAATATCATACCATATGTTTATGTTGAAGATAACAAGATGCAGAGAAAAGATGTGTAGGAACCTTGGGATTCAAAGTTAGGACTTCCAATTTTAATACAAAACTCTTTATGAGAAATAGATAGACAGACAGACAGATAGATACATAGATACACAGATAGATAGAGAAAGAGATATTCTAGGTATAGAAAAAAGAAAGTTAGAATAGAGGATAGTTTTAATAAAAATGGATTTGCATTTAGAATCAAAGGTTCTGGGTTTGAGTTCCAGGGATACTGGGAAACTTCCAATGTCTCTCTAAACTTTGATATTATTAGGAAGTTAGAGTGGATAATGTATAAATGTCCTTTGAATTCTCAACCTAACGACCAAAAAACAGTTTGGTCTATGTGAGAGTCAGGAATATACAGTTAGGAGACTGGATTTAAATGCTATCTCAGATCCTTGCTATCTGTGTGATGGTAAGCAAGTCATTTAAAAAATTGTTCCATCTAGTTCTCAGCATTGTTATGTGCAAAGCAAATCTTAAAGAGCTTTTAAGTAGGATAATTCTTACTTATTTACAGAATAACAAAGTATCTGGTTTGAGTGGAAAACTAAGTATTAGAAAGTCATGAGAAGTAATGTTGGAATTATAAAATGTATGAGCTGTGTGATGCTAGGCAAATCACTAAAACCTCTGTCGATTTCAGTTTCCTTATCAGTAAAATAAAAGGGTAGGATTTCGTGACCACTAGTCTCCCTCTATGATCCTATGAACAGAACTTGCCAACAGAAAAGGAAGAGGGAAGTAAAGCATTGGGATTGGCAATGACAGGCTGTGTTTTGAAAAGTTTTGTGTTAAAATGGAGAGAAGTGATGAAGCAATAGCTTAACATGTGGTAAGGCCTAAGGATGATTGTTTTAGAACATGTGAAACCTGAGAATAAAGGGAAAAAGGTAGAGGAAAAGAGATGAAAATCCAAAGGAAGAGGTGGAGCCAAGATGGTGGCATAGAACAGCAAGGTAAGGCAGCTCCTACACAGCCACCTCAAAATACCCATAAAATATGACTCTGAGCAAATTCTAGAGCTCTAAAACGCACACAAATATACTTTCCACTGAAGGCAGCTCAGCTAGGAGGGACCATCTCAGAGCTGGGAGCCGAAAGCAGCCCAGCCTGAAATGGCGGCTTAGCCCTGGGGGCAGCCTGACAAGCCAAGCCAAGCCACAGCTGGAGCATCAGGAGAGCAGATCTGTGGCAGCTGTGGAAGTTTCCAGAATTATCTAGACATGAGAAAAAAAGGACTAAGTGAAAGATCAGTGGAACTCAGCTAATATTGGGAGAGAAAAGAGTGTCTGGCCAAACGGACTCCAGGGCAAGAAAGCAGGCGAAGCAGAGGCCCTGCAGCTCCCTCCATGTTGCCTTCAGAGCACCTGGCCTGCAGACTGCAGGGGGACCAAGTCATTGTTCAGAGGCCAAGTGCTCTTGCATTGAGTTGCCTGGATCCAGATCAGGGTCTTGGGTGGTGGTCCTGGGGTGCGTTTTCAGTGAGCCAAAGCTGGTGGGGGCTGCAGCAGCCTCATCAAAGCTCAGGCAGCTGAGAAAACCACAGCAATCTGGAACAGAGCTTTCCCCTCTGGAAGCGGAGTTCCACAGAGCTAAAAAAATCATTGACTGGCTAACAATGAGCAGGCAAAGGAAGCAAAGTAAGAACAGCAACCAAACACTACATTCCTTCTTTGGGGAAAAGAAGGATCAAAGCAGGGAATGGGAGGAGGAGAAGATAGTCAAAACTCCCACACCAAAAGCTTCCAAGAAACATGAAGATTGCCTAAAAGCTAGAGATCAGCTTAAGAAGGATTTTGAAAATCAAATGAGAGAAGTGGAAGAAAAATTGGGAAGAAAAATAAGAATGATGCAAGAAAATCATGAAAAGAGAGTCAACAACCTGACTGAAGAAATTAACACCTTAAAAAATAGATTAACTCAAATGGCCAAAGAAGCCCAAAAAGCCGATGAGGAAAAGAATGCCTTAAAAAGTCGACTTTGCCAGATGTAAAAAGAATCTCAAAAGCTTTCTGAAGAGAATAATTCCTTCAGAATTAGTGGAGCAAATGGAAGCAAATGACATTATGAGAAATCAAGATACTATTAAACAGATCCAAACAAATGAAAAAAGAGGAGGCAATGTGAAATATCTCTTTGAAAAAAACCACTGACCTGGAAAACAGATCCAGGACAGACAATTTTTAAATGATTGGACTACCTAAAAGCCATGATCAAAAAAATAACTAAGAAAGCATCCTTCAAGAAATTCTCAAGGAAAATTGCCCTGATATTTTAAGAACCAGAGGGCAAAATAGAACTTGAAAGAATTCACCAATCACCTCTTGAAAAAGATCCCCAAAAGAAAACTCCTAGAAATATTATAGACAGATTCCAGAGTCCCCAGATCAAAGAGAAAATATTACAAGCTGTCAAGAAGAAACAATTTGAATATTGTGGAAACACAATTAGGATAACCCAGGATATAGCAGCTTCTGCATTAAGGGATCTAAGGGCATGGAATATGATATGCCAGAGATCAAGGGAGCAAGGATTAAAACGAAGAATCACCTACCCAGCAAAATTGAGTACAGTGTTCCTGGGGAAAATATGATCATTCAGTGAGGTGGAGGACTTTCAAATATTCTTAGTGAAAAAACCAGGACTGAAAGAAAGTTTGACACTCCAACACAAGAAGCATGAGAAGGTAAACATGGAAAAGAAATCATAAGGAGCTTATCAAAGATGAACTATTTACATGCAAACACAGAAAAGTGACAATTGTAACTGATGAAACTTTTCTCAGTATGAGGATAGGTGAGGGGAATACAAATGTATATATACATATACATACACATATATCTATATACGAGGGTTTATATATGCATACAAACACATATCTGAGTAGGTGTATATATGAATACATAGAGGGCACAAGATCAACTGAATAGGAAGGGACAATACCCTAAAAGGTGAAATCCTGAGGTAGGAAAGGATTAGAATTAGAAGAGACAGGCAGAGACAGAATGGGGTTAATCCTCTCATAGAAGAGGCAAAGCATAATTGTTACAATTGAGGAGAAGAACAGGAAGGCAAAAGGGAAAGAGGCAACTTACTCTCATTAAACTTGGCTTTGGGAAGGAATGACATACTGGATATCTTGCCACATAGGAGAGTATGGGAGATGGAAATGAGAGGTGGGATGATGGAAGAGAGGCAGCGTGGGGGGAGGGTTGATGGAAGTACACATGTCTGTAAAGGGACAGGGATAGGGACAGGGTAGAGAATAGAATAGTAGGATAGGAAGGAGGGACATATAATCAGTCTCTCACAATATGCCCACTGTGGAGAGCTTCTGCATAATTACACATGTACAGCCCACATTTAATTGCTTGTCCTTCCAGTGGGGATGGGTGACAAGGGAGGAAGGGAAAGAATCTAGAATTTAAAGTTCTATAATCAAAAATAAAAATACTTTATATATATACATACATATATATATATATACAATTATTATTAATATTATTATTAACTACATCCAACTGGGACTTAAGATACATAGGCACTGTGATAGGGATATCCATCCTGCCCTACAGGAAAGTCAGAGAGGTCATGGGGGAGGACATAGGAGAGAATAGATTGGAGGAGGGGTTATACAATGTGATGGCTGTTTTGTGGTGGTGGGTAGGGGAAATATGGGGAGAAAATTTGTAACCCAAAATCTCATCAAAATGAATCATGTAAATTAAAATAAAAGTTTAAAAAATAAACTAATTAAAAAAAAGAAAATGCAAAGGAAAATGGGAATATCAGTTGTTATTCTAGAAAGTAACAAGAACATCAGGAGGAGGGGAGGGCTTGAGGAGAAAGATAATGGATTAATTTATAGACATTTGAGATAAATAATTTAATTAATTAGTTAATCGAATCCAGGGAATCTAATTAGAGTGTCAAATGAGAGAATATACAGGAAGAAGAGGAAAGAGCCTAGGACAGTCTAGAGCAGTGGTTCTCAACCTTCCTAATGTCGTGAACCTTTAATACCCATATGTGGGTGTATCTGCATGTAGGTAGACCTGCCTGAAGATGAATAGATGAGCGGTATCTTGGTTCCTATGACCATCGGAAATATGTGTTTTCCAATGGTCTTAGATGACCCTTGCTACCCCTGTGAAAGAGTTGTTTGACCCCCAAAAGGGTTGTGACCCACAGGCTGAGAATCACCAGTGGGTTGATATGAAATAGATGGGACATCTACGGTTGATGGGCATGATGTGAATGAAGAGCCAGGAAAGATTACTGAAAAGGAGTTATAAGGCAGGTAGGAGGAGAATCAGAAGAGAGCAATGTTACATAGAGAAGACTGTGTCAAGGAGAGAAGAGCTGTTTTGAGTTGTGGAAGAGGGGAGCCAAGGGACCTAACACTGAATGGCTTCAATTTTCTCAGGAAAGTTCAAGTAAGAGTAGCAGTTCAGCACATCTACTGAAGTATTGATGCTGAAAAAGATAAATATGCATCTGGGAATTTGAGAACATTGGAAAAGCTTTAGAAGAACTTCTGTGGAGCATGCAATTAGGAATCAATAAAATATAGATAATAGGATTGTGTGTAGCAATGGGTGCCCTTGTGAGGTAAAATAGGATGTATTTGTAGTACTGATAGTTGAAGCTGTGGGAATGGATTGCAACCCAAAGGAAGAGAATGTAGAAATAGAGAGAAGAGAAAAGCAGATCAAAGAGCATGTTGTAGGGTAAGAAGTAAGTGATTAACCTAGGGGACTGGAAGGAGGTACTAAATTTAAAACAGAAACTAGAAAAACAAGTTGACCCCCTAAAATACAAGTCTCTTAAAATGTATTTTTAAAAAATATTTTATGTGTATGTTTATATTTATCTGTGTATGTATATATGTCTTCCTGTCTGCCTGTCTGTCTATCTGTCTATCTGTCTGTCTATCTATCTATCTATCTATCTATCTATCTATCTATCTATCTATCTATCTATTGATCTATCTATCTATCTATCTATCTATCTATCTATCTATCTACCTATCTTTCAGACCTTTTAGGATAAGCAATAGTGTCCTTAC
>CM053590.1:90828349-90854983 GCA_028646515.1 Pseudochirops corinnae
TATCTTTCAGACCTTTTAGGATAAGCAATAGTGTCCTTACCAAACGTTGCACTACTTTGCATTTATGGTTGGTAGATAACACTGGAACTTTCTGATAAATCTCCACTGGACTTTTCATATTTCTCCATAGTGCCAGTTTATTAAGACAACTAAGAAATGGGAAAGAACAGGATATATTCTTTTCTTTTTAAAAATAATTAAAATTTATTTTATTAAATTAAAATTTTGTTTCCCTTTCCCATGTTATAAAAGCCACGTTTGTCCTCTAGCTAGATAGAGGACTATCAACCTCACCTTCTTTGGGGACCCTGTTTTCCAAAAATAAGAATTACTATTAGTCAATCCATGAAGTCCTTCTGAAACCATGAAACATTTACATGACAGACAGGACAAGAAAATTCACTGTATAAAATTACAAATGAGTCCTCTAAAGTAAGGTCATGCAAAATAATTGGAAGTGTATTGATTTAATATGTCACTTTCCCCATTTACTTGTAAAAACAATTTTAACATTCATCTATTTTTAAATTCCCAATTATCTCCCTCCCTCCACTATTCTCCCTTCATTTGGAAGGCAAGCAATTTGATGTTATACATGTGCAGTCATGCAAAACATATTTCCATGTTAGTTATGTTGGGGAAGAAAGCATAAACAAACCAAAAAAAAAAAAAAACAAACCATGAACAATAAAGTAAACAAAAAGTATGCTTTAATATGTTCAGACTCTATCAGTTCATCCTCTAGAGATGCATAGCATTTTTCATCATATGTTCTTCAGAATTGCTTTGGGTCACTATATCACTGAAAATAGCTAAGTCATTCATAGTTGATCACTATACAATATTGTTGAACTTCATACAGTGTTCACCCAATTCTGCTCATTTCACTTTGTAGCCACTGTTCTAAGTCTTTCCAGGTTTTTCTGAGAGAACCCTGCTCATCATTTCTCATAGCACAATAGTATTCCATCACAATCATATACAACAGCATGTTCAGCCATTGAACAATTGATGGGCTTCCCCTCAATTTCTAATTCTTTGCCATCACTAAAAGAGCTGCTACAAATATTTTGGAACATATAGATCCCCCCACCTCTCTCTCTGTCTCTCTGTCTCTATCTCTGTCTCTGTCTCTGTTTCTCTCTCTCTGTCTGTCTGTCTGTCTGTCTCTCTCTGTCTCTCTCTCTCTCTTTCTGTCTCTCTCTCTCTCTTTCTGTCTCTCTCTGTTTCTCTCTCACACAGACCTAGTTTCAGTATCAAAGGTATGAATGGTTTTATAGCCCTTTGTAGATAGTTCCAAATTGCTCTCCAGAATGGTTGAATCAGTGTAATACTTCACGGAGAGTGCATTAGTGTCTGATTTTCCCCACATCTTCTCCAACCTTTATCATTTTCCTTTTCTGTCATATTAATAAATCTGATTGCTTTGCAGACTAGCAACCACAGGATTGCTTGCCTGAGGGAGAGCTTATGAAAGATCCTACGTTTTAGAGCCAGGAATGATGACCATCCATAGGCTCAAGTTTCTAGGACTTAGTCACAAGGAAGCAGTTGAGTTGACCTATTGCTGGGTCAGAACCTCAGGATATTAATGATATATCCTGAGAACATAAGCTCTCTAGCTGCTTATCTGGATCAAGAAACAGCTGGCCTCTGACTTCAAGATCTGGTTGCTTACCATTCACCAATACACCCCTGTGTTTGACACATGCTAATATCACATGACCTCCAGACTCTTCAGCATCCTGTTTACTAGTATTTTCTGGACACTATTGAGGTCATCAATGTCCTTCCTAAAATATATACCATATATACCAATATATGAATAACTCAAATGTCAAAAGAAGCCCAAAAAGCCAATGAGGAGAATGTCTTAAAAAGCCAAATTAGTCTGATGGAAAAGGAATTTCAAAAACTCAATGAAGAGAATAATTCCTTCAAGATTAGATTGGAGCAAATGGAAGCAAATGCCTTTATGAGAAATAAAGATACTCTAAAACAGATGCAAACAAATGAAAAAATAGAAGACAAAGGGAAATATATCATTGGAAAAACCAGTGACATGGAAATAGATCCAGGAGAGATAATTTTAAAATTATTGGACTTCCTGAAAGCCATGATCAAAAAAAGAACCTAGAAAAAATCCTTCAAGAAATTCTCAAGGAAAGTTGCCCTGATATTTTAGAACCAGAGGGCAAAATAGAAATAGAAAGAATTCACTTATTACCTCTTGAAAAAGATCCCCAAAAGAAAAGTCCTAGGAATATTATAACCAAATTCCAGAGTTCCCAGGTCAAGGAGAAAACATTACAAGTACCCAGGAAGAAACAATTTAAGTGCTGTGGAAACACAATCAGGATAATACACGAACTAGCAGTTTCTACATGAAGGGATCAAAGGGCTTGGAATATGATATTCCAGAGGCCAAAAGAGCTAGGATTAAAACCAAGAATCATCTACCCAGAAAAACTGAGTATAATATTTCAGGGTAAAATATGATCATTCAATGAAATAGAGGATTTTCAAGTATTCTTGATGAAAAAACCAGAGCTGAACAGAAAATTTGGCTTTCAAATACAAAAAGCAAGAGAAGCATGAGAAGGTAAACAGGAAAAATAAATCATAAAGAACTTATCAAAGTTGAACTATTTACATGCCTACATGGAAAAGCAATAATTGTAATTCATGGGATTTTTCTCATTATGAAAATGGTTGAAGGAGATATATATATATATATATATTTACACTTATTTATTTATATAAATATATTTATATATATGCATGTATGCATGTATACAAACATATATATGTTTAGATAGGAGGGTGTATGTGTGTATAAATAAATATGAGAGTGTATGTAAATGTATGTATATGTATACATAGATAGAGATCACAGGATCAGTTGAATAGGAAGGGATGATATCTAAAAAATAATTATTAAGAGGTGAGACAGGAGTATAATGAGAGAAAGAGATAGGGAGGGATAGAATAGCATAAATTATCTCGTACAAAATAGGCAAGAGAAACCTATTATAATGGAAAGAGAGCAGGAAGGCAAAAAGTAATGCATAGACCATACTCTCATTGAATTTGGATTAAGGAGGAAATAACAAAGGGTATCTTACCCTACAAGAAAGTAAGGGTGAAGGGAAATGAGAGAGGGGATGATATAAGGAGGGCAGAATGGGACGGAGGGAGGGTAGTTAGAAACAAACACTTGAAAAGAGACAGCGTCAAAGTAGAAAATAGAATAAGTGGGGGGGTGGGATAGGATTGAGGGAAATATAATTAGCCTTTCACAATATACCTACTACGGACACATTTTGTGTAACTACACATATACAACCCATATTAAATCACTTATCGTCCCAGCAGGGGTGGATGATGAGGGAAAGAGGGAAAGAATCTGGAAATCAAACTTCTAAAAACAAATGTTAAATATATGTGTGTGTGTGTGTGTGTATTTAACATGCAACTGGGAAATAAGATATATAGGCACCAGGGTATAGAAATCCATCTTGCTCTACTAGAAAGTCATAAGATGAATGGGGGAGAATATAAGAAAGAGCAGATAGGGGGAAAGCATATTCAGTAGGTTTGCTATTTTGGGGTTGGGGCAGGGAAAAGACAGCGAGAAAATTTGTAACTCATAATGTTGTGGAAATGAATGCTGAAAATAAACAAATTTTTAAAAAATCAAATTTTCTACTCAACTTTTTTCTTTCTATTAATAAGGCTTGAAAGCCCTCTATTCTGTCAATTATCCATTTTTTCCTCTAAAGGATTACCCTTAGTTTTGCTGATTTTGTTTTATTATTTCTTATTATGTCATAAGATTGTTATCTTACACTTGCTCAATTCAATTTTTAAAGAAACATTTTCTTCAATGAGCATTTCTATCTACTCAGATGTAAGAGTTTTGACTTTGTTGTCTTCTTCTGAGTTCGTGTTTTGATCTTCCTTGTCAACATAATAACTTTCTACAATCAGAATCTTTTCTCTCATTTGCACATTTTTTCAAGTCTTTTTTCCTGACTTTTAATTCTTTGTGAAAGTGGGGCTCTGCTTCCAGGATGGACATTACACCATTCCAAGCTTTAGGGGTTTTATGCTTTATGTTTTTTAATTTCATGTAATAAAAATTGTGCATGTTGCCCTTCAGAATGTTTTCTATCTCTTGCTTGGTCATGAATTCTTCTGTTCTCCATAAAACTGACAGGTAAACTATTCTTGCTCTCCTAATTTGCTTATGTTATAATCCCTTATGTCCAAATCATATATCAATTTTGACCTTATCTTGGTATAATGTGTGAGGTGTTGGTCTATTCCTAGTTTCTACATACTATTTTCTAGTTTTTTCCAGAAGTTTTTGTGAAATACTAAGTTCTTATTCCAGAAGCTGGAGCCTTTTGGTTTATCAGACAGTAGATGACCATAGTCTTTGACTTCTGTTCCTTGTGTACCTAAAGTATTCCACTAATTTAACACTCTGTTTTTCAGCCAGTACCAAATAGTTTTGATCATTGCTGCTTTATAATATAGTTTCAGATTTAGTAGGGCTAGGCTGCCTTCCCTTTAATTTCTTTTAATGAATTACCTTATTATTCTGGAACTTTTCTTCTTCCAGATGAATTGTGTTCTTATTTTTTTTTTTATAGCTCCATAAAATAATTTTTGGTAGTTCAATTGATAGGGTCCTGAATAAGTAAATTAAATAAGTAAATTGATTTAAGTAGAATTGTCATTTTGGGCCTACCCATGCTAATTTCCTAATTATTTAGATGTGACTTTAATTGTGCAAAAATGTCCTGTAATTTTGTTCCTGGATTTCTTTTGGCAGGTAGATTCCCAAATATTTTACATTGTCTACAGTTATCTTAAGTGAAATTTCTCTTCATTTATCTTGCTGATATCTTGTTGGTAATATGCAGAAATTCTGGTGATTTATGGGCTTTCATTTTATATTCTGCAAGTTCACTAAAACTGTTAATTGTTTCAAGTAGTTTTTTTAGCTGATTCTCTATGATTCTCCAAGTATATCATCATATCATCTGCAAAAAGGGAGAGCTTTGTTTCCTCATTGTTTCTTCTAATTCCTTCAATTTATTTTACTTTTCTTATTGCTAATGATAACATTTCTAGTACAATATTGAGTAATAGTGGTGATAATGAACATTCTTGTTTCACCCCTGATCTTATTGGGAATGCTTCTACTTTATTATTGCCATTTTATATAATGCTTGCTAATTGTTTTTGATACATACTGTTCATCATTTTAAGGAAAACTCCCTTTATTCCTGTGCTCTCTAGTGTTTTTAATAGGAATGAATGCTATATTTTGACAAAAGCTTTTTTTGCATCTATTGAGGTAATCATTTTTTTTCTGTTAGTTTTGTTATTGATATGATCAATTATGCTAATAATTTTACTAATATTGAACCAGTTCTGCATTCCTGATATAAATCACCTTGGACATGGTGTATTTTCCTGATGATAAAACTATTGTAATCTCTTTGCTAATATTTTATTTAATATTTATGATTCATTATTCATCATAGACATATTAGTCTATAAATTTTTTTCTTTGTTTTGGGTTTTAGGACTCCTTTTCCTATTTATCCAAATAGTTCATAGAGTATTGAAATTAATTGCTCTTTAAATGTTTGGTAGAATTGACTTGTAAAGCCACTTGTTTCTGGAGATTTTTTCTTAGGGGAGTTCCTTGATGGCTTGTTCAATTTGTTTTTCTGAAATAGGGTTACTTAAGTATTTTATTTCCACTTCTATTAATCAGATCAATTTACATTTCTACAAATATCCATCCATTTCACTTAGATTGTCAGATTTATGGCATATATGGCATATGCCATATGGCAAAATAGCTCCTAATTATTGCTTTCATTTCCTATACTGCTAATTTGTTTTTCTCTTATAAAAAATAACCAAAGGTTTCCCTCTCTTATTGTTGTTATTGTTGTTGTTTCACATAAAACCAGCTCTTAACTTTATTTATATTCACATTCTGACCAGCTTTCAACCCCCTTACTATTGGTTGCCTAAGAGTTTCGGGAACAGCCTCTGCTGCTACTGATTCAATTGCTCTCATTGCCTGCTCCTGTTTTGCTTAGGCCCAGTCTGTGCTGGTGCTCTGCACTGAACTAGGCTACACTCTCATCCCACTGAAACAGACCTTTCCTGTCCACTTTCTAAGTTGTGTTGATCTAGGAAAGTTTTGCCCCATCCTTTTTTGGGTTCTGCCACTCAAGAATTTTTTTTAGGGTATTATTTAAAGTGATTTAGAGGAGTTTTAAGGAGAGCTCTAGAGAAGTCCCTGCCTTTTTCTCAGCCATCCTGTCTCTCCCCTATTCTATTTTTTAAGTTGTTATTTTCTTCAGTAATTTTTGTGCCTCCTTTTACCAAGTTGTTGATGCTTTTTTGGTGTTTTTCCTTCATCCATCTCTTTTTCTCTTCCCAATTTTTCCTTTAGCTCTCTTACTTGATTTTAAAAAACTATTTTCAACCTCTTCCATGGCCTGAGATGAATTCATATTTTTCTTCACAGCTTTTGATATCACATTTTTTACTTTGTTGTATTCTGAGTTTGTGTTTTGATCTTCCCTGTCACCATAGTAACTTTCTGTAATCAGTCAGGATCTTTTTCTACTCTTTTCTCATTTTTCAAGGCTATTTCTTGACTTTTAACTCAATGTAAAGTGGTGCTCTGTTTCTGGAGGGGGTACTGTCTCAAGTTTTGGGGTTTTTTGTACAGTTGCTTTCAGTGAAAAATTGTGAAGACCTGTAATTTTTTTTTCTTTCAAGATGTTATGATCTAGGGAGAGGTGTGTTGAGTAGTCTGGCCTGTGCTCTGGTCTATGAGTGACTACAAATATTTTTTCTATCCTGGAACTTGGACCAGGGTCCCAGATCCCCTGATGTCACAAGCTCTGGTATTCTATTGCTTCTTCTTGTCCTGGGACTGAGAAGAAAGACTGTGACACAGATCTAATTATTGCCAATGCAAGAGAGCCCTGCCTCTGGTGCTAGCAAAAAAAAAAAAATCGCTGCAATCTCCTTCTGACAAGTTGTCTGTCCCCTTTACAATCTGTGGGCTGAAAGGTCCAGAATCTACTATTGCTGCCACTTATTCAGTCCCCTCCAATGTGTACTCCCAGTTTGCTAGAGTGCAGCCTAAACTCTTCTGCACTCCTGCTGACCTTCTAAGTTGTCTTGGGATGGAAAATTATTTCACCTCATCTTTTTGTGAATTCTGTTACTTTAGAATTTGTGTTGAGGCATTAAAGTTGTTCACATGGGTTTTGGGGTAAGCTCAGGTGAATCCCAGTTTTTTCTCCACCATTTTGGCTCTGTCTCCTAGGAAGTACATTGAACCCTAAGATAAGAAAGCAATACTTTAGTCTTCAACTGTCTGCTTATCATTTGCCTCACTGTAGGTGAGCTTCCCAACTCTGTTGAAGCTCTGGAAAAGTGGGATACTATTTGTGTTCTCTCCCTCCAGATGGCTGTAAGGAGATGTTATATCAAATCCTGAAGTGTCATTCAAATGTAAGCTATTCTCTTTTTTTATTGTTTTTTTTTTTTTGGAAGGAGGAAGGCAAGGCAATTGGGGTTAAGTGACTTGCCCAAGGTCACGTGGCTAATTTTGTGTTGTGTCTGAGGCTGGAGTTGAACTCAGGTCCTCTTGACTCCAGGGCCAGTGCTCTATTTACTGTTCCACCCTGCCACCCCTGAATGTAAGCTATTCTTAACCCCACTGTGTGCCATAAGTCTAGCTTGTTTCCTGTATATTATGACTGCTTATGCCTTTATAATTGGTAACTGATTGATATGCTTCTATAGCATAATCATCTGCTTACAAATACTAAACTAATTGGACGTATTATTCTTTGTCAGTTTTCACAAAGTGGCTCTCTGATTTTCCAATCCATGATACTTGGTCTGTTGATTTTCACATACTAACTCTTTTCACATACTAACTCTAAACAGGAGTGAAGATTACTCTTATGAGGTCATTGAGGTAGAGAATTTGGCACAATGCCTGGCAAATCATAAACATATATGCTCTGGGGCAGCTAGGCAGCACAGTGCTCATCCTAGATTCAGGAAGACCCAACTTTCTGAATTCATATCTGGCCTCAGACACTTACTAGCTGCGTTATTCTGGGCAAGTTATTTAACTCTGTTTTCTACAGTTTTCTTATTCATCAAATAAGCTGGAGAAGGAAATTACAAACCACTCCAGTATCATTGCCAGGAGATCCACATACAGGGTCACAAAGAGTCAGATATGACTGAAATGTCTGAATCAAATGTATCCTGAACTGAGTGGAAAAATACAACATGAGTCATTGAAGAATGAGCTGCTCTAATTAACAGAGTTGATTAAATAACTGAAAGGTCTGAAACTTAACTTTTCAAATCATTCTTTTTAGCTACATTTAGGAATCCTTAAAAATGCTTGATTTTCACATCTGCCTTCTTCTCTTGAATAATGCTTTTGATGAATCTGTGATTTCACCAATGTAAGTATTCCCTCCAAAGATCCAAGGACTCCTTCCATGCCTAACAATCATGTGCAACTTTTAAATTCCTAATAGGTAGTTTATCCAATGTTCTGGGGGCTTTTATATAGTTCTCCTCATATTCTAAATATAGTACAAAATGTACAGGTTCTTCCAGATCATAACTTAACCCTTTTAAAAAAGATGACTGAAGGTTACATTTTATGAATATCAATTTTGGGGCTATGTTTTTGGAAAGATGAGGGAGGAGCTGAATAATTGACCACAGTCAGAAACAGAAAGGAGGAAATATGTTTTCTTTGCTTTCCTAGTAACTTTCTTGGAGTTTTCTCTTTTTTTCTCAGCTGCCTTCTCCCCCTGCAGATGTGTCCACCATAGTGACCCCTCCTCCTATTGTTGAATTCCTACCCAGAACTTCCTTTGAATGTGTCAGAGCTAGCAATTCTCACCCTCTTTTGATTTCCAGTCACAAATCCTGAATATCAGGACTTTTCTACCTCTGCCATAGTTTCTCTCTTACACTAAGTTTCTATCTTACAGATACCTCTGTCCCTGTTATCCCTCTCCTTTTATTGTTGAGTTCCTACCCACAATATCTATTTAAGGAAGTTTCTTGGTCAGTCAGGTTCTCTGCTCTCCCAGCCACAGTCAAAAATCTCTACTAGACTTTTCTACATTGTCCCAGTGTGAGTACCTTCATTTACATTTCAGCTGTTTTTAGATGCATTTTTTTTTCATGGTAAAATAGAAGGTGAAAATTGTCATTCTTTTTGCTTGTATTTGCATTCCCATTCCCAGTAATTAAGTGTTTAATGCATCCTACCTAGTGAACTTGTGAATAACGCCACAATCTTGGGAGAAAGAGCATCTCAGATACTCTAGAAGTCAATGGAAATTTACATAGTGGGTCAAGTAACTAAGAAAATTAGTAGGAATATCATAGTCATAGTCGTAGTAGTAAGTAGTAGAAGTAGTAGTAGTAGTAGTAGTAGTAGTAGTAGTAGTAGTAGTAGTAGTAGTAGTAAACATTTTTGTAGCACATTCAATGTGTCAGAAATTGTGACAAATGCTTTGCAATTATTATCTCATTTGACCCTCACAAAGATACTGAGGGGTACTATAATTATCACTATTTTACAGATGAGGAAACTGAGGCAAACAGAGGTTGAATGACTTGGCTAAGGTGTTTGAATCTAGATTTAAATTCACATCTTCTCACCTCTACACCCAGGGCTCTTTTTACTATTCTACTTAGCTGCCTCAATAAATAAATAAAATAAGGTGCATAAGAAGTGGCTTAGAAAATTCCAAGGACATGACCAGAAAAGGAGATTACTCCATCATGGAGGGAAAATCAAGTTGTCTGAGTCTGTTTCTGGAACTTCATGGGCTTCACAGAAGTATTATGTTGGTCAGTAAGTGCTAAAAAGTAGTATGTTCTTTAATTCTGCATGTTAAAGAGTAGAGCAAAGCATAAAGTCATGTAACTTAATTGTAGACACTCAAGGAAGCAGAAGGCAATGTTAACACAAGGAGAGGTCCACGATAGCCCACTTATGCCAGGATCCTCACTTCCATGCTCCCGTCACACATAAACATTCTTACAATTTGGATAGAAGAGAAATTTCCAAATGAGGTTATAATATGAGGCAGCCTGCTCCCCTCATTTTGGGACTAGGATTAATTAGAGATATCTCCAGGAACCTCAGAATAAGTCGTGTTTACACCATAACATGAAGTGAAAGTCCATAATGATCTATAATTTCTGGGAATATGTTTCAGTTCAGCTTAGTAAGCTTTGATACCTTAAAAGTTTGATAACCCAGGGATTAACACAAAGTCATGATGCTCCAGGATAAGAGCTATTCAGGTTTATTTTGTTTTGTTTTTAAATAAGTAAGATAGGAGTTCTCCTCAGATGGATATCTTACTTCCTGAGGTCACAGGTCACTTACTGCCACTTAATGATTGTAAATTTATGGCCTGAAATGTTCTAAGTATAAAAGGTTCCCAAGAAAGGGCAGAGAAGAAAGGAAGGGATATCATTTAGGTTAATAGGATATGGCCAAGGAACAGACAGACTAATGGATGAGAAACAATCAATTAGACCAGACAAAAACAGAGGTTTCTCTTTCTAATGAAGGGACAGTAGATAGTTCAAATACTGCATTAGTCTTCATGAAATAGCAAAAGGACAGTCATTAGACCTCCACTATATGGGGTAGAAAGGTATAGACATGTTGCAAATATGAATGAGTTGTGATTTATACCTTTGGAGCATGTATTTATTACATTAATGAGATCAAAGTACTGAATTTCTTAGTCATTCCAATTAATTCTAAGCCTCTTTCTTTTAATCTTTAAAGGGAAGTCACTGGATATTGGAAGTCAGAGGAAAAGGAACGATGTAGAAGAGTGGGGCAGAATAATATAGATAGACCAAATGAGAAGGAATGAAAGATGGCACCATTCACAATTTTGCCCTATGTGGGCCCTTTTGCATAGCCAGAGAGGGTTAAGGGGAAAAGAAAGCTAAAACCTAACTTTCTATTGAAAATAGGAAGGTGGCAACTAAGAGGAAGGCATAAAGCTGTGAATTAATGAACTGGAAGCTCTACTTTTTACCTATTTATTTTTTATCTTTCAAAGATAAATCAGGAGATTTCCCTAAAAAGTGATCTAGGATAAAGTGGAACACAGTTTGAAAAGAAAAAAAAGAACATCTTTTTTTTTTGAGCTTTTAGGGTCTTGTAGTTGTTGCTGAAGGATGAATTTGGCATATTATGTATCCAACCCCCTTTCTCACAAGAGTAACTTTTCCCTCCCCAGTATGTATTCAGAACATAGCTCCCATGGGGGGGGGGGGGGGAAACAGAACCAGTCCAGTTTTTATAGCCCAAGTTACACATGAGAAGCTTTTTTATTGATTATACAAAATCAATAGAATAAAACATCCAGCAGCTGTTTTCTTCTCACTTTTCCAGAATTAGAAAGGGAAACACCCACAACATCCACTGTATGTTGTTCAATACAAAATTTGTAAATGCACTCACATTATGCCTAGTCAGCAAAGAACCCATGAACTTAGAAGATTTGTACAGATTCCAACTGCCTATTGAAAAAAAATAGCATTATTAACATTTTTATGATGCAGAACATGATTTCTATGGATAACCACCACACTGTTGAAAATACTGGGAAATAGCAGAGGGGTATTTGGGTTGGATGTGAATAAGACTACAAAAGAGCAGATGTTATGTGAAAACTGAACTTCTAGCATTTACTAGAATTCTTGACTTTTAACCATAATAAGAACTTTGGCAAGATGGAGGTTAAAAAAAAAAGAGAACAACCTGTTAATATGTGTAAAAGAAGAGAAATTCTCCCATTCCTCAGTAGTTGATATGATCATAGATGACCCACAATTTGATCACAAGATATTATAAAATGTTAAGCTAATCTCCGTTTTTAGCTCAAACACCCTTTCTTTAGGTTAAGAACAAAACGATAGGATTGGCTGAAAGAAACAAATTAGTCATGAGCCTGGGGACTTTGGAGAGATAACTTTGCTTGCTGAAGAGACTGCTGACCCTGGATACAGATCAGACACCTCCTCTGACACAACTGACTTTATGACCCTTGGTACCTTGCTTCATTTGTCAATGTTTAAATAACTTTCTGAGTCTTTAAATTTCAGAGAAAGGCTGATCTAAATTGGTAGAAGGAATTTTCTTACTTGTTGCCATTCAGGCAGTCAGTCATATGATTTTCTGTTATCCCATGTTGCACTCTTCTATCTTCTCCTATCTTCAGAAGTGTGCCCAAACTCAGGTTCCTTGCTTCCATGATATTACCTATTCCTCCCATCCTCTGCCATCCTATTTTCCTTTTACTTCAATCAATCCCAAAATCAAGATCTCTTTTTAATGAATTATTTAATTATTCAATTTCATTATTTAAACTTTCAGCTTCAGTATTTGACTTTCCAGTGAATAGTGTGAGTTAATTTCTTTAAGTATTGGCTGATTTGATCTCCTTGCTGTCCAAGCAGCACAACTAAAAAGCATATTTTTCTGTAGCACTGAGCTTTCCTGGTAATTCAACTCTGACAGTCATACAATGCTACTGGAAAAAAATATAGCTTTGATTATATGGACCTTTCTTGGCAATGTGATATCTCTTATTTTTAGTATACTGTCCAGATTCACCATAGGTTTCTTTCCAAGGAAGAAGCATTTTTTAATTTCATGGTTGCAGTCACCATTTGAGTCCAAGAATATAAAAATCTGACACTACTTCCATTTCTTCTTCTATTTGCCAGGAAGTGATGGGACCAGTTGCCAAGATCTTAGTTTTTTGATGTTATGCTTAAAGCCAGATTTTACACTCTCTTATTTCACCCTCATCAAGAGGCTTCTTAACTTTTTTCACTTTCTGTCATGTAAGATTGTTGATACTTTTCCTGACTACATTAATTCCAGCTTTTGATTCATGTAGGCTGGAATTTTGGATGATCTCATGATGTATTTGGCATATAATTTAAAAAAAAATGTGATGAAAGTTGTTGTATTCCTTTTCCAATCCTAAAACAATCAGTTGTTCCATGTTTGATTCTTGGCCAACATAAAGGTAATTAGGAGACGAGTAAAATGATCTGGTGCTCCTATCTTTTTGAAGACATGTCACATTTTATTGTTATGCACATAGTCAAAGGTTTTTAGTGCATTCAATGATGGAGAAATACATATATATTTTTTTTTTACTGGAACCCCCTTGCTTTCTCCATAATCCAGTGAATGTTGGCAATTTGGTCTCTAGTTTATCTGCCTCTTCAAAAATCAGCCTACTCTTTTGATAATTCTTGGTTCACTTATTGCTGAAGCCTAGCTTGCAAAATCTGAAATATAATCTTCCTGACATATGAAAGGAGCACAATTGTTTGGTGATTTGAATATCCTTTAGAATTGCCCTATTTTTTTTTTTTTTTACTTTTTGGAGGGGAAAAGGTACAGCAATTGGGGATAAATGACTTGCCCAAAGTCACATGGCTAGGAAGTGCTAAGTGCCTAAGGCCAGATTTGAACTCAGATCCTCCTGACTCCAGGGCCGGTGCTTTATTCACTGTGCTACCTAACCACCCCTGCATTTCCCTTCTTTAAGATTGGTATATAAACTGATCTTTTCCAATTCAGTGGCCACTGTTGTGTTTTCTAAATTGGCTGACATATTAAGTACAATACTTTAACAGTATGCTTTTCTTAGGATTTTAAATACCTTAGCTGGAATTTCATAAACTCCACTTGACTTATGGTTAAAAATGCTTCCTAACCCCAATTTGACATCATTCTTGAGGATATCTGACTCCATATCAGTGACATCATGGCTATCAATGATAATAATATATTTCTTATGTAGTTCTTCTGCATATTCCTTCCAATTCTTCTTAAAATCTTCTAATTCTGTTTAGTCCTTGCCAGTTTTGTCTTTTATCATGCCAATTTTTTATGAATTTCTCCTTTAATATCTCTACTTTTCTTAAAGAGATCTTTTGTATTTCTCATTTTTTTTGTTTTTCTATTTCTTTGTATAGTTCATTTAAGAAAACCTTATCTTTCCTTGCTATTCATTGGAATCCTGCATTCTGTTGGGTATATCTTTCCCTTTCTCTTTTCCCTTTCCCTTCCCTTCTTTCTTCAGCTATTTGTAAAGCCTCATCAAACAGTCATTTTGCTTCCTTCCTCTTTTTTTTCCTTTGAAATGTTTTTGTTGTTGCCTCTTGTGCAGTATTGTGAACTTTGGTCCATAATTCTTCATGTACTCTATCTAGAAGATCTAATCCTTTAAGTCTATTCATCACTTCTACTTTATATTCATAGGAGATGTTATTTATGTCATACCTATAAGGTCAAATGGTTTCCCCTACTTTCTTCAATTACAGTCTTAATTTTACAATAAGAACGTTTTGATCTGAGTCACAGTCAGCTCAAAGTCTTTTTAAATGTACTGTCTAGAACTTCTTCACCTTCGACAACAAAGTATTGTGAATGGAATTGTGATTTTCCTATTAATCGATACAATATTGTAACAAATATACTAATAAATTGGATTTCTCAGGAGACTCTAACTTGGGAGTCAGAGTCTTACAATACAGGTTGAAATGATCAATAAAGCCCTTGACAACACTCTCATAATCTCTATATTCTTATGCCTGTGTACTTGAAGTGAAGCAAATAAAGATTGTACAACCTGTTCCAGTCACAGAATTCTGATTCTGTGAGCTACCAATCCCCAAAGACTTGAACAATACATTATCATAGGATTCCAGAACACATGTATTGTGAACTTATGGGTCTCTCTTGGGAAACACCCTGCCCCCAAGTTTCCCCACTTGTGATTTATGTATATAAGCTGTACTTTTATTCCAATTTTGAGAGTATTTGTCACTCTAAAACTGATTAATTAAACTGCTACTTGATTATTGGCACTCTCATATCTGGGCCTGCTTTGTGCAGCTTGTAATTTTCCCCAGTTAAAGACTGGCTCAGTAAAATCCTATTAACAGTATATAATCAATCTGATTTTGATATTGACCATCTGGGGATGTGCATGTGTAGAGCCACCTTTTGGGTTTTGGAAAAGTGTTTGCTCTTACCAGTGAGTTATCTTGACAATACTCTATTTGTCTCTTCTCTGCTTCATTCTGAACTCCAAGACCAACCTTACCTGTTATTCAACTTATCTTTTTGATTTCCTACTTTAGCATTTCAATTGCCTATGATGAATGTGACATTTGTTTTGGTATTATTTGTATAAGATGTTGTATGTCTTCATAGAACTGATCAATTTTGACCTATTTGGAATCAGTGCTTAGAATATAGACTTTTGAATGGTTTGCATTGGATTCAAACATATTCAGGCACATTTGAGACTAGAAATGATAGTAGAGTTGCTCATCTTTTCCTTCTTCTGACCTTTTGTCAGAACTCTCTATTATGACTTGTCCATATTGGGTAGATTTGTGCAGCATAGTTCATAATTTCTTACCCGGGCATCCATTATACCAACGAAATCACAGGTCCACTTACTATAGCTATTCCTTTTCCTAAAGTGCAGGTCTGACTATGTCACCTCTGTCCTCAATAATTACTTAGTGGCTCCATATTCCCTCCAGGATCAGATACAAAATCCTGTTTGGCACATAAAGCTCTTCACAACATTACCCACTCCTGTCTATCATTTCATCTCACACAGTCTCTTATCAGTACTCTGATCTTATGACACTGGCATCCTTGCTGTTCTCAGCACAAGGCAGTATATCTTTCAGATACCATAATTCTCTCTAGTTGTCCCCTATGCCAAGAATTTTCTCCTTCCTCATCTCCACTACCCTTTTCCGTGGCTTCATTTAAGTCCCATCTTCTACTGGAAACCTTTCCTAATCTCTCTAGATTCTAGTGTCTACCTTCTGTTAATCATTTTCTATTTTTTCCTGGATAAAACTTGTTTGTATATTTCTTTTTTTTCGTTCTCTCCTGTATTAGATTGTGAGATCCTTGAATTCAGAGACTGTATTTTGCCTCTTTTTGTATCCCCTGCATAGATTCACAATGTCTGGCATATAGGAGACACTTAATAAATGTTTACTAATTTACTGGCCTTTGGGAGCTTTACATTCTTAAAAGGCAGATTTTGGAAGCAATTGTAGAATGAGAACCCTACATGGAACAGAGGGTATTTCTGCGTTTTTAATTTTTTTTTTTCTTCTCCATCATCAGTCATGGAATATATCCACGAAGCAAGAAGTGTAATGCTCAGAAATTGGATAGAACTTGAGAGTGGGAAAATTTGCAAATCAGAAGTTACCTGTGGAGAAGACCATTGAAACAGATAGATAATTTTTCTCTTTTGCCCTAGTCACACTGATCATGTAGTTTTGAAAGGGATCTACTGGATCACGTAAATTTTCGATAAACATTATAGCTCTTATTAAATACCAGACTGTGTGCTAAGCATTAAGAACACATACACACACGCACACACACACACACACACACACACACACACACTCTCACACACAAACACACACACCCACTCACACATGGACAATACTTGCTCTTAAAGATCTTACAGTTTAATAAGGGCAGAGAATACACAAAGAGAAACTGAAAAGGGAATAGACAGAAGGAACCTTGCATGGGCCATGATATACTTAGAATCTAAACCAAACAGAGCAGCTGATGGGAAATCAAGAGTTGCCTAGCAATTCTGAGCCTTCTATAAGGGGAGCCTTTGGGAGAAGTTTTTTGCTCTATTCTCCAATCAGAGAAGTGAGACAAATGAGGGTACCAAGGAATTATTGAGTATGAACGATGAAACATTCATTGAAACGATATCCATGTTGATGATATTTCTGGTAATGAGCTAATCCTGGGAAAAGTATGATTTTCCTAGAGTAGAAACCAACCTGAACAACTGGCAAATAATGAGGTCAAGTAAATAAGCATTATTAAGCAACTCTCATGTGCCAGTTACTGTGCTAAGTCCAGGGGATATAAAAAGAGACAAAATACAATCCCTGCCCTCAAGGAATACCCAATCTAATGGGAGATACCACAAGTAAACACATATGTTAAAATTAATTGTGTCCAGAATAAATCAGAGAATCAGTACAGCAAACTGCATTCAGCAGGGAGCAGAGATCCACCCTCCAAATATGCAAAGATGCTAATAGTCCCAAAGGAGGAAGGAGCTTCAAGGAGAACTATCCTTCAACCAATGAATGATGTCCAACTATGGATAGCTATAGATTCTATTGACCCCACTGAGTAATCCACCCTAAAACGTTGTAGGAAGTCACCCACAGGTTACTTCTATAATTAAAGGTAACAATTGTCCTTTAATGACACAAGCTAAAAATATGGGTCAAAATCTGAAGAGAGAGCCAGAAAGGTCACTAAAAGCTTCTCTATAGAATATAACACCTAAATAATTTGAAATATCTAAATCCCTATTTTTCCTTTTATTTCACATAGAGGATACACACATATGTGTTTTACATGTATATGCATGTGCATACACATGCATGTTTATATATGTATGCATATGTGTGTATGTAAACACGTGCATATGTGTGTATGTATGTAAAATATTTCAACTCTGAAACTCAAGATCAAGCCTACTCCATTCCCTATGCATGGCTTTATGACCATCCTCTCTACCAGTATGTATTCATGTTCCTCAAACAGCACAGATCACAGTGTTATCTCTCTCCCAGCTAGTTTTCTAAGTTTTTTTCTGTACTTTGCTGTTTGTATTTCAAAGTCTCTCTTCAGTTCTGGTCTTTTCAGAAATGCTTGAAAGTCTTCTATTCCATGAAGGATCGATATTCCCACAGGATTCTCCCCCACTTCCCTACAAGACATATATAATGTTTTTTTAGGTTCACTTATTCTTGGTTTTAAACTTATATCTCTGGCCTTCCTGAAAATTGTATTACAAGATCTCTCATTTATAGAAGTTGCCAAGTTCTATGTGATTCTGTTTTTAGTTCTTTGATACTTAAACTACTATTTTCTGGATGATTGCAGGGTTTTGGTGTGATAGCTCAGGATTTTGGCTGTCATATACCTAGAACTTTTCCTCTTCAGCTTCCTTTGAAATGAGCAATGCATTCTTACTATCATTTGGTCCTCTGTTTCTAATAGATTTGCACAGGTTTCATTTATGATTTCTTGAAATATAGTGTGCAGGCTTTTGTGGGCATGTTATATTTTTTCTGGTAGTCCAATGATTTGTATAAAATGTACACTTTATCTCTTTTCCAGGTCATATTTTTTTAATTTTCATATCAGTTGTCTTATATTTTCTTTCTTTTTATTTTAGTTTTAAACATTTATTTATTTATTTTTTAGTTCTCAAATTTCATTTCCACAAGATTTCGAGTTCCAAATTTTCTCCCCATCTCTCTCCTCTCCCCCATCCAAAAATGGTATGCATTCTGATTACCCCTTTCCCAAGTTTGCCCTCCCTTCTATCATGCCCTCTCACTTATCCTCTTCCCCCTTATTTTCTGGTAGGGCAAGATAGATGTCTATACCCCATGGCCTGTATATAACGTAAAAACAGTTTTTAACATTTCTTTTTAAAACTTTGTGTTCCAAATTCTCTCCATTCCTTCTTCCCCATCCACCTTCATTGAGAAGGCAAGTAATTCAATATAGGTTATACATGTGTAGTTATGATAAACACTTCCATATTAGTCATGTTGTGTAAGACTAGCTGTAATTCCCTCCATCATATCCTGCCCCTCACTTATTCTATTTTGTCCTTTGATCCTGTCTCTTTTCAAAAGAGTTTGCTTCTGAGTTAACCCTATCCCAAACTGCCCTCCCTTCTTTCATACTCCTCCTTACGTCTTTCCTCCCTTACTTTCCTGTAGGGTAAGATACCCAATTGAGTGTGTGTGTTATTTCCTCTTTAAGACAAATCCAACTAGAGCAGTGATTCTCAACCTTCCTAATGCCATGACCCTTTAATTCAGTTCTTCATGTTATGGTGACCCCCAAACATAAAATTATTTTTGTAGCTACTTCATTACTGTAATTTTGCTACTGTTATGAACTGTAATGTAAATATCTGATAGGCAGGATGTATTTAAATTCAACATAACCCACAGGCTGAGAACAGCTGAATTAGAGTAAGGTTCACTCATTCCCTCTCTCCTCCCTCTTCCCATCCGTTGTGAAGACTTTTGCTTGCCTCTTTTATGTGAGATAATTTATCTCCTCCTATCTCTCCCTTTCTCCTTCTCGCAATATGTTCCTCTCTCACCCGTTAATTTTATTTTTTACATATCATTCCTTCATATTCAACTTACCCTCTCTCTCTCTCTCTTTCTCTCTCTCCCTCTCTCTCTCTCTCTCTCTCTTTCTCTTTCTATACGTCTCTCCATTTTTCTCTCTCTCCCAATTTTCTCCAACTACCCTAATACTAAGAAATGTCTCAAAAGTTATAAATATCATCTTTCCATGTAGGAATATAAACAGTTCCACTTTAAAAAGTCCTTTATGATTTCTGTTTCCTTTTCATCTTTTTAGGCTTCTCTTTAGTTTCATATTTGAAAGTCAAATTTTCTATTTAGCTCTGGTCTTTTCATCAGAAATTCTTGAAAGTCTTCTATTTTATTGAATTTCCATTTGTTTCCCCTAAAGGATTATGCTTAGTTTTTCTAGGCAGGTGATTCTTGGTTTTAATCCAAGATCCTCTGGAATGTCATATTCTAAGCCCATTGATAGCTTAATGTACAAGATGCTAGGTCTTGTATTATCTTGATTGTATTTCTACAATACTCAAATTGTTTCTTTATTATTGCTTACAATAATTACTCCTTGACTTGGAAAACTGGAATTTGGCTGCAATATTCCTAGGAGTTTTCCTTTTGGGCTATCTTTCAAAAGGCACTTGGTAGATTCTTACAATTTCTATTTTGCCCTCTGGTTCTAGAATATCAGGACAATTTTACTCGATGATTTCTTGAATGATGAAATCTAGGTCTTTTTATGTTTTAAATTAACTTTTGTTTAATTTTAGTTTACATCATTGATTTCCACAAGATTTTGAGTTACAAATTTTCTCCCAGTCTTTCCCCTACCCACTCTACCAAAATAGTAATCTCACGTATTACCTGCTCTATATATACACTCGTACATATGTATATGTGTATTTTAATATATGATTTTAGAAGTTTAAATTCTAGATTCTTTCCCTTCTTCCTTTGTCACCTACCCCCTTGGAAAGACAAGCTGTTCAATACAGGCCATACATGTGTAGTTACACAGAACATCTCCACAGTGGACATATTGTGTAACACTGATATTTCCCTCCTTTCTATGCCTCCCTTCCCTTGTTCTATTCTCTACTTTGTCCCTGTCCCTTTATAAAAGTATGTGTTTCTAACAACCCTCCCCCGCAATCTTCCCTCCTCTCCATCATCCCCCCCTCTCATCCCCTTCCCTGCTACTATCCTGTAGGGCAAGATACCCATTTTAGAGTGTATGGCATTCCCTGCCTAAGCCAAATTCAATGAGAGTAAGGTTAACTCATTCCCTTTTTGTCTTCCTGTTGTTCCCCTCCATTGTAACAGTTATCCCTTGCCTCTTCCATATGAAATGATTGACCTTAATCTGTCTCTCCCTGTCTCTGCTCATTCTATTCCTCTCCCACCTCTTAATTTCACCTTTGAAAATATCATCCCTTCCTATTCAATTGATCCTGTGCTCTCTGTCTATGTACACATATATACACACACTCCCATATGTATTCATATGCATATATGCCCTTCTATACATACATATGTATACATATACATACATATATGTGTATGTGTTTTTGTGTGTGTATACACATTTATATTCCCTTCAACTTTTCTCATACTGAGAAATCTTTCAATTGATCCTGTGCCCTCTCTCTATGTATACCTGTACACATATATACACACACTCACATATGTATTCATATGCATATATACCCTCCTATATAGACATATGTATATGTATATATATATATATATACACATTTATATTCCCTTCACCTATCCTCCTACTGAGAAAAGTTTCATAAGTTACAATTACCATTTTTCCAGGTTGGCATGTAAATAGTTCAACTTTGATAAGTTACTTATGGGTTCTTTTCCATGTTTACCTTCTTATGCTTCTTGTGTTTGAATGTCAGATTTTCTATTCAGTTCTGGTTTTTTCCTCAAGAATGCTTGAAAGTCCTCCACCTCATTGAATGACCATGCTTTTGCCTGGGTAGATGATTCTTGGTTTTAATCCTTGCTCCCTTGGTCTCCAGAATATAGTATTTCAAGCCCTTTGATTCCTCAATGTAGAAGCTGCTAGATCCTGCGTTATCCTAATTGTACTTCCACAGTATTCAAATTATTTCTTCTTGCAGCTTGTAATATTTTCTCCTTGATCTGGGAACTCCAGAACCTGGCTATAACATTTCTAGGAGTTTTCTTTTTGGGATCTTTTTCAAGAGGTGATCAGTGAATTCTTTCAACTTCTATTTTGCCCTCTGGTTCTAAAATGTTAGGGCAATTTTCCTAGAGAATTTCTTGAAGGATTTTTTCTAGGTTCTTTTTTTGATCATAGCTTTCAGGTAGTCTAACAATTTTTAAATTGTCTCTCCTAGATCTATTTTCCAGGTCAGTGGTTTTTTCAATGAAATATTTCACATTGCATTCTATTTTTTCATTTGTTTGGATCTGTTTAATAGTATTATGATTTCCCATTAAGTCATTTGCTTCCATTTGCTCCACTCTAATTCTGAAGGAATTATTCCCCACAGAAAGCTTTTAAGATTCTTTTTCCATCAGGCAAATTCAACTTTTTAAGGCATTCTTATCCTCAAAAGCTTTTTGGGCCTGTTTTGCCACTTGAGTCAGTCTATTTTTTAAGGTATTATTTTCTTCAATCAGGTTGTTGGCTCTCTTTTCATGATTTTCTTGCATCATTCTCATTTCTGTCCCCATTTTTTCTTCCACTTATCTCACATGGTTTTCAAAATTCTTCTTAAGCTACTCTATGGCTTGTAACCAGTCTACATTTTTCTTGGAAGCTTTTGTTGGGGAGTTCTGACTGTGTTGTCTTCCTCCTGTTCCATGCTTTGAACCTTTTTGTCCCCAAAAAAGCAATCTAAAATTGTATGGCTGAGCTTTCTTTCCTTCCTTTGCCTGCTCACGTTGCCAGTCAGTTACTTGTCTTTTGGGCTCAGTAGAACTCTGCTTTCAGAGGAGAAAGCTCTGTCCCAAATCGCTGGGGTTTTCACAGATGCTGGAATTATTAGGAGGCTGTCTCTACAGCCCTGACTAGCTTTGGCTCACTGGTCACACACCTCAGGACCACAACCCAAGACTACAATCCCTATCTAGGCAGCTCAAGGCAAGAGCACTTAGCCTCTGAATGATCACTTGCTCCCCCTGCAATCTGCAGGCTGCAAGCTCTGAAGCAGCCATGTGGAGGCAGCTGCAGTGCCACTGCTTCAGACTGCTTCTAGCTGTGGAGGCAGGGGCTGGACCCTCTCCCCCAAATTTAGCTCTCCTGAAGGTTCCAGCCCTGGCTTCTCCTGGATGGCCTGGGGCTAAAACCACATGGGACTGGGCTCTGCTCCCAGTGTGCTGATATGAGTCCCTTCTGTCCATTTGCCAGGCTTCCTTCAGCAGGAGCCTTCTCTGTCATTTTATGAGTTCTGGAGCTCTAAAATTTGTTTACAGTCATATTTCCTAGGTATTTGGGGTGGTTATGGGGGGAGCTGCAGAGTTTTCCTGTTTCTACACTGCCATCTTGACTCTGTCCCCCAGTTGCTTTATTTCATCATAGCTTTTGGGTAGTCAAAAACTTTTTAAATTATCTCTCTTGGATTTATTTTCCAAGTCAGTGGTTTTTCCAAAGAGTTATTTCACTTTTTCTTCTATTTTTTCTTTTTTTTTTTTTACTTATTTTTTAAAAATATTTATTTATTTTTAGTTTTCAATATTCTTTTTCACAAGATTTTGAGTTACAATATTTTCTCCCCATCTTTCCCTATCCCTACCCCCAAATAGCAAGCCTACTGAATCTGTTCTTTTTTATATCTCCCCTCCCCCCAACCTAACTTTCTAGTAGGGCAAGATGAATTTCTTTACCCCAGTGACAATATATCATATTTCCCAGTTGCATGTAAAAAAGTAAACAAACTTTTTTTTTAAACTTTTGTTTTTTAAAACTTTGATTTCCTGATTTTTTCCCTTCTTCCCTCCTCACTTGTCCCCACTGGGAAGATTAGCAGTTCATTATAGGTTATACATGTGTAGCTACCCAAATCATTTCCATAGTAGTTATATTATGAAAGATTAACTATATTTCCCTCCATCCTATCCTCTTCCCCCATTTATTCTTCTCCATTGACCCTATCCCTTTTAAAAAGTATATGCTTCTAACTACCCTCTCCCCCAATCTGCCCTCCCATCTATCATCCCCACTCTTTTCCTCTACCCCCCTATTTTCCTCTAGGGTAAGATATCCAATTGAGCATGTATGTTGTTCCCTCTTTAAGCCAAATTCAATGGGAGTAAGATTGTCCCATTCCATTTCACCTTCCTGCTCTTCCCCTTCATTGTAACAGTTTTCTCTTGCCCCTTTTATATAAGATTATTTACCATAATCTATCTCTCCTTTTTTCCTTCTCCCAATAAATTCCTCTCTCACCTATTAATTTTATTTTTTAGATATCATCCCTTCCTATTCAACTGATCCTGTGCCTTCTGTCTATGTATACATGAACATACATATACCAACACTCATATATATATATATATATATATATATATATATATATATATATATATATATATATACACACACACATACACATATATTCCCTTCAACTATCCTCATACTGAGAAAAGCCTTATGAGCTACAATTACCTTTTTTCCCTGTAGGAATGTAAATAGTTCTCTTTAATAAGTTCCTTATGATTTTTTTTTCCTGTTTACCTTCTCATGCTTTTCTTACTTCTTGCATTTGAAAGTCAAATTTTCTGTTTAGCTCTGGTGTTTTCATCGAGACTGCTTGAAAATCTTCTATTTCACTAAATGACCATATTTTCCCCTGTGGCATTATGCTCAGTTTTGCTGGGTAAGTGATCCTTGCTTTTAGTCCTAGCTCCTTTGACCCCCAGAATATCATATTCCAAGCCCTTCTATCCCTTAATGTAGAAGCTGCTAGGTCTTGTGTTATCCTGATTGTATTTGCAGAATACTCAAATTGTTTCTTCCTGACTGCTTATAATATTTTCTCCATCACCTGGGAACTCTGGAATTTATCTATAATAAGCTTAGTTGTTTGCTTTTGAGATCTTTTTTCAAGTGGCAAGTGGTGAATTCTTTCAATTTCTATTTTTCCCTCTTGTTCTAGAATATCAGGGTAATTTTGCTTGACAATTTCTTGAAAGTTGATGTTTAGGCTCTTTTTTTTATCATGGCTTTCAGGTAGTCCAATAATTTTTAAATTGTCTTTCCTTGATCTATTTTCCAGGTCAGTGGTTTTTCCAATGAGGTATTTCATGTTGCCTTCTATTTTTTCATTTGTCTGCTTTTGTTTTATAGCATCTTGATTTCTCATAAACTCATTAGCTTTCAGTTGCTCCAAGCTAATTTTGAAAGAGTTATTCTTTTCATTAAGTTTTTGAAATTCCTTTTCCATTTGGCTAATTAGGCTTTTTAAGATATTCTTCTCCTCATTGGTTTTTTGGGCCTCTTTTGACATTTGTGTTAGTCTAATTTTTTTTAACATGTTATTTTCTTCACTGTATTTTTGGGTCTCCTTTAGCAACTGTTGACTTGCTTTTAAGAATTTTTTTTTTTGCATCATTCTCATTTATTTTCCCATTTTTTCCTCCACTTCTATTACTTTGTTTTTAAAATCCTCCTTGAGCTCCTCCATGGCCTACACCCATTTCATATATTTTTCTTTGTGGCTTTTGATGCGGGAGTTATGACTTGATTGTCACCCTCTTGCTCCATGCCTTGATGATTTTTTTGTCTCCCAAAAAGGATTCTGTGGTCTGTTTGTGCTTCCTCTGCTTGGTTATACTGGCAGCCAGTTACTTGACTTTTCAGCTCTTTGCCATGGTAGAACTCTACTTCCAGAATGAAGAGACCTTTGTTCCAAATTACTGGCATTTTCACAGCTTCCAGAGCTATTGGAGGACACTCTCTCTGCAGCGCCCACAAGCTCTTGCTCACTTTTCTCACATTCCAGGACTACCACCCAAGACCACAATTCATATCTAAACAGGTCAAAACAAGAGCAATTACCCTCCTTCATGCCTCTACATTCTGCAGGCCAGAAGCTCTGGAAGCACCCGTGCAGCAGTGGCCACACAGCTTCTGTGCCTCTGCCTCTTCTCACCTAGGGGGCAGCAGCTGGCCCATGATCTTCCATCCCTTCCTGTTCCAAAAGAGTTCTACACTGACATTTCACTTTGTCTTTGGTGTTTATGAGTTGAGAAGTCTGGAAACCATCAGACCTGCTGGTGATTCACTCTCCTGAATTCTGCTCTGGCTGCCACTGGTTGGGGCCACCCAGGGGCCAGAAGCATGTAGCTCATGTGGGACTGTCCTCAGCTCCCAGCTTGGTGTAATAGGTCCTTCCTGTCAGCCTTCCGGGCTTACTTCAGTGGGAGATTTGTTTCTCTCTGTCACTTTGGGGTTCTGTAGCTCTAAAGCTTGTTTAGAGTCCTTTTTATGACATGTATTGGAAGGGTTTAGAGTGGGATCTCACACAAAATTAATTCTTCTACTCTGCCATTTTGGCTCAGCTCTCACCTCCCCTCCCCCATCTTCTACTTTTTCATTCTTTGGGTTCTGTTTTATAATTTCTTGATTTCTCAACAAAGCCATTAGCTTGCATTTGCTCCATTCTAATTTTGAAGGAATTATTTTCTTCAGTGAGCTTTTGGGCTTTCTTTTCCATTTGGCTAAACCTGCTTTTTAAGGCATTTTATTCTCCATTGGCCTTTTGGGACTCTTTTGCCATTTGTGTTAGTTTACTTTTTAATATGTTATTCTCTTCAATATTTTGGGAGTATTTTTTTTAGCAAGTTGTCAACTTGTTCTTCATGATTTTCTTGCATCACTCACATTTTTTCCACCAATTGTTCCTCTACTTCTCTTTTTTTCAATTAATTTTTTTATTTTAGTTTAGTTTACATCATTCATTTCCACAAAATTTTGAGTTACAAATTTTCTCCCCATCATTACCCTACCCACCACCCCAAAACAGCCATCCCAGTGTATACCCCCTCCCCCAATCTATTCTCTCCTATGTCTTCCCTCCTCACCCCTCTGACTTTTCAGTAACATTTGATTATTTAAGTTTAGATTCTGGATTCTTTCTCTTCCTCCCTCGTCACCCACCCCCATTGGAAGGACAAGCAATCAAATACAGGCTGAACATGTGAAATTACACAGAATCTCTCCATAATGAGCACGCTGTGAGAGTCTGATTACATGTCCCTTCTTACTATCCTGCCCCCCCCAACCACTCTCCA
>CM053590.1:90855483-90889881 GCA_028646515.1 Pseudochirops corinnae
CTTCAGTCAGATTGCTGACTCTCTTTTCATGATTTTCTTGCAACATTTTTATTTCTCTTCCAATTTCTCTTCCACTTCTCTTATTTGGTTTTCAAAATCCTTCTTCAGCTGATTTCTAGCTTTAAGGCAATCTTCATGTTTATTGGAAGCCCCTGGTGGGGAGCTCTTGCTGTGCTGTCTTGCAGCTCTCTGCCTTGGTCCTTCTTTTCTTCGAAGAAGGAATCTAAGGTTTGGTTGCTGTTCTTACCCTGATTCTTATGCTTATTCTTACTCATGGTTGGTCAGTCCATGATTTTTGTTTTTTTTAATCTCTGTGGGGCTATGCTTCCAGAAGGGAAAGCTCTGTCCCAAATTGCTGGAGTCCTCCCAGCTGCTGTAGCTCTCAGCAAAGTGCTGGGTCCCTTTCCCTCTTCCGCCTCACTGGATAAAAAAGACTCACAGGACCAAAGCCCAAGACCACGATCTGGATCCAGGCTGCTCAACATGAAAGCACTTGGCCTCTGAACGACTGCTTAGTCCCCCTGCTGTCTGCAGGTCAAGGGCGTGCAAGCTGCAATTTGGAAGTGGGTGCAAAACCTCTGCCTTTTTGCTTTCCTGCCCCAGAGGCGTTTCCACCAGAACACTTTTCTCCCAAGGCCTCGCAAGTCCCACTGACCTAGTTCTGAACAATGCCGCAGCTGCCGCCAATCTGCTCACCTGAGGCTCCTTGGCTCCTCTAGTCCCGGCGCTCCCAGGGCTCAGCCAGGGCTTCAGGCCAGGCTGGTTTTGATTCACAGTGCTGATGTGGTTTCTCATAGCCGAGCTGACTTTAGTGGAAAGTATATTTGTGTGCGTTTTGGAGTTCTAGAATTAGTTTAGAGTCATATTTTATGGGTATTTTGGGGTGGCTACGTGAGAGCTGCGATATGTTGCTGCTCCTATGCCACCATATTGGCTCCGCCCCCCTTTCCTTAGTACTTTTAAGTCTCATATAAATTCTTACCTACCATAGGAAGACTTTACTAATCTCTCTTAATACTAATTTGTTTCCTCTGTTGATTGTCTCTATTGTGTGTGTATAAGTGTACAAGTGTGTGTATATCTATGTGTGTATCTATGCATGTATATAGAGGATATATACACATATATGCATGCACATATAGATTTATGTGCATATACCCATACATGTACATATGCACACATACACATATATACTCTTACTGTTCTACCTAGCTACCCCCATTTTTTTGTTCAAGATTTTATTGTTTACAGGTATGTTTTAAAGCACCTAATTTGACCCAGACTATATTCCAATACGTGTTCTATGTGCTAATAGATCTGCCACTCCATTGTATCTCTTACTATTTGTGTCTATTAAAAGAAGACCTACTTACTCTCTTCATATAGCTCAGTGAGTTCACTGCTGCTACATTCCTCCCTTCCAAATATTTGAGGCTTTATTGAAGACTCTCATTCCTTTCTTCAAAGCTCCTGCTCACTAATGTGAGAAACACTGGCATATTTTGCATACATATGGAAGAAAGATGGCTGACCTTCATCCATGTATATTGGCCATAGCAATATACATATATGCACACATGTAATGTGTGTATATGTATATATACACACATATGCACATGTATACACACATATAAGTTGTTCATTGTTCAGTTCTTTCAGTCATATCTTACTCTTCATGATTCCATTTGCAGTTCTCTTAGAAAAAATACTAGAGTGGTTTGCCATTTCCTTCTCCAGTTCATTTTACATATGAGACAACTGTGACTAACAGGGAGGATTAATTAACTTCACCACAAACATGCAGTCAGTAAATAGCTAAGGCTGGATTTGAATTCAGGTCTTCCTCACTCCAGACTTGGCCTTTTATCCACTGAGCCACCTAAGCGATAGATAGGGAAACAGATAGATAGATAAATATCAATCTATATCTATCTATAGGGATAAATATATATCTATACAGAGATACAAATAGAAATAGATATATTAGATAGATATATGTATGTGTGTGTGTCTTTGTACTCTGTTTTAAAAAAGAAAAGCATTTTAAGCATATTGATTGCCTAGTTAGCAACTTCTCTGAAAAAATTGTAAATGGGAGTTACAGTGGACTGCTAGCTCAATATGAGTCCTTCATGATATTTCTATTCCCACTCCCAAACTCCTCCCTAACCCTAAAGTACTTATGACTATGAAAATGATAATGCTTTTTAGACACCATGTTTTAGGAATGAGGGAGGGCATCTAGAGGAAGGCAACCAGGATGATGATGGGTCTTTGGATCATGCCATTTGAAGAGTAGTTGAAATAACTGGAGATATTTAGTAGGAGTAGAGAAGATTTAGCAGAAGGCATGGCTAAAGCAACCTTTTAGAGAAGGGAGACAGGGTATCTTCTGCTTGGTCCCATAGGCCATATACAATGGATGGAAATTGACACAATGTAAATTTACATTTAACATAGTGAAAATTTTCTTAGCCATTAAAACTTTCCCAACATGGGTAGGGCTGCCTGGGTAACCACTGCATTTATCTTCATTGCATATCTACAACATCTTTCTGGCTGACCCCCCTTTGAAGTCTGTTGAAAAAGTGTATTCCTGTTCAGGTATTGATTGGGTTTGATCAGCTGTGAGGTACCTTTCTAACTGTGAGATGTTATGAGACTGTAATTTGCGGGGTAAAATATTCAAGAAATGCAATGTAAGTACTTCAAAGTAATTAGCATGTCAATACATTAAATGTTCAGACTAACAAAAGCAAGAAAAGATTTTGCTCATTAATTCAGAGTCTGAGAAGAGATTGCCATCAATGCTTTTGTTCTCTAGGGTATTCAGCATTTAGGAAAGAGAGCAAGTTCTAATTGGAGTCACTGAGCTTCCCTAAAATGGATCAATCTTCTGAGCATAAATCATTAAAACAATGCCTTAGCATCTTATTGATTGATCTCATATAAAAACCCCTATAAGACATGGAAAAGAATAGGGGGTGGACTGTGACAACACTTTGATCCAGGCTATGTATTTTTTTTTATTTTGTGGAATTCGTATATGCATATGCATATGCATATGTATACACACATATATATGTATACATGCATGTGCGTATGTATACATACATACACATATTTTAAACAACTTACAGCAAAGCCAAATGACCACACAAATTAATGGGCTTGAATTCTGTTAGGTACTTGGTCAATTTTATTATTGGTTTACTGAGTGTTTCAATTATTAGAAGCACCTGTTATTTTTTTTTTTTACTTAAGCAATTTTTGTCATATAGTTTGACTAGAGTTTATATTACTATTGTATTCTATGTATTGTCTGATACTCTTTTTGGAAAATATAAGGACCTAAGATGACAGATTTAGAGCTGGAAGGGACATTAGAAGCCACCTAGTCCAAAGTCTATTTTTTTTACAAGTGAAGAAACTGAAGTCCAGAGAGATTGAATGATTTGTTCAAGACAGAATGCAGGATAAATGAGAAGCAGCCAGATGAGATAGTAGATTAGGGCATCAAAACTGAAGTCAGGAAGGCCAGAGAGACTTACAAGCAAATCTGGCCTCAGAACCTTACAAGCTGTGTGACCCTGGGTAAATATGCTCTTTCTCCCTCAGTTTTTTTTATTTATAAAATAATGATATAATAACATTTATTTTCCATGGTTTTTGTGAGGATAAAATACAATAATGTCTATAAAGAACTTTGCAAATCTTAAAGCAGTCTATAAATGAAACTATCATCATCATCATTATTATTAAGTGATGACACAAGCAGGAATTGAACCCAAACCCTCTGACTTTATAAACCTCTTCTTGCTCTGACCCTCTGTAATAATTTTTTATTAGTTCATTTGTCTTTTTTCTTCTCATAATAACTCATAATCATAGATAAATTAATGTACAATTAACATACATCACCTTCAGTACTTATCATACTGCTCTGCTTACAATAAATCCTTAATAGATGCTTATTGAATGAATTAGTGATGAATGAATAAGGTCAAGCATATTAAGTTGCTCCAGGGGCAACTGCATTTGACTTACATACCTATATTTGTTCACCTAGTCCTTCTTTTTGAACAACAGCACGGATTCCTGGGGTATATGAGCAGGTTAAAGAGGAGAACACTTTGCTCTCTTGAAACTGAACAAAATGGTTTATCTAGGCACCCAACTCACAGCTTTAAATTAATTAACTTTTTGCTTTAATCCAAGAAGCTCCCCAAGTCACATTTCTGATCCATCTGCCTCTCTATAGGGAGTAGCATGGAAGCTTTATCAATGCCATTTCGTTTGCTGAGGCTTTTAGTCATATTTCCTATGCATCCAGTAAGTATTTTTGTCACCAGGATTCTGTTCTTGGAGAGCCAAAAGCAACAAAGTCTACATCAGATGTGAAGCACCAGTCAACTATATAATCAGCCTTGATCGCTCACCCAACCAGCAGAATTATTTTAGATAGAGATGACCTTGGAATATTGAATATAATCAACATGAAAATATATTTCACCATTTATTTCCCACCCCTTTCCAAACTTCCATTTAAATTCTAGATTTTTTATTACATTTGTTGTACTAATTGTAATTTTTCACTGCCACAGGAAATGCTGAAGGCTCCTGGTAAAAGCACATTGAGTGGTCTTCAGTCAATGAAAGCACCAGTAGTTCATTTAGGCAGAAAAATACATCAGCAGAAGTCAGAGGGAGGTAACTCCATTCGATGCCCTCATCCCATTGTCGGATTGAGAGAATGTTCTGCATCACAGAAGAACAGCACAGCTGGAAAATAGCCCCAACTGGCATATTCAAATGAAGTCTAGAAATGGAACGACAGCTGGGATGCAGGTCAGGCTGAAGTTTGAGAGTCGAAATTCTTGCTTTTTTTCCTTTAATTCCACATAAATCCTGGCATGTCACTATTCTTCTGTTTTTATGAGAATTTAGTTTTCCAGAGAGGGAGAAAAAAACATTTTTTAAAGAATAGTTTTCTATTAGAAATCATACTTTAAAAAGATGGTCAGAATAAAATTATCAGGTAGTGCTGCAGCTAGAGTGCCTGGCCTGAAGACAGGAAAGCCTGAGTTCAAATCTAGCTTCAGACACACACACAGGTTGTGTGACCCTAAGATAATGCTGGAAGGTAGGTTCTATTGTTATGTCTATTTTTCAAATGAAGAAATAGCAAAAAAAAAAAAAAAAAAGAGTTTAAGTGACTTGCCTAGAGTCACATTCCAGCAAGTGTCTAAGGTCATATTTGATTGACTTCAGGCCTTATCCACTGTGCCAACTACCTACCACTAAGACTCTTAAACCTAGAAATGAATTTAAATCCTTCATTTGCCAAGGAAGAAATTGAAGACAATAGATGAAACCCCTTTTCCAAAGTTCCATGGCCATTTAGCAATGTAGATGTGGCTGAAATGTTGGTCCTTTAACTCAAAATCCATAGGTTGCTTCCACTGTACCATGGTTCTGCCTCCATTGGCTCTGAAGAAACAATTATAAAATCTAGAGCAATGAACTCCATATCATTCTGCTGATGTCATGCCCTCATTTAATACCTGTATATTGTTGTACCCCAAACTAATTCATAGATCCTAGGGCATATTAATTCATCCCCATGGTCTCATTTAAGCATTCTGTGATAAAAGGTGTCTGATTTCGAAGCTTGAATTAGAGTCGAATTAATCATTTTGGCAAAGGAGCTAAACAGTACTTTAGTTCCCTAAGCAATATCAAGATTGCATCCTCAGGCAAGTTTAGGTTAATAATGAATAGATATGCAGGAGTAGATTACTATCATTTCTGTTTCAAATCTTAATAGTAGTTAAAAAAAATTTGTATATCATTATGTATACACACACACACAACCAATACCCCAAAACATTAAAAATTATGTTGCCTAACTCATCTGCAGGCAAGCTAAAGGCCTATAAGACTGTTGTTCATGGAGGAGTCAGAGAAGTGATCATATGAATTCCATTGACATTGATGAAGACTGTTATGAACATGGCAGGTGTTTCAAAAATTTCAAGAGAACAACTAACGTCTTTGAGAGAGGAAGGAAATGCAACTGAGTGGAGAGAGAGAAAGGAAAGAGAGAGATAGAGATGGGAGTACAAGCAAAGAGAGAAGACAAAGGGAGAGGAAGAGAAGGGGAAGGAAGCAAAGAAAAGATGGAAGGGCTACAGAGAACAAAATGGAGAGGGGTGAGAAGCCAGGGAAGGGGAATAGGAAGAGAAAGTGAGAAAGATTGTCTTCTTGGTTGGTTCATAATTTAGCAACTAAGAAAGGACTTAGGTTTGAATCCTTGCTCTACCACTTAATAGCTGTATGACGTTGTATAAATAACTTTAGTGCATATTTCTTTAACTCTTAAAATTTGGAGGTTAGAATGAATAATCCCATCCATCTCTTAGTCTGTGATCTTGAGTATTCATAAATAATGAACATAAATTCATAAATATTCATAAATAACTTTGTACATGTTAATTTCATCCAACATGGAAACTTCTTGAGGGTGAGAATTGCTTCATTTTTTGTCTTTGTAGTCTCATTGTCCTAGCATGGTAATAGCCTTTGTAGGTGATTATTATCTGATTATCTGGATAAGAAGGGTTTAAGCTAAATATAGGAGCATATCTAGGTGTGAATTCATAGTTCAACAGGAACATAAATATAGTAGTATGAATCCAAGGACAGCCTTTTCATTCAGCCTTTGAAAATATGGCTTTTTCAAATTCAGGGAGAACCAGTAAGCACATTTGAGCTGTCATACATAATGATAGCATTATTTTCCATGCCAAAACCTAGTGTGACGGGTAGAAGCTGCCAGTATTGGCCAACGCTAATCGCTAAAACCGTTAAAAATTCCTTATAAAGCATACTCTTTACAAACATTTTGGTCTCTAACCTGCACTCATTCATTCAATATCCTTTGGATCCACACTTACAGAAAATGAAGCAGTTTAAATTATGGCAACATTCAAAGTTGCCACTTCAGTATCTTGTTCTTGGTAGGTCTTAGGTTCACACATTCAATTTTTGAATTCTAAATTCTCTTCCTCTGTCCAGTCCTTCCCCCACAATTGAGAAACCAAGCAATATGCTATCATTTACACTTGTAAAATGCAAATCATATGTCTATATTTGTCATGTTCCAAAAAAGCATGAAAATAAAGTGAAAAAAATTGTATTTCAACTTGTACTTAGAGTTCACCTGATCTCTCTCAGGAAGCATATAACATTTTTCATCATGAGTCCTTCAGAATTGTCTTGAATCATTTTCTTGATCAAAGTAGCTAAGCCTTTCACAGTTGATCATTGTTAAAATAATGTTATTACTGTGTATGATAATCTGGTTTTGTTTGCTTCATTCTACTTCAGTTCATGTAAGTCTTCCCAGGTCATTCTGAAACCATCCTGCTCATCATTCCTTAGAGCACATTAGTATCCCATCACAATCATATAGTGCAGCTTGGTCAGTCATTCCCCAATTGATAGACATCCCCTCAGTTTCTAATTCTTTGCTGCTATGAGAAGCTGCTATAAATATATATATATATATATATATATATATATATATATATATTTGGTGCACATAGTTCCTTATTCCTTTTCTTTGATATCGCTGGTATCCAGATCTCTCAGATTTTCTGGGTCAAATGGTATGCACATTTGAAAAGCCCTTTGGACATATTTCCAAGCTGTTCTCCAGGATATTTGGATTAGTTAACACCAACACCAACAGGGCACGAGTGTTCCTATTTTTTCACATCCCCAGCAACATTTGTCATTTTTGTTTTCTTTGATGTTAGCCAATATAATAGGTGTGAAATGGTAACTAAGAGTGGCAAAAATTTGTATGTCTCTAATAAATAGTGATTTAGAACATTTATTACTGTGACTATAGACAGCCACAAGTTCTGGAAACTGCCTGTTCATATCCTTTGATCATTTATTTATCAAGCGAGGAATGGCTCTTAATTTAATAATATGATTCAACTCCCCATATATTTGAGAAAGAAGGGCCTTATAATAGAAAGATACATTTTCCCACAAATTTTGTGATTTTTTTCTAGTTTTGGCTACATTGATTTTTGTGCCTTTAAGAATTTGGATGCTCTGCATTTGGCACATATATATTTAATTTTGGTAAAACTTCATTTTTATGGTACCTTTTAGTGAAATGGAGTTTCCCTGATTATCTCATTAAAATAAATGTTTTATTTTTGCTTTGTCTGAGATTATGATTCTTAGCCCTTTATTTATTTATTTTTTCCTCAGCTGAAGTATAATAGATTCCATTCTAGTCCATATTCTTAAGACTGTCATTAGTAATTGTGTACTTTGAAAGAAAGATTGGGGATGAGCTAAGTATGATGTGGTGATTCTAAAAAAAAACAAAACTATGTAGGAAAAGGTAAAAAGAGCGATTATCTCATACAAATGAGGCACGAGAAGAAGAATAAAAACAGAGGAATCAGGTGGGGGTGGAAGGCTGGTAGGGATAGAAAACTATTCTTATCAGATCTGGGTTAAAGAGGGAATATCATATATCTAGAAGGGTATAAAATTCTTTTAAACTGACAAATAATTAAAAGTGTGATGAAATAGGATTGTGGGGTAGAGGGTGTAAAGATTAATATTTAGGAGTATTGGGATAGAAGGAAAGTGAGGGACACTTAGAAAAGTGGGTAGAAAAAGAAAAAATGTTTAGAAGAGAGGATAGGGAAAGATTCTTTTAAGCAGTGGGCAACAGAGATGGTGGTTACAAGTAAACTAGAGGTGGGTCAGGGTAAAAAGGGAGGCTGAGGACAATAGCAAGAAAAAAGAGGATGGAGGGAAATATTTAAATAGTAATAAGAACTTTGAATATGAATAAGATGAATTCACCCATAAAACAGAAATGGAAAACAATGGATCAAAAATCAGAATCCAACAATATGAGGTTTACAAGAAATACATTTAAAATGAGAAATATGCACAGAGTTAATATAAAGGGCTTGAATAGAATGTATTATGTCTCAGTCTATGTGAAAAAAAAGAGCAGTGGTAGCAATTATGATATCAGACAAAATCAAAGCTAAAACAGATTTAATTAAAAGAGGTAAACAAGAAAACTACATAGTGATAAAGGGTAATACAGATAATGATACAATATCAAAACTATATACACCAAATATCATAGCATCTAAATTTTTAAAAGTTAAATGACTGACAGGTGCAAATAGATAGTAATACTACAATAGTGGGGGATTTTAATCTTTCCCTCTCAGAACTTGATAAATACAACAAAAAAAATAAGAAAGAAGTTAAGGAAATGAATAGAAATTTAGATAAGTTAGATATGAGAGATATCTGAAGAGAATTATTTGATAAAAAATTGTGGAAAAGCAATTCAAAACCGATGAGATACAGCAAAAGCAGGAATCAGAGGAAAATTTATATCTCTCAGTGCTTATATCAATAAAAAAGAAAGAGCAAATCAATAAACTAAGTGTACAACTAAAAAAAAAAACTAGAAAAAGAACAAATAAAAGGAGATGATTAAACACTAGAAATCCTTAACAAAATAAGGGTGAAATTAATAAAATTGAGAGTAAGAGAACCATTGAATTAATAAATAAAACTGGGAGTTGGAATTATAAATAAATGAATAAAACAAATAAACCATTGGTTGATATGATAAAAGAAGAGAATCAAATTACTAATATCAGAAATGAAAACCGTGAATATACCACTAAAGAAGATGAAACTAAAGCAATTATAAAAAAGAATTTTGCCCAATTATGTGCCAATAAATATAACAACTTTGGTGAGATGGAAGAATATTTACAAAAATAGAAATTGCCTAAATTATCAGAAGAGGAAATAGAATATCTAAATAGACCTATTTTAGAAAAATAAATTGAACAGCCCATACATGAACTTCCTAAGAAAAAAGCTCCAGGAACAGGACTAGATGGATACATTAAATTCTGTCAAACATTTAAAGACCGACAAATTCCAATATTAAATAATTTGGAATAATAGGCAAAGAAGCGGTCCTACCAAATTCCTTTTATGAAAATAAAACTGATATCAAAACCAGGAAAAGTAAAACAGAGAAAGAAAATGGTAGACCAATTTCATTAACAAATATGGATCCAAAAATTCAAAGTAAAATACCAGCTAAAATATTTCAACAATATTTTAGAAGGATTATACATTATCACCAAACAGGAATCATACCAGGAATGCTGAGATGGTTTACCATAAGGAAAACTATTAATGGAATGAATTGCATAAATAATAAAAATAACAAAATCATATGATAATGTCAATAGATGCAGAAAAAAAAAACATTTAATAAAATACATCACATTTCTTTTAAAAACACTTCAAAGTAGAGGCATAAATAGATTTGTCCTTAAATTTATAAGAATCATTTACCTAAAATCTTTAGCAAGAATGATTTCTCATGGGGATAAACTAGAAGTAGTCCAGATAAGATCTTGCGAGAAAGAAGGATGCCTACTATCACCGATATTATTAGAAATTGTATTGGAAATTTTAGCAACAGCAATAGGAGAAGAAAAAGAAATAGAAGGAATCAGAATAGAGAATGATGTAATATTTTTTTTTTACAAAAGACTTGATGATATACTTAGAAAATCCTAAAAAACTCAACTGAAAAGTTAATTGAAATAATTAATAATTTCATCAAAATAGTAGGATATAAAGTAAACACACATAAATCATCAACATTCCTATCAACAGGATCCTGCAGGAAGAGATAGCTAGAGATATCCCATTTAAAATAATTCAAGACAGTATAAAATTACTGGAAATTCACCTACCAAAGCAAATTCATTATATATGAACTAAACCATTAAAAAAAATTGTACACAAATAAAATTTGATTTAAATAAATGTAGAAATGTTAATTGTTCATGACTAAGCAGGGCAATATACTAAAAATGACAATTTTACCAAAATAAATCTCTATATTCAATGCCATGCCAATAAAATCACCCCTAAAAATTTTTACAAAGCTAGAAAAAAAATAACAAAATTTGTTTAGGAGCAAAAAAGTCAAGAACATTAAAAGAACTAATGGGAAAAAAATGAAAAGAAAGGAGGTTTAGCAGGCAGAGATTTTAAACTACTTTATAAGCCAGTAATTATTAAGACTAGCTGGTACTGGATAAAAAAAAAATAGAAAGGTAAATCAGTGGAACAGAGTAGACATACAATCTGTAGTGGAAGCACATATTAACTCAGTGTTCTACAAGTGTAAACACTTGAATTTGGGGATAAGAAATAATTCTCTAAAAAATATTGTTGGGAAAGCTGGAAACCAGTAAGGAAGAATTTGGGCATAATTTACCAAGATAAGATCAAAATGAACACATGACGAGGACATAAAGGAAGATATTACCAGAAAATTTGAAGATTATGGAACTTATCACCTATTAGACTTATGAATAGGTGAACAATTTATAAACAAACAAGAGAGAATGTTGTGGGATATAAAATAAATAATTTTGGTTACATAAAAACTAAAAAGGTTTTGTTAAAAAAAAAAAGTAGCCAGGATCAGAAGGAAAACAGAAAACTTGGGGAAAAATTATGGATAGTTCTTCAGATAAGGTCTCATATCTTGTGTGTGTGTGTGTGTGTGTGTGTGTGTGTGTGTTGAACTTTATCAAGTCTATACAAATACGAGTCATTCTGCAATTGGTAAATGATCAAAGGATATGAACAGGCAGTTTTCCAATGAATACACACACAACATACATAAAAACACATAAACATATGTATGTTTGTAGGCATGTGTACATGTGTGCTTGCATGTGTGTTTGTATTAATATGAAAAATGCTCTAAATTATTATTGGAGAAATGCAAGTTAAAACAACCTTGAGATATCATTTTACACCAATCAGATTGACTCAAATGATAGAAGAGGAAAATGACAAATGTTGAAAGGGATGTGGAAAAATTGGGGCCTTAATGCATTGTTGGTGAATCTGTGAGCTGATCCAACCATTTTGGAGAGAGATTTGGAATTATGCCAAAGAATTAATGCATTTTCTATACTATTACTTTTGTTTCCCAAGATGATTAGGCAAAATAGAAAAGAACATATATATATATATATATATATAGGAAAATAATTATAGCAGCTCTCTTTATGATGGCAAAAAACCAGGAAATTGTGAGGATGTCCATCAATTGGGAAATGGCTAAACAAAGTGTGGTCATTCATGATGGAATATTGCTCTACTATAACAAATGAGGAGCTCAAAGACTTTGGAAAAGGATCGAGAGACCTCCATGAAATAATGAAGAGTGAAATCAGCAGAACCAGGAGAACATTGTATACAGTAACAGTAAAAATCACTTTGAGCAACCAAGTCATTCTGACTGCTATAAATACCCAAATTAACCACAAAAATCCTATGAAGGAAGAGGCTGTTTGAATCCATAAAAATGAACTGATGTATATTCTGTGTGTGTGTGTGTGTGTGTATGTTTTAGCTATAGCTTCAGGTAAAGGTAATAAACTATGGCTTCAGATAAAGTCAAGAAGTTAAAGATGCCATTCATGAGAATTGTACCATTGTGACCATATAGATAAGATACCATTAACATTATGATAATAGTTATTTAAAATGACAATAATAATTTCTGGTATTTACATAGTGCTTTAAAGTTTGCAAAGTGTTTTTCAAATATTGTTTCATTTTATCCTCACAACAACCCAGGGAAATAAGTGTTATTATTATCCCTACTTCATAGGTAAAAAAAACTTGAAGCAGATGGAGCTACTGTATTATTTGAATTCCTCTTGAGGTCATATTTCTTCTATAGTATGTCTGTCTTCTTTCCAAAGGTCATGGTTTTGTTCACAATGTTTTTTTTTCTATGTTCTTAACATTGCTGTAATCAGTAGGAGTGTGTGACAATTAATTCCCCAAATCCTTTAAAGCCTAAATATTTCAGCCTGCATGTTGGATTTCACTATTCTAGGCAGGTCATGATTTTAGTCTTATTCAGGCTTCTCATTTGCTTGTCATTAGTACATTGCTCTTTGCTGACTGCACATTTTTTTTCTCACTATGCCCTTTATGAATGCAATTATTATCAGTCTGAAGGATTTATGATGATATTCATAGACTATTGAGTTGAAAGAGGTTGCTAGAACTAGAAGTTCATTATGATACTAGCTTCAATTTCCACCATATGCTGCATGGTCTATTTAAGATATCCATTATGAGAAACTTCTTACATTTGAGGATTCATTCTTTTTCCTATCTTTACTGGGATCTTTGCTTTCATTTCAGATCTGTTTGGATTTTATTGTCTTGTTTTGGTCTGTTCTGCTCTAAACCCATAATTTTATCAGTGTATTTTGTAAGTAATTAGTATGTAATTTATGGCCTGAGAGAATAACATCTTTGAGCACAAAGACATTCTTATAGTCCTCATACAGCTAGTATATGTTAGAAGGAAAACTGAAGCACTGGTCTTCCTGACTCTAGCCATGGTGTCATGTGACTGCTCAGAAATATGTTAAACACAAGAAAGGTGGGATTTAGGGAAAATGATCAGAATTATATAAATTTCACAATTTAGGAATGTACACTTTAAAAGAATAAAAATCATATCTTGATCTATGATAGCCCTCAAAATAAAAAAAAAGAAAGAAAATCCAGTAACAATGTCCAATAGTAAAAAAAATCACTTCTCATTTAAATAAGCCAATTAGTTGAACTTGCCATGTTCACGGTCATGAATATTATAGAATTACTATAATTAATAACAAGAATATGTTGTCCTAGGAAACTTAATTATTGTTAAATGAATAATTTGTAAATTACTAATTTGAATCATATAGATTACTCTCTCTTTTCTCATTTCATTTTTCCATTTCCTATACCAATTGTCCTCAGTTTGAGGGGGGTAATTTCAGAGGCTAGAGAAGTGATTAACATCTTCCACACATTCTTCATCAAATTTGGCAGCATATATTCTCTAGATGGATGGCTATGTGATAAACGTTACCACTCTATCATTAAAAAATGAAAGCAGAGCCAGACATAACTTCCATGTTCAAGTCAGTTTTAGTGAGCGCTATTGCACAGCTGCCCAGACCCCAAGATGATGGAGAAAGATTCTGATATTTAAGTGCCTCCTCAATTCCTCTGAGGCTTGTATACAATACACATATCTTCTTAGCTGCTTTGTATGTGGAAGAGAGAAAACAGTGAATCTTCAGCAACAGCCATAATTGGCAGCAGTGCAGCCTGAGCAAAGAATTCCTCTATAGCTGACATTTATTACAGGATATGAGCTGGACTTGAGTTGATCTTGTACAGGATGAAACAAAACTCTATTTCCAATATCACTCAGTAAAGTATTACTTTTTAATTAATTAGTCTTGAAGGGGTAGAAAGGTTGGACTTGTGGGGACTGTAGGGTATCTGTGTTTGAACTAGTGGATAATCCTCTTGAATGAAGGATTGGCTTTTTTTTATGCTCGACCTCAACATATGGTAACCTCAGCTCCCTTAGACATATGTAAGCATTACCTTTATGAGAGGTGTATACTGAAGTTTCTTATCATTCACCTAAGCATAATGTACATTAATTAATGTTGGGAAGTGGCTATTATCTCAGGATGGAAAGCCCGATTGATCTGCAGATAATTGTCTGGACAATGATCATGGAAAAATTTGATAATATCTTAGTTGTTTGTGACTGGAGGAAAATAGCGGAGACCATAGTAAAATTTCTTGAAAAGGTTACAAAAGGGGGGGGGGGTAGTTGGGTCTTTAATAAGCAAATGAAGACATTACATTATAATCTATTTCATTGCTAACCATTAACTCTCAATATGCAATCAGAGAGGGTTAACATTCACTATACTTAATTGAAATTTCCTATATAGGAGAAGACATTACCCAAATAAAGACTGCATTGGTACTTTTAATATAGTACAAAAAACAAATGGATCCAAATACCACACAAATTCTTGACCTGTTATTTATCTTTACTTCTACATGCAGAAATTCATACCTCATTGATTCCTGAAATCTTAAAGTTTGTTACAATAGACACACACTATACTGGTCAGTGAAAAAACTATTTAAGCCATCATCAATACGTAGAAATAAAATAAATTTACAAAATTTATTGTATCTTTTTTAGATAGATCCTCTGTCTGTTCACATAACCATTTCAATAATTGTGGCTGAACTAATTGAAAACATAATCAAATAATTACATTATTTGCATGATTAAACAAGAACCTTGTCTTTGTCTTTTTTATTTTAGGAAGGAAGGAAAGAAGGAAAGAAGGAAGGAAGGAATGAAGGAAGGAAGGAAGGAAGGAAGGAAGGAAGGAAGGAAGGAAGGAAGGAAGTTGTCACACACGGAAAAGAATATGGTGTAGAGGAAATATCTCTCATTTGGAAAACGTGATTGATGGGCTGAACTCTCCATTAATTTACTGTGTCCGTGGTCAAATTCCTTAAGATATGTGTGTGTGTGTGTGTGTGTGTGTGTGTGTTTGTGTGTGTTTTCTCTACTGATAAAAACGAACAATAATAAAGATTATATAACATAATAAAATAATGGGAATGTAACTAGATGTTGAGTGAAGAGATGCCAATTCATTTTTTTTTTCTGCTGTATATTATCTGGAAGACATTGATTGGATGGACCACCTGGACAACCTCCTTGTACCTCAGTTTCCTCACCTGTAAAATATGTTTTTTGTAATAGATGAACTCTGTTTTATTACCTCTTTCAATACTATTGATTACATTATTTCAGTATCTGTCAGATCAATAAACATGATGGTATAGTGGAAAGTACATCAGATTTAGACACAGAGTAACTGGTTTTGAATCCTGGTTCTGATGACTCCCACCTTCATGACATTGGAAAGCTAATTTTATCTCACTGTGATTCAGTTTCCTCATTCATAAAATGATGGGATTGGACAAAATGATTTTTAAGTCCACCCACCCAGGTTCACATTCTAATTTCTTAAATTTATTGTAATGGCATAAATGAAATTACAAATTTCAAAAAGGTATCGTTGGGAAGATAAGTAAATCCTATCATCTAAAATGAAACAGGGAATAAGGGCAAATATTTTTATCAGACACTGTGGATGAATTTTCTTTGGTACACTAAGAAGTCAGGAAAATTGGTGAGTTCTGTTATTAATGTGTGCTTCTTCTAAAGAAAAGTCAAGTAGAAGAGAAAAAATAGGTCAAAGGAAATAATCAAATACTTTCCCAAATTCCATATTCAAAAGAATATTTTGAATTAATGCATAGAATATAAATGATTTATTGCTACAAAATATGCATCACATCAATCAAAATATTCACAAACCTAATTACCTCTCTTGGATAAGCCAAGTTGATCAAGGGGAGTAGGACAAAGAAAAGCAGCCCTGTTTGAACAGGCATTTTAACTGAATTTAATTGAAAATGCATCAAAGGGTGATTTTTCAAAGATTTATGAAGTCTGACATGAAAGTGGTATAATAAAAACTAGCTACAACTTAGGAGCCTAAGTATCATTTATGTATATAATTGGCATCAGACATGTATTGCTTATTAATAAAAACCATTGCTACTGAGAAATTCAGAGATTTTTAGGTATGTTTTAAAATATATTATGTGTTCTACTATGTACCCCTTCCCTGAAAATGAAGGAATGAGAGGGAAAATATGCCTGATTTGGAAGTCAGAAAATCTGAATTCTGGTCCCAGCTCTGCCACTAACTTGTTATGTGAGCCTTTGTGTCATTTCTAAAATTGTTTCAATTCCAAAATTCCTTTAGAAAAATAAGAGTTCCATCTCTTCCTATCATGAGTACATCTCACTCCTCACTGTATTTTAAGCTCCTCAAGGAGGATGTCACTTTGTACCTTGATATCCCCATACCCTTGCAACATGCCTTGTACATGCATAATAGATATTTAAGAGTTTTGTTGAAGTAGAGTCATTTCTATGTTATCCTAATGATTCCTTCCATTATGAAATCACATATCAAGCAACAGCAAATTCCAGCAAAGAAATCAGGTATAACAATAAGTACAATAAGTGTGATAGATAGAAGACTGGCCTTGGGCCCAGGAAGGTTGGGCATCAAGCTCATGTATGTGACCATGCCAAATTACATAATGTGTTGGTCCTCCTGGTGTCTAAGTTCAACAGGAGTGGCTTATCTGCATAGGTACCAGAACTTTGCATACTTTGGAGTTTTCCAGTCTTGTGATGTCATGACAATAGAACAAAAAATGTAACAATAATAATATTTCTATATCAGTTGGAGGTTTCTAAAACACTTCGCCGCCAAAAAAGGTCTTACTCTCCATTTCTTCCTTATTTTCAGGGTCAGATCAAGTCTTTTTGAAACCCTATACCACTTAGATTCTGCCATACAATTTAGCATATAATTACATACTGTCTTACACTGTTCACTTTATCTCAAGAAGATGGCTACTGAATGACTTTTTTTTCCTTTATACATATTCATGAAGTGTAAATCAGAAACATCACCTTTATCAGTAGAGGGTACATGCATAGCCATACAATCAGAGGGTTTTCTTTTTGAAAATATACATTGTATTGCATGTAGCTATGTGGGGTGGGATATAGTGTATTAGAACTGGAGACAGGAACACTAGAATTCAAATCCTGCCTAACACACAAACTAGTTGTGTGACCCTGGCCAAGTTACTTAGTCTCAGTTTTCTTATAGGTAAAATGGAAATTATAATAGTACCTATACCACACAGTTGTTGTGAGGATCAAATGAGATAATATATGGGAAGTGCTTTGAAAACTTTAAAGCACCATATATATTCTAGTTACTATTCTTCTTCTTGATGTTGTGGCTGTCAAAAACATTTCTTATGGCTTGTCTCCTTAACTTAATTATGAATTTCTTGTGAGCAGGAATCATGGCATTTAATTTGGTATTCCCCTGAATGCTTAACACAACACGAATCAAATGGTGAATTGTCATAAATACTTGTTGATTGATCTTTAAAAGGAAACATTTTCAACATTCTTATAGTCATCTCCTCATTGTATGGTTTCCCTTAATAGGTATTTAATAAATACCTCTTTGATTGAACCTATCATAAAAAGGCGTCAGTGGATAGATTGCCAGGTCTGGAATTCAGGAATACCTGAGTTCAAATCTGTCCTCGGACACTTACTAGAAGTGTAAACCTGAAAACTCCTGTTTGTCTCAGTTTAATTATCTGTGCAATGGTAATAATAATAGTACTAACTCCCAGGATTTTTGTGAGAATAAAATGAGATAATCGTTTTTAAATCACTTAGTATAGTACCTAGCATGTAGTAAGTACTATATGAAATTATTATTATTAATTATTATTACAAATCTTAGAATGTGAATTTTAAGTCGCCAGAGTTGTTTTTTTTTATCACATCATACTAGCATAAAGAATAAAAAGAAAAACAATTATGATAGATGAACTGAAAACACTGGAATGAAGTTACTCAGTTTCTACCACAATGTTTTACGTGTGTCAGTTTCTACCTCAGTGTTTGGAGAGCTGGCATCAAATGATTAATCTGCTTCCCACTAGGGGAAGTTACAAATAAGAGATTTAAGCAGCAATGCTCTGGGCTGCCTTGGGAAGTAGTGAGTTCTCCATCAAAGAGAATTTGCCTATTAAGGTTATCAAGCTGAAACTTTGCTGTTGTTTAGTGAGTTTTTGGTTGTGTCTGACTCTTCATGACCCTATTTGGGTTTTTCTTGGGAAAGATGCTGGAGTTGTTCACCATTTCCTTCTCCAGGTCATTTTGTAGATGAGGAAACTGAGGCAAACAGGGTTAAATAACTTGTCCAAGGTCACACAGTTAATAAGTGCTTGAATCCAGATTTGAATTGATGACATGAATCTTTCTGACTCCAGGCCCAGCACTCTATCCACTGAGCTACCTAGTTGCCCAAGCTGAAGTTAGATGTTCTTTTTTTTTTTTAAAGGATGCTGTAGATATTTATGTGAAGGGATAAAAATCATGCCACCTCCTACCCCCCACTCCAGATCCTTCAAAATCTAGACCATTTTGTTTCTGAACTAATCCTAGGACTAGAGAGCAGGGAGGGCTGCTTAATGCTATGAGGTAAATTAGGTGAGCTGGGTATGTCCCAAGAATGGAGAAAAGGGGGGGAAATGAGACCGGAAAATGGAGATTCAGAATCCTGAAGACAAAATTCTGGCTGAATCTGTAGTTTCGCAGGCAAAGTTTCAAATAAGCAGGTGCTCACCACAAAGGTGGCCCAGTAGAACAGTTGAGAGCATGTTATTAGGGTCTAGCAATAGGAAATTAGTGTCTGTAATATGTGCCTACTGTTGCTGGGTATTCTAAAAGGCAGGACAGGCCACAACACCAAGGAATTCAAAGTCAGATAATGGGACTAGGCACACAAGAGCAGGTGGTTTGCACCCAATAAGCCAGTGTGTGATCCCAGAGGCTTACAGAATAACTGAGTGAGTGAGAAGGCAGTACTGCACTTTGGAACCTTAACAGTGCATCAGCACAGCACCCAGTAAGATAGCATAAGAAAATTAATCAAACATCTTTTTCTGACATTGCACAATTCACTTTCTGATCCAATACTTAGCTCCCATTTGGCTTATGATTAGATGCATTTAGATTTGGATAGAGCCCTTTTCCCAAAGAAGTGATTGTTTTCCCTCTGCCTTGTTTTTTTCTTGTCACCAGCTTGCTTCAGCTCTCCCCTGGGAGAGATACAGCAGTTTGGCAACATATGGTAGGGAACACAATACAGAGCTGCGACCAAGGTTTAGGAATGCCAGTTCCTGTAAGACGTGGACTCAGTCAAGAAGAAACTTGATTGACAGGTAGAGAAGGACTATGAGGAATATATAGAGACTTCTACTGTCTGCAACCACTATGGAAAGCAAATTTCTCACAAGCCAACAAAATATGAATCCAATTACTTTAAATTAGGGTACAAAGTAATTCTAATGATCTGCCTTAACTATAGGCTCATTCTTATCCCTCCCCAACTGAGAGACTAGCTTGCTTTCTTCAATCCCAAAGTGTTATTAAGCCTTCAGATTAGGGCATAAATAGGCCTAGCAATCAAACTTAAAGGATAGCTAGCTCAGTCAAGGCATGATGCGAGAAAATATTTTAATCTTGAATTACTAGATTCCTATTTCCTAACATTGAAAAAACTGCTGCTTTTTAGGGATGAATCAATTGTCCTGGATTGTATGGATTTGGAACTAAAGAAACAGAACTTCTCAGGTGTCTCTCCTCACTGGAATGTATTCTCCGCTTACCTCTTCTTCATGATATCTCTCTCTTCCTTTAAGTCACAGCTTGAACACTACCTTTTATTGAAAATTTTTATCCTCTCACATGTGCCCACCCTCCCTCAAAAGCTTCTATTTAGATACCTTAAATCAGTTTTCTATTTATGAGATTTGTTTTGTATACTTTTCTATATAACCAAGTTGTCTGCTCCAATAGAATGCAAGCTTTTTTGGAGCAAATATCTTTCCTTAGTTCCTTCCTTCCTTCCTTCCTTCCTTCCTTCCTTCCTTCCTTCCTTCCTTCCTTCCTTTCTGAATATGCAGTGCCCACTTCAATACCTGATACATAGTGGGCACTTAATCAATGCTGACTGATTGATTCTACATGATTCATAACCTATAACAATCAAAACTGCTAAAGAAGGACATTTTAAAAAGCATTTCTCTCTTTCTCTCTGTTTATAAATAGAAGAAAATCTTGAGTTCACCTGGTCTAATGCCTTCATTTTACAGATGAGGAAATTGAAACTATAAAACAGGGGAATTGATTTGCCCAGGGTCACAAAGGGAACAAGTGACCTCTGATTATCTTCCAGTAATGTATGGAGAACATCCCTACCTTATATGGGCCTACATGTTAAGTTTACTTATAATGAAGGAAACAAGAAAATATTTCTTGTTTTTCCTACCTAAATCTAAACTGAACATCTAGAATCATTATACTGAGAAAATAGCTTTTCCAATGGCTTTCCAATTCTAAAATAACAACAAAAATAAGACTCATGAAAGGAAGCTAACTTGTTTTATGAGAAAAATGATCTGATATTGGCCAACAAACTATTTCTACATGGGTCAAGGCAGCAGGAAAGCTTTGAAAACAAAATCTATAGTAGTCACTACATGCTTTCCAAAGCTATCCCCAAAGGAAAAGAATCATAACGATGAAAGGAATAATGGAGAATACTTAGAATTTCACTGGTGGCAAGAGTATCATATGTACTCATAGTATAGTCTTACTCCTCAGCACTCAGATACGAAGTGAGAAGCAGAGACAGGAAGTCTCAGCACCTGATGGGAGAGGAATGAAGTGGGAACATTAAGGAATTTTATACTCCCTCATGCTTCAAGGAGAAGTTTTCTGAAATTAGGTGACCAGATACACCCCATGAACATAGGATGATCAATCAATCAAAAAGTATTATGCCTACTATGTGCCAGGCAATGGATTAGATAGGTGCTAGGGAGAAAAAAAGAAAAAAAAATGAAAGAGGAGCTGCCATCCCAGAGCTTACATTCTATTTGGGGAGCATCTAACATTATCAGCATTATGTAACAACACATTAGAAGGATTGAAGGAAGTGGATGGTGGGAGACCAGGTCAGGGCCAGGCAAAGTACAAACAACAATAGGACTCAAGGGTAAGGGATCCCAGTTTAAAGTTTAGTTGCTTAACAATATAGTCAAAATTGAGAAAGGAGGAAAGTGAAGACAGAGGAAGAGTAATACTTTGGGAGGGCATCGACAGGTGAAAGTATTGGAGGTCAAGTTGAAGATAAAGAATAGAGCCAGGAGGAGTGAGTTAAAAGCAGAGGTTCAGTGACAGGGAGTTTGGATTGGATGGAAGAAATTCAGAAATTTTGATCAAGGAAAGGGGACCTTTTGTGAATGATTATGAGAACATGTGTGTGACTGAAGTGAAGTCAATGACTGTCAAAGCAGTTTAAGACACTCATAAACTGAGAGATCAGGGTGTTTAAGAGAACATTAATATATATTTTGAAGTCACCTAGCATAATTTCTGGGATTGCATTGTAGAGACAAACTATGAGTCAGGTACTAAAATTCTTGAGAAAAAAAAAAAAGAGAAGGAACTGGAGTTTAGCCAGTAATGATTTGAGGTGCTGGAGAGAGTGAATGAGAAAATTTTCTGAATGATGGAAGTAGAGTGAGTCTGAACATGGCAACAGGAAACAAAGTATCTCTTCTTGACCTTTGAATCAATGTATACAGGAGGAAAATCCAATGGTCAAACACATGAACAGGAGTGCAGCGTATGTTGCTGGAGAGTTGGAGTTAGGGGAACTTAAAGGAAAAGAGTTACAAGACACTATAAAATTTCACTAATTCGAGCACCTTATTTTTAAGTAAAGAAACTGAGGCCCAAAGAAACTAAATGTGTTTTCATAAGGCCACAAAGTTAATGGGAAAAGTAGCATTCTAACTAATGTTCTATTTTCATCACATAAGAGCTTTAAGAGCTATTGCCAGCCACGTCAAGTGGGTTTTGTTCCACCTTGCTAGAAAAACTTGACATGGAATAAGAGACCTACCTACCCTAGCATAGTAGAGAATTCTAGTCTGAGCCCATTGCCAGATCTTGAACAATACTGGGTAAACTGTGTTCTTTAGATCCTCTTTGTGTCTTGGTACAGTAGCTCTGCTTCCAAGATAGATAACAAAGGGAAGACTTTCTGATAGCAAAAGTTTGCTCAAGCAGATCAAAAACTGAATGAAAAACATCCAAGTCTGTCACTCTATGAATCACTTGAGAATAGTAGAAAGGAAAAAGCAAGTGATCAGAATCCTCTTTGTAAACTCAAGTCTTGCCAATGACTTTCCCACTTCCTGGCATTATGATGAATCTCAAAATGACATCTTTCTATTCAGTCTCACAGGGATATTCTAGCACTTGGGGGCAGATTTGCATACATGTCCTGTTTCCATATTCTTTTCCCCTCCTTCATGTTAACATACATTCTCTGATTTATAGTCATTGTTACATAACATCCCACTACCCAGAGGTGGGGATATTCATCTCAGCCCGAGGAATCTTTTATAGTTTCTCAAGATCTCTCCAGGCAGATGATGTGAAAGGTGGGTTGAGGCACAGAACAGTAAAAATCTAAAAGGGAAATGAAAGTATTTTTAAATGTGCAGAATTGGAAAGAAGTAGACCAGAAAAGAATAAATAACCTCTTATTTCTTTGCTCAAAGAAACTGAAAGTTTTTCTTCTCTATGTCAAACAATAAAATCTGATTATTTTCCCCTGTAGGCAATATAATAATAGCTAATTATATCATTCATTCTTTCACCAAACAATTATTAAATGCTTCCAACTTCAGGGTATGATAGTTAATGTAGTGCTGGCACAGATATATAGCTTATCAAAAGTATAGTTACTGCCATCAATGAAGCTTATTAAATAATTGGAGGATAGGGCACAATCCTGGAAACCTGTAATGCACACTATTGCATGTTAAGTGAATTAGAAAGCTGGAAAGAGCTATACAACTTCCAAAGGTCCACAGTAGTGTAAAAATAATTCAATTTTATGGAACTGTTAGTATCAGAGTCAAGCTTTCAGGTATAGGTAGGGATCTGATAGAGAGAAAGGGAAAGGTCCCTCAAAAAACATAGGAAAAAGTACCTTCAAAGGTACAAAGGTGAAAGAACACAAGGTAGGGTCAGGTGTAAAGAGAAAATTCTATAAGGGAGTGATATTTTTTAACAGAGCTATGATTTCATCAAGTAAGTGATCTACTGATGAAGACCACTCTAATTCAAAAATGAACAATTGCTCTGCAAGAAATGTAGCTGGTGGCTCCGAGAGATTAAGTGATTTGGCCAGTGTCACACAGTCAATATGTCAGAGGCAGAACTTGAATCAAGATCTTCTTTATTACAAGGTCATCTCTCTATGAACTAGACTGTATGACTTATCAAAAACAGATAGAGAAAAGTGATATGAAATATGACAGGACAAGTAGATTAAAAAAGAATAATCCTACTGCTGACTAGTAGTAGTTGTATTTTCAGATTGTGAAGGGACTGAAATATCAAGCAAAAGAGTATGAAACTTGTTCAGGAGGCAATTGGGAACCCCTGAAATTTTTTGAGCAGAAGAGTGACATGAACATCTTTGTGTAGGAGAGATTTTTCTGGTAGGAATATGAAAGTATCACCTTATTGCAATGTGATTCAAATGTCATCTAGTTCTATCTTTATTTAAAGCAAAAATTTCGTCTAAAAATCCCTAATTCTGTAACTTTCAGGTGTAAATGGGTCCTAGTTGATACAATCAAAAGTGGATTGAGAAAATCATGAAAATATATTCAGAACTGCATGCTTGAAAATGCACATCCCTTTAGTGGAATAGATTAGATCTGCAATACACAATAATAAATGACCATAGTAATCTAACGTTTGATAAATGGAAAAAATCTAAGCATTTGGCATATGAATCCACTATTTGACAAAAATTGGGGAAAACTGGAAATAGTTTGGCAGAAACAAGGTATAGAATAGCATCTCACACCATATATTATTTTGGTAAAAATGAGTACATGACTTAGGTATAAAGGATGATAGAATGAGCCAATTAAGGGAACATGCAATAGTTTACCTGTCAGATCTTTGGATAAAGAAAGACCCCTTAGGACCAAATAAGAGATAAAGAGTATTATGAGATGTAAAATGGATATTTTGATTATATTATACTAAAAAGATTTTGTATGAACTAAACTAATACAGTCAGTATTAGGAAAGCAGAAAGTCGAGGACTGATTTTTTTATAGCAAGTATCTCAGATAAAGTCCATGTTTTTCGAATATATAGAGAGGTAAGTCAAATTTGTAAGAATACAAGTCATTGTGGTTGTTTTTACTTCCAGGAGCCAAGTTGGCAGAGTAAGCAGTAAATTGCTGTTACTTTCCCATTCTCACCTTCAAACAACCATAAAATAGAGACCCCAAACAAATCCCAGAACAGCAGAACCAGCAAAAAGAGGAAGTGAATCAATATTTTAGGTCAAGAAAGTTGGAGGATAGGCAAGAAAGGTCTATCTCACTCACATGAAAGAAGAGCACAGCCCAGGACAGGAAATGTTTCAGCAAGCTATCAGTAAGTCCCACCTCAGCAAACCAGTGGCTGATCTTAAGTCCAACACCAGGACCCCCTGCATGTCAGGGCAATCAGCAAACTCCAGCTCTGAGACATGCTTCAGAGTAGCCCAGGAAGATAGGCTGCCACCAGGGGGTAGACCTGCATGTAATTCAGCACAACCCTGGTCAAATAGATAGAAGTCAACCCTTTGAGTACCTAAGTAAACAGGTAGCCACCAGTCAACACCAGCCTTCCATACTTTAGTGTAGCCCCAGACAAACAGACAGACTCCAGAGGTCAGACCACAAAGTGTTTCAGTGTCGTCCCTGGGGAAACACAGAAACACCTCACCAGGATGCAGCACACACAAGATATCACTACTAGGATACCAGCTAAGCTGACAGACCACTATGACCTCCAGCAACACCAGTCAACCCAACCCCACCCCACCCCCAGCACAGCACCAGAAACAAGGGTTCCCTGTGGGCCTCAGAGCAATAGCAGTACAGTACCTGGGAAACAACTAGGGCTTGCAGTCACTAGTACAAGAAGCCTGAGACAGTGCCTCTTCCACCCTAGGAGTAGAGCTCCAATTTAAAGGAAAGGCAAAAAGGCTAAAAAACAAACAAGCCAACCAAAACAGAGAGCAAGAAATAAAACCAAAAAGAATCTGACCATAGAAAGTTATCATGGTGACAGAGAAGACCAAGACAAAAGAAGAGAACAACAAGGTCAAAACACCTATTGGTAAAACCCCAAGGAAAAATGAAATGGTCTGAAGCCCAGAAAGAACTTATGAAAGAACTCAAAAAGAGTTTTAAAATCATAGAAGAGAAGTAGAAGGAAACTTGGGAAAAGAAATGAGACTGGTTTAGGAGAATTGTGAAAAAAAACTCAACAGCTTGGAAAATGGCATAAAAAATAGAATTGAACAAATGGAAAAGGAGATGCAAAAATCCACTGAAGAAAACAACTCCTTAAAGAATACAATTGACCAAATGGAAAAGAAAGCATAAAAGCTATTTGAGGAAAACAATATCTTAAAAGTTAGAATCAGGCAAGTAGAAGCTGATGACTCTATGAGACAGCAAGAATCAATCAAACAAATACAAAAGAATGAAAAAAGTGGAAAAAATGTAAAATAGCTCATGGGAAAAATAACTCACCTGGAAAATAGATCCAGGAGACACAATATCAGAATCACTGGACTATCTGAGAGCTGAAATCAAAAGAAGAACTTGAACAGCACCTTTCAAGACATCATCAAAGAAAACTTCCCTGATGTCCTGGAACCAGAAGGCAAAATAGGCTTTGAAAGAATTTACCAATCACCCTAGGAAAGAAATCCCAAAATAAAAGCCCCAAAGAGAATCATAACCAAATTTCAGGCCTAGGACAAGGAAAAAATACAAGTGGCCAGAAAGAAACAATTCAAATATTGAGAAGTCAAAATCAGGATCACACAGAACTTGACACCTGTCCGATTTTATGGAAGGCAAAGGAGCAATGACTACAACTAAGAATCACTTACTCAGCAAAACTGAGCATAATACATCAGGAGAAAAAATGATCATTCAACAAAAGAGAAGGATTTCAAGTCTTCACAAGGAGAAAATCTGAACTATACCAAAAATTTGACCTTTAATATCAAGACCTGAGAGAACCATAAATAGGTTAAAAGGGAAAAGAAAACAAAAAGGATTCAATACAGCTGAAGTATTTACATTCCTACATTGGAAGATGATACTTGTAACTCTTAAAAATTGTATCATAAGTAGTACAGATACAAGGAATATACATAGAGCATATGGGTATAAGGTGCAGAGTAAATGACATAAAAAATTAAGGGATGAGAAAGAGGAGTACAATTATATAGACAGAATGGAGAGCTAGGATAGGGCAAATCATCTCAAATGAAAAGGTTAGAAAGACCAATTATAGTTGGGGAGGGGGAAGATGGGAGGATGGACAATAAGAATCACTTGAACCTTATTCTCATCAGTATTGGCTCAAAGGCAATCACATACACAATCAGTTGAATATAGAAATTTATCTTATCCAGCAGGGAAGGAGGAGGGAAGGAAATTTAAAAAAGGGATTAGGTTGGAACTTACAGAAGGGAGGGCAGATGAGGGGAGGTGGTAGACAAGCAAAACACTGGTGAGGAGGGAAAGGGTGAAAGGAGATAGAGGAAAAACAGGAGGAATGGTATGAAGGGAAATACACAGTTAGTAATCACAACTGTGAACGTGAATGTGACAATCTCTCCCATAAAACAAAAGTGGATAGCAGAGTGGACCAAAGGCCAGAATTCTGCAAAATGTTGCTTACAGGAAACATACTTGAAGCAGAGAGACACACACAGAGTAAGGGTAAGGGAGTGCAGCAGATTCTATAATGCTTCCATTGAAATACAAAAAGTAGGGATGGCAATCTTGATTAGCAAAATAAAGACAAAGTTAAATAAAAAATAGATCTAATTAAAAGAGATAAGGAAGAAAACTACATCTTGCTAAAAGGTACCCCAGACAATGAAGCAATCAAATTAGAAGAGCAAGGAACAGTTTACCTGTCAGATCTAAGGGGAAGGGAAGAATTCATGACCAAACAAGAGCTAGAGAGCATTATGAAATGCAGAAGAGCTAATTTTTATTTATATTAAATTTAAAAAGCTTTTTTTAAAACAAAACCAATACAACGAAGATTGGAAAGAAAGCAGAAAGCTGAGAAACAATCTTTATATCAAGTGTCACTGATAAAGGTTTCATTTCTCAAATATATAGAGAACTGAGTCAAATTTATGAGATTACAAGCAATTCCTAGGTTGATAAATGCTCAAAGGAAATGAACATGCAGTTTTCAGTAGAAGAAATCAAATATATCTGTAAGCATATGAAGAAATGCTCTAAATCACATTTGGTTAAAGAAATACAGATCAAAACAACTCTGAAATATACCTCATACCTCTCAGATTGCCTATTATGACAGAAAAGAAAAATCATAAAGGTTGGAGAGTATGTGGGAAAATTGACACCTAATGCCCGGTTTGCTAGAGTTGTGAACTTATCTATCCATTCTGGAAAGCAATTTGGAACTATGCTAAAAGTTATAAAACTGTGTAAACTCTTTGAAGCAGTAATACTACTACAAAGTTTTTTAAAAAGATATTTTTTTAAAAAGGGAGAAAACACCTATTTGTACAAAAATATTGTTCTTGTTATTCTTTGGTGCTTGTTAAGAAGTGGAAATTGATGGGATGACTGTCAATTGGCGAATGGTTGAACAAGTTGTGCTATATGATTATGATGGAATACTATTGTGCTATAAGGAATGAGGAATTGGAAAAAAACTTACATAAACTGATGCAAAATGAATTGAGCAGAACCAAGAGAACATTATACACTGTAATAATGATATTGTATGATAATCACTTGTGAATGACTTCTCTATTCTCAGTATTACAATGATCCAAAGCAATTCCAAAGAATTAATGCTGAAAAATGCTATCCGTCTACAGAGAAAAAAAAAAAAAACTTACTGAATCTGAATGCAGATGGAAGCATAGTATTTCTCCATTCATTCATTCTGTTTTCTTTCACAAGACTAATAATGTAAATATGTTATGAATGATATACATGTATAATTTATATCAAATTGTTTACTATCTTATAGAGGGAGGAGGATAAGGAGGGAGAAAGAGAATTTAAAACTCACAGTTGAATTTTTGAAATCCTAAAGTTAAAAATTGGTTTTACATGAAATTGGGGGAAAAAAGATAATGTATATCCCTGACTTAGGTGCATTCTTTTTCTTAAATACCTTAACTTCCTACAGCTATTCTGGAGGGGAGAGAGAAGTTAAGTAATTGTAGATGGAGCTATTCCTTTTTCTTTCTTGAACTTCAAAGAATTTTAAAAAATAATTGCTTGTAGAAACCTAATTAAACTCCCACACACATTATTACATCTTTTTTTTTTAATTTATATAACACTTGGGCTGTGAAATTTATGGATCAAGAAGTGAATTACTATATATTATTTCGTAATCAGAAAATAAAATATACATATACACACACATTTCTCTCTTCCCTCCTCCTCTCTCTCTCTCTTTATCTCTTTTGCTCTACCTCTCTGACAGATAGATAGATACAAAATGGGGTAGAGACAAAGCTATAGAAGGAATTTTAAAATATGATGGATTGTAAAACATGCTGCTAGCCCATAGAACTGACCACAAAGGTAATGAAAAAAGGACAGATTTTATAGGCTCATAATGCATAATTTCAATTCTTTATTGAGTGATTGGTATTATCCATATTAAAAGGTCAAGGGAAATGATATTGTTGGAAACTGAAGGAACTTAAAGTTATGCTCACAGAGCCAATGTCAGGAATGTTTGAGAAATTATGAAGATGGTAAGTAAAAGCCTGAAAATAGGTTATGTCCTGTTTTGTTTTGTTTTGTTAATTATTTTTTTAAACAAATATTGAAAATTTCTAGTTTCTTTGATTGTCTATATTTCCAATAACTTAATACTTAAAATAAATGTCTTGTATGACATTAGAAAAGATTATTCTCATGACAAGTAGTCAATATAGGTTCACCAAGACTGGATCATTCCAGAGTAAACTCATTTTTTTAAAAAATCAGGATACTAGATTATTAGACCATGGGGGTTCCATAGTCACAGCATATCATGCTTTTAACAAAGTTTTGTCAAAATTTCTAAAAATTGCCCAACCAAAAAAAAAAAAAATGAAGAAATATTAGAAAGTTGAATGCATGCTAGCATGATTGGGCAAGTATGCTCAGAAAGGTATGATTAAAACATTGAGAAAGATTGCTGGTAATGATTTTTATTTTATTTTATTTTTTATTTTTATTGTTATTTTTATTTTATTTTTACTTTGATGAGATGACTCAGCCATAGCATGTCTCTTGAAGCAAATTTAGGATTTTTAACTTTTGAAGTAGTTAGTTGTACCATGCTGTTTGCATAATATTGAGTTTATTTTTAGTAAGAAACTATAGATTTTTTTACATGAATTGCTGTCAAGCCACATTCCTCATTATATTTTTGGGCAATGACTATTTTGAAACTTCATTTACACTTTTATATTTGTCCCACTAAATTCTATGTTCTTATTTTCTAACATGACTGAACAACCACAACAGCAACAAAATCAGGGGAAGCAAGATGACACAGTTGAGAAAGTCAGGAGGAGTTGAGTTCAAATCCAGCCTCAACAACCCTAGGATCTTTCTGAAGGAAATCTCAAGTGGTGTCACAAAGAATTGGGCATGATTAAATTGACACAAAAACAACAATGTTCCCTAATGACAAGAATATTAAATGACCAAGTAATAGCTATTTTTGAATTTTTAAGAACTGTCCGCTAAAAGAATAGGCTCATTCTATGTTTCTTAAGAGATAAGAACTAGAGTCAATGGATGGAAGTTACAAAGAGATGTTGAAATTTTGTCTCAACATTACACACACACGCACACACACACCCACACACAAATACACACGCACGCACACACACACACACACACACACATACACACAACCCTTGGGGATATTCAAGAATAGAAAGGGTTGCCTTTTTTCTCCTATCACATACATCCAATTAGAAAATTCAATCTTCAAAGGGAGAATATTCTATATTCATAGGGAATTTATCTTAGACTAATGGAGTTAGAAGCTAGAAAAGACTGAAGAGATCATCTACCTCAATTGTGTCTCTTTAACAATGAAAATATTAAAGTTTCATATTGGGTATTTGTTCAAGGTCACACAGATAGTAAATAGCAGAAAAGAGATTAGAATCTAGATACAAAATGTATATAGATGAGGGAGGTACTATTTATGGGGCTTATGAGTATTTTGTTTCATGAAAATTTTATATATACTTCAGCAATATACAATAGTCATCATCTGAAAAATCTTGCTCTTTTATTGGCCCACATGCTTATTATCATTTGACAAGATATAATGGTCAAAGAACTTTATGTCATTGCAAGTTCCATTGAAAGAGAGAGAGAGCGAGACGGGGGGGGGGGGAAGAGAGAGAGAGAGAGAGAGAGTGGGAAGGAGGGAGGGAGAGGAAGAGGCACAGGCAGAGGGAGAGGGAGAGAGAGGGAGAGGGAGAGAAAGAGAGAACCATTGTTTACCCTTCACTGATTAGAAAATTAGCCCGCTGGAGTATTTTCAGTGCTACCATTCAGAAAGGGAAGTAACAAATGAGAAAACATGTGGAGGAAAGTTATTGGGGATGATGTAGAGTCTCAAGACCAACCTGAATGAGAACCTGTTGAAGTAACATGGATATTTTTCCTGGAGAAAAGAAGAATCAGTGGGTGTTGGGGGTGGAGGTAGATGGAGAGGAACAATACAATTATATTCAAATATTTAAAGTGTTATCCTGAAAAACAGATATTAAACTAGCTCCAGTATAAAAACATTGAATTATAGGTCATTCAGTTCAACTTGTTTTACAATGAGGAAACTAAGGTCCAAAGGCATTAATTGCCTTGGCTAAGTTCATACAATAGAAGAAGTATGCTTTGTACCCAGGTTTTTTGGATTCACATCTGGTGTTCTGCCAAAACTGTAGCGAGCCAGACCTAGGTATAGTCATACAGAAAAAATTTCTTGTCAATTAGAGATTAATGAATATTTTGAATAAAATTAATTTCATTCTTTAATCAGCAACTTCAACAATGTTTAAACAGTGATGTAATAAAAATATAATACTCATGCTATCATAAAAATTTCCATGATATATTTAAGTATTCTATTTCCCCAAGTTTTAGCCTTTCAACTTATCATTATAGATATCTGTCCAATAAGGAACTCATGTGAATCTGAAAGATATCCTAGAGATCAAAAAGCACCATAATCCCAATTTTGAGGAATGCCAGATATTTAAATGATATTATCAATCCTTATTTATTTAAATGGACACAAGTTTGTACTGAAATCAAATTTGCTTGTTAAATATTCAGGAAGTTCCACACAATTAACTCTCTCTCCCTTCTGCTCCCTCCCAGATTTTTACTCTTCCTTCACTATGAGGAAAAAAAAAAACAGCTATGAAATCATTTTATAGAAAAAAAAAATAGCTCATTACTCTTAGGAAAGACAAATTAAATTTTTGGCTTCCGCCTCATTGAAAAGCTGTCTTTCAGATACTATAACTGATGGAAGACTAGGAGAAAGGGATGGAGGTGAGCTTAGGATGGCTTGCAGGCTTCTAATTGTGACCTTGCTACTTTGACTTTTAATGAACACAGCTGTTGCACCTTTGGGATTAGGAGCTAATAATATTACAGATGATACCCAATATCTACAACCTTCTTTGATATTCTGACTATGTAGGTTTAAATGACTAATTTACAGTTCACATGTCTAATTGACCAATTTTTCTGTGATTTTCTTGAAGTTTTTATTTTTTTAAATCATCTCACATTATAAAGATTATCTACAAATAAACTTACAGACAATTTGGAGTAATTGCCTTAGTAGAAGCAGCATTGTTATAGTGGAAAAGTATTTGATTTGGAGTCAAAGAACTTGGATTTTTACACTGGATCTCCTATTTCTTCCTTAGCACAGTTCCTGGTGTTTAGGAATCACTTAATAAAACCTCCCCCTCCCCACTACCTCCTTTCCTCCATTTTTATCTCTCTCCCTCCCTTTCTTCCTCTTACTCTTCTTCCATTTTTTCCCTTCCCTTCCAACCATTGATGAACAGCTTAATCTATCTAGGCCAAAGTTTCTGCTTCTAAAAAAGAAGAGTTGGACCAATTGACCTCTAAATTACCTTTCTAGCCTAATTCTATGAACCTATGAAGCTTTTGGACTTAAGATATTTGGAAATGCAGAATTAAGCATCAAGAAACCATGGAGGCCTCCTGATTTCTGGTATGATAAGCAGGTATAAAAACATCTTTCTTCAAAGGATAGTTCCTGGAAGAACTTATCTATGTCAATTAACAGTTAAAATCTCAAATGATTTAGAAATGTCAACCTTACTTGTTACCATCTTTTCTAGTTTCCTTTTACCTATGCTCAGTAGTTATAGGAACAATAACAGCAATAACCAAATTATGTCAAAGTGTGACATATCTAACTAAGAACTATATAACTAAAGAAGGGTGAGTGAAACTCTTCCCTAGAGTACTTGGAATTGGAGAAACAATTTCTTGCCCTGTAGCCAGAATGTCATACTTTAGGAGGGACCTTGATAAAGTGGGGACCATTTTCAGAAGGGCTACCATTAGAATAAAGAGAATTGAGTCCATGTCACATGATGACCCATTGATGTACATGGGAATATTTATCTGGAAGAAGGGGAGACTAGGGTAGGATGTACATCGTAAGTGTCTTCAAATGTTTGAAGGACTGTTATGAAATCATAACGGTATCTGTTCTTATGTTTCTTGTGAGTTTAATTAGAAGCAAGTGTTGAAAGTTGTAAGGAGGCAAATTTGAACCTAATGTGAAGAAAACAAACATTCCTCTCCCCTCTCTTAGCCCCTCCTCCCCAGCTCCAGCTCCCACCCATGTATAATACAGAAGGGTTTCATCCTCCTCCCTCCAATCCCACCAGTGGGTGACTGAAGACAATTCCTTCCCCCAAAAGGACACTTTTTCCAAAGAGATCTCATTTTGATGTCTTTACTGGGAGGATGCGATATGTATAGCTATGAGAAGGGAATTTCTTGAAAATAGGGAAATCAGACAAAATACTCTAAAAATGTTTGCCATGGAAAAGATAAAAGTCATGTGTTGAGCCTGGAAGGAAATAGTTCAGCAGGCAAAGATGAGAAGTCAATTTGTTCAAGCAATAAGGGAGCAACAGCCTGCAGAATACATAGTACTGAGAAAGAGCCAGACAAAATCTGGGAGCGGAGAGTACAGTTTGGCTAAGAATATAGAGTGTATGATGGGAAGATGTTTGAAATAAAGATGAATAGGAATATTTAGAACAACTTATGAAGAGTTTTAAATGTCAGGATGAAGAGGTATTTTGTTTTCAGAGTACTTTGTGCAGACACTTAAAAATTCTTGAGATCCCTTCAATGGATCTACAGGTATTATTATTAATAATAATAATTTCTTATTTGCTTATGAAAATAATCTTCCCTTTTCCAACTACAAATCCTTGTATGACT
>CM053590.1:90890381-90915541 GCA_028646515.1 Pseudochirops corinnae
AGATAAAACCCAATATTTTTCTTTGATCACCTTTATTTTCATGTTTTTCCTCCATTGATTTTCTCAAACTTATACTTGTCTATAAATTATTTGTATATAATAGTCAGCATATTATCTATCTACCCTTAAGATGGTAAGCTCCTAGAGGGCAGGGACTGTCTTTTGATTTTCTTCATATTCTTAGTACTTAGTAGCACATTAACTACCACAGAGAAGGTACTTAATAAATGTTTATTGATGGACTGATTAATTTCACATTTTTATTCCAACCTATCATTCTAGACTGATTCCATATCACTGCCTCTTACTTCACATTGTAGTTAAAGTGATCTACTTGTTTTTCAACTATATAATGGTTCTATCCCTTCATCTTCCTCTCCTAGAAATTCTAGCATCTATGGAGTGGAGCCAAGATAGTGGAGTACAGGTGTTCTGCAGACAAGAAGAGCTAGCCAAGACCTGGGTTCAAGGCAAATTTAGGTGTGGATTTATTGATTAAGTGCTTGACTACCAGAGTGTTCACTCTAATTGGTAGTGTCTGTTGAAGGTAGGACAATTGTTTAAAAAAGCTAAAACCACAAAAACCACAATCAGGGAGGGGAGCTAGCAGAAGCAATGCTGTACAGAAGCAAAGAACAGCCATTGGTTAAATCTATAGCTCAGGGCTAATTTGGGAATATGGTGCAAGGGTACAAGGGTGCAGCCTTCCTGTGACATGGGGGTCCGTCCTAGAACAGAGCAGAGGGCACAGTGTGGAGGGCCATAGTCAGCTTCCCAGAACAGGGTGGAGGGTTATGGGGTAAGGGAGACTGCAGTTCCCCAGAACAGGGTGAGGTCATGTTCTGGGCAAAGGGTGTAGGGACCCTGCTTGCTCAGCAGAACAGGACAGGGTGTTCTCTACATAAGATAGTCTTACACCATAACCCTAGGCTGAACCTTGTACTGTGTAATGATTCAGGGAGAATATATAGAATTCTGATTTGTGAAAGGAGGGGGTGGAGGGACTATGCCTTAAGCAATACCCAGGACTATGCCTTAAGTTGTTTCAAGCTATTACAGGGTGTAGGACAGAGACAAAGACAGAAATATAAAGGGGCTTAAAGGTGGGCCATAAATCAGGTGGTATGCAGTGACCTGGGATTTGGGTTTGAGTACAACACTAGCTCTTAAAACAGCAGCAGGGAAAAGTCAGAAGCTAGGACAGTGTCTCCCCAAACCAAAGTAAGAAAAGCCCATCTGTGACATAAGTTCAAAGTCAAAAAATGGGCTGGGAAAATGAACAAGTAACACAACCAAAAATGGAATTTGAACATACAAGCTACTATGGTAACAAGGAAGAACAAAATATGAATTCAGAAGAGGACAACAATGTGAAAATGGCTACAAACAAAGTCTCCAACAAAAATGCTATCAAGCCTATAAAGAATCCCTGGAAGAGTTAAAGAAAGAGATAAGAGTGGCAGATAAAAATTGGGGAGAAGAAATGAAAGTGACACAAGAAAATTATGGGAAAAAAAGAATTAACGGTTTAATGAAAGGAGGTACACATGTACACACACACAAGTCAAAAAAATAACACCATAAAATAGGATTAGCTTGCTCATTAAGAAAAAAGGGGGATAGGTAGAAAAATTCACTAAAGCAAAGAACTCCTTGAGAAGCAGAATTATCTAAGTGGAAAAAAGATATACAAAATCTTACTGAAGAAAATAATTCTTTAAAAAATATATTTAGGCAAATGGAAACTAATAACTCTATAAGGCATCAAGAAACAAAGTGAAAGAATGAAAAAAACTAGAAGAAAATGTGAAATATCTCATCAGAAAAAAACACCTGATGTAGAAAACAGATTGAGGAAGAATAAATTTTCATATTAAATGGTATTTTTTTTTCCAATTACAAGTAAAGACAGTGTTTTACTTTCATTTTTGTAAAATTTTGAATTTCAATTTTTTCTCCCTTCCCCTTTTTCCTCCCCCTTCAATAAAACAGCAAGAAATCTGATATAGGTTATAGATATACAATCATATTAAAGATATTTCCACATTCTCCATGTTGTGAAAGAAGAATAAGGACAAAAGGGAAAAAGTATGAGAGAAAAAAAAAAAAACAAAAAAAGTGAAACTAGTATGTTTGGGTCTGAATTCAGACTCCATAATTCTTTCTTGGGATGTGGTTAGCATTTTCCATCATAAGTTTTTTGGAATTGTCTTGGAACGATATATTGCTAAGAAGTGCTAAGCCTATAATAGTTGGTCATTGTACAGTTTTGTTGCTACTATGTACAAGTTTCTCCTAATTCTGGTCACTTCACTCAGCATCATTTCATGTAAGTCCTTCCAGATTTTTCTGAAGTCTGCCTGTTCATCATCTCTTATACAACAATAGTATTCCATTACATTCATGTACCACAACTTGTTTAACCGTTTTGCATTTTATGGGCATTCCCTCAATTTCCAGTTCTTGGCCAAAACAAAAACAAACAAACAAACAAAAAAAAACAACTGCTATATCTTTGTACATGAGTGTCATTTTCCCTTTTTTATGATTTCTTGGAGTTACAGACCTAGTAATGGTATTACTGGATCAAAGAGTATTCACATTTTGGTTACCCTTTGGGCACAGTTCCAAATTGCTCACCAGAAGAACTGAATCATTTCACAATTTTATTAATAATGCATTAATGTTCCAATTTTCACACATGTTCTCCAATATTTATCATTTTCCTTTTCTGTCATATTAGCTAATCTAAGAGTTGTGAGGTGGTACCTCAGACTTGTTTTAATTTGCATTTCTCTAATCAATGGTGGTTTAGAGAATTTTAAATATGAGATAGCTTTAATTTCTTCATTGGAAAACTGCTTGTTCATATCCTTTGACCATTTATAAATTGGAGAATAACTTATATTCTTACAAATATGAACCAATTCTCCATATGTTTGAGAAATGAAGCCTTTATTGGAAACACTGGCTAGAAAAATTGTTTCCCTGCTTTGTTCTTTCCTTCTAATATTGATTGCCTTGATTCTGTTTGTGAAAAAACTTTTCAATATAAGAAATTAAAATTATCCATTTTTCATTTCTTAATGTTCTCTTTCTCTTGTTTGGTCATAAATTCTTCCATTTTCCACCAATCTGACAGGTAAACTACTCCTTCCTCTCCTTATTTGCTCATGATCTCACTCTTAATGTTTGTATTGTATATTCATTTTGACCTTATCTTGACATAGGGTGTGAGATGTTAGTCTATGACTTATTTCTATCATTTTTACTATATTGGCTTGACCTACTAATGGACAATTGATATTTTTCCAATTGTTTAGATCTGATTTTATTTGTGTAAAAAGAGTTTTGTAATTGTGTTCAGATAGTTCCTGGGTTTGTTTTGGCAGGTAGACTCCCAAATATTTTGTATTGTCTACAGTTATTTTAAGTGGAATTTCTCTTGCGTCTCTTGATGCTGGGGTTTGTAGGTAATATATTTAAATGCTGATGATTGATAGGATTTGTTCATACCCTGTAACTTTTCTAAAGATGTTAATAATTTCAAGTAGCTTTTTAGTTGATTCTCTAGAGTTCTCTATGCATACCATCATGTTATCTACAAAGAATAATAGTTTTCTTTCCTCATTGCCTATTCTAATTCCTTCAATATCGTTTCATTCTCATATTGCTAATGCTAACATTTCTTGTAAAATAGTCAATAATAGTGGTGATAATGGGCATCCTTGTTTCACCCTTGATTTTATTGGGAAAGTTTTTTTAGCTCATCTCTATTACAGATAATGTTTGCTGATGGTTCTGGATAGATGCTACTTATCATTTTATGAAAAACTCCATTTGTCCCTATGATTGCTAGTGATTTAAGAGTTATAGGTGTTGTATTTTGTCAAAAGCTTTTCCTGCATCTATTGAAATAATCATATGATTTCTGTTAGTTTTTTTTCTTGATTTGGTAAATTATACTGATAGCTTTCCAAATATTGAACCAGCCCTGCTGGAATAAATCTCCCCTGGACATACTGTGTTATCATGGTGATGAATTGCTGTAATTTCTTTGTTTTTTTTTGTTCATAATTTTGCAGCAATATTCATTTGGGAAATTGGTCCATAGTTTTGTTTCTCTGTTGGGCTATTCCTGGTTTAGATATCAGCACCATATTTATGTCATAAAAAGACTTTGGTAGAACACCTATTTTTTAAAAATACTTTATATAGTATTAGAATTAATTGTTTTTTAAATGTTTGGTAGAATTTGGTAGAATTCATTTGTAATTCCATCTGGCCCTCGTCATTTTTTCTTAGGGAGTTCTTTGATGGCTTGTTCAATTTCTTCCTATAAAATGGGTTTATTTATTTTATTTTCTCTTCTGTTAATCTAGGAAATGGATATTTTTGTAAATATTCATCCATTTTACATAGATAATCAGATTTATTGACAGAGTTGGGCAAAATAGCTCCTAATCATTGCTTTAATTTCCTCTTCATTGGTGGAGAATTCACCCTTTTCATTTTAGATACTGCCACATTTTGATGCCTTTTAGTTTTCTTCTTTTCTTTTTTAAAATTAAATTGACCAAATGTTTATTTTATTATTTTATATAGCCATTGCTTAGTTTCATTTAATTAAATAGGTTTCTTATTTTCAATTTTATTAATATCTCCTTTCTTTTTCAGAATTTCTAATTTATTATTTATTTGTAGATTTTTAATTTATTCTTTTTGTAGCTTTTTTTCATTATGTAACCAACTTATTGATTTCCTCTTTATTTTATCCATGTAACCGTTTAAAAATATAAGCTTTTACCTAAGAAATACTTTGGCTGTATCCCATAAGTTTTGGTATGCTATTTCTTTGTTATTCTCTTTGATGAAATTATTCTTTCTAAAATTCATTTTTTGACTCACACATTCTTTAGGATTAGATTTATTTGGTTTCTAATTAGTTTTTAACCTTTCTTTCCATGGCTCTTTATTACATGTAATTTTTACTGCAGCATCTAAAAAGGATGTCTTTAATACTTCTGTCTCTCTCCACTGTTTTTCTGTGTGTATATAGGGGCATGTACCACTGAGAAAAAATGTATATTCCTTCCTATCTACATTCAGTTTCCTTCAGAGGCCTATCATCTAACTTTTCTAAAATTCTATTCACTTCCTTAACTTATTTCTTATTTATTTTTTTTTGTTAGATTTATCTAGTTATGATAAGGGTTGTTTGAGGCTCTCCCTAGTATAGTTTATGTTGTCTATTTCTTCCTGTAACTCATTTAACTTCTCCTCTGATGATTTGGTTACCATACTACTTGGTGCATATATGCTTAGTATTAATATGACTTCACTGTCTTTTAGCAGGATGTACTTTCCTTCCATACCCCTTTTAATTATATCTATTTTTGCTTTTGCTTTTCTGAGATTAGGATTGCTACCCCTGCTCTTTTTTTTTTTTTTTACTTCGGCTAAAGTATTCTACTCTAGCCTTTTACCTTTACCCTGTGTGTATCCCTCTGCTTCAAAAGAGTTTCTTGTTAACAACACATTGTAGGATTCTTGTTTTTAATCCACTCTGCTACTACTTCCTTTTCTATGGGAGAGGAGATTCCATTCACATTCACAGTTATGATTAAACATTATGTATTTCCCTCTATCCTATTTCCTCCCATTTATATTTTTTCTCTCTCCTTTCACCCTGTCCCTCATCACCAGAGTTTTGCTTCTGACCAGCATCTCTGTCAATATGTCCTCTCTTCTATCACCTCCCTCCTTTGCTTTTCCCTCCTACTTGTTCCCTTTCTTCTATCCATCCCCCTTCTCTTTACTTTTCCCTTTTCCTTTCTACTTCCCTATAGAGTAAGGAAGATTTTTACATCAAACTGAGTGTATTATTACTTCTTGGAGCCAAATCTGATCAGAGTAAGGTTCAAACAATGTTTAGCCACACCCTTCTATTTTAATAAGTCTTTTGCACCTCTTTCTGTCATGTAATTTACCCTATTCTTCCTCCCTTTTTCCTATTCTCCCAGTACAATCCTTTTTCACCCCCTGTTTTTGATATCATCACATCAAAGTCAATTTATACCTATACCCTTTGCCTATGCTCTTTTAACTTTTTAATAGAAACACTTCTCTCAAGAGTTATAAGTTTCATCTTCCTATTTAGGGATGTAAAAAGTTTAATCTTATTGAACAACATGTTTGTTTGTTTCCTATTTACCTTTTTACAATTTTCTTGATTCTCATATTTGAAGATGGAATTTTTGGTTCAGGTCTGGTATTTTCCTCAGGAAAGTTTGAAAGCCCCCTCTTTCATTGAATGACCTTCTTTTCTCCCAAAAGTTTCCACTCCATTTTGCTGGTTAGTTGATGCTTGGTTTTAATGCTAGCTACTTTGCCTTCTCTAATATCATGTTTCCAGCCCTCCTATCCTTTAATGGAGAAGTTGACTAATCTTATGTTATCCTGATTATGGCTCCTTGATATTTGAATTGTTTATTTCTGTCTGCTTACACTATTTTCTCCTTGACTTGATAAATCCGGAATTTGGTTACAATATTACTTGAAGTTTTCACTTTAGGATCTCTTCCAAGAGGTGTTTGGTGGATTCTTTCAATCACTGTTTTACCCTATGATTCTAGGATATCAGGGTAGTTTTCCTTGATAGTTTCTAGAAAAATGCTGTCCATACTCTTTTTAAAAATTTTTTATCATGTGCTTCAGGTAGTCCAATAATTCTTAAGTTATTTCTCCTACACCTATTTTCCAAATCAGTTCAATTCTTTTTCCAATGAACTATTTTATATATTATTTTCTTTTTTTTTTTCATTCTTTTGATTTTGTTGGAACGATTCTTGATATCTCATAGAGTCCTAAGCTTGCACGATCCTAGTTCTAGTTTTAAGGAATTATTTTCTTCCATTAGCTTTTATACTTCCTTTTCCATTTGGCCAATTCTTACTTTTTAAGGAATTGTTGTCTTTATCAGATTATTTCCCATTTGACCAATTGTATTTGTTTTTGGAGGGAAGAAGACAAGGCAATTGAGGTTAAGTGATTTGCCCAAGGTCACACAGCTAGTAAGTGTGTCAAGTGTCTGAGACCAGATTTGAACTCAGGTACTCCTGACTCCAGGGCCAGTGTTCTATTCACTGTGCCATGTAGCTGTCCCTAGGGTCCACTGTCCCAGGTTTCTTATGCTGTGGTTCAGGGGTCTGCCATTGGTTTTCCATGTTGTGGCCTCAGGTGCTTACAGTTTACCCACTATACTGGGGATGGCCCAGCCTTTTCACACCTGTTGTGCCAGTGTTCGGGCTTGCAACTTGCCTTTTGTGCTGGGGCTAGAGGCCTCTCTGCTGGCCTGTAGAGCCAGGACCAAAGGGCCTCAGTTGCTCATCTGTGCTGCAGGTAAGAGCTTCCCAATGAATTGCCCAGACACTGTCCATTTTGGGCTGTGCTCCCCTTTTACCCAAGTGAGACAGACCTTTACTGAAGAAGTCCTTCCACATTATCACAATGCAGTTAATTGTTTCATTCAAACTTTTTGTGGGTTATGTCACTCCAGGATCCATTTAGATGTTTGATTTTGCATTGCTTTTGAGGCAAACTGGGAGGAGCTTGGGCTACTTCCTGACTTCTCTCCACCATCTGTGAGGAGAGGTAATTTAACAATTACTTGACTACCTGAAAGCCATGACAAAAGCGGGGGAGGGGGGGGAGTGCTATATATCATATTTCATTACATTATTTAAAAAAAACCATACAACTGCACTGAAATCTTAGCTCCAGGGAGTAAAATTAGTTTGAAAGAATTCACCAATCACTTCCTGAAGGAAGTCAAAATTATATTTACAATCAAATTATAGACCTTCCACATCACTGAGAAAATACTACAAAGCAAACAGAAAGAAATAATTTAGGTACCATGGAACCACAGTCAGGATAAAGCAAGATATATCAGATTCCACTTTAAAGGAGTTCTGGGTTTGGCATATGATGTTTCAGAAGATTAAGAAAATAGGATTACAACCAAGAATATCCTACCTGGCAAAATGAGTATGATCTTTTAGGGCAAAAAAGATGGACATTTAAAGAATTAGATTTTCAAAAATTCTTTATGAAAAGATTATAGATGAATAGAAAATTTGACATTTGATCACAAGACTCAAGACAAATATAAAAAGTAAGCATGAATGAGGAATCATAAGGATAAAGAAGATTAAATTGTTTACATTTCTATGTGCTATAATGATACATGTAACTCCTAAGTACTTCATCATTATTCAAAGGAGTCTACATAGTCAGAGAGCATGAATATGAGTTAATTGTATTAAGACAATCTAAAAAAATTAAGGAGTGAGATAGAGAGATGCAATAGAAGGGTGAAGGGAGAAGTAGAATGTGGGAAATTTTCTCACATAAAACAAGGGCACAAGGAAGGTATAGTGGAGGGAAGAAATGGGAGTAGGTCAATATTTGAACCTAATTCTTATTGGCATTGGTTTAAAGAGGGAAGAATGCAAATACAAACTCAGTTGGATATGGAAATCTATCTTAGTCAGAAATGGAAGGGGATAAAAGATACATGAAGGGTGGTGGTGGTGGGATAATAAAAACGAGGACTGATTAAGGGAGGCAGTCATTTCAAGCAGGAGAGACAAGGTAGAAAGAGAAGGAGAATTATAAGAAAAAGGATGAAAGGAAATATACAGCAGTCATAACTATGAATGGATGAGGTGAGCTGATCCATAAAACAGAAACAAATAACACGATGAATTAGGAAGCAGACTTCAACAATATAGTGTTTATAGAAGACACTTGAAATGGACATAGAGTTAAAATTAAGGACTGGAACAGAATCTCTTGTGCTTTATTCAACTGAAGATAAAAATGTGGGGCTAGTGATTATGAGCTGAGATAAAGCAAAAGCAAAAATAGATCTAATTTAAAAAGATAATCAGGAAAGCTCCATTTTTCTAAAAGGACATAGACAATGAAGTAATATTTTTAAAGAATGTGACCAGGTTCTCTGATAAGGAACCCAGTTCTCAAATACATTGGGAACTGAGTCAAATTTATAAAATAAAAACTATTCCCCAATTGATAAATGGTCAAAGGATATGAACAATTTTCAGAAGAAGATATCAAAGATATCTGTATTCAGATAAAATGCTCTAACTCACTACTAATTAGAGAAATACAAATTAAAACAATTCTGAAGTAACACCTCAAATCTATCAAAAATGACAAATGATAGAATAGGTGAGGGAAAATAGGTACAATAATAACATGTTGGGTAGTTTTGAACTTGTTCAGTCATTCTGGATAATAATTTAGAACTCATCCCAAAAGGCTATAAATCTGTACTACCCCCTTATTTCAGCAATATCACTACTAGATTGATACCTCAAAGAGAAAAAAGGAAAAGGAAAAAAAGTTCTACATGGATAAAATATTTATAGAATCTCTTTTTGTGGTGACAAAAACTGGAAATTAAGGGGATATTCATCAATTGGGAAATGGCTGAGGAAGTTGGGGAATATAAGTATAATACAGTACTATTGTATTATAAAAATAAGGATTAGGGTGGTTTTAGGAAATAACCCCTCATCACCACCACCCAAAAAAATAGCAAGACCTTTATGAACTGATAGAAAGTGAGGTAAGAACTAGGAGATCATGGTATAATGCTGTGATGATGATCAAAGGATGAAAATCTTGGCTACTCAGAACAATATTGTGATCTAATACAATTACAAAGCATTCATTATGAAAATATGCTATGAACATGCAGTAAAAGAACTCATGAACTCTTGAGTGAAAATTGAAGTATAATTTTCTTAAGTTTTTTTTTTTACTTTTTTTTTGATATGGCTAATATGGAATCATTTTAGCATGATTTCACATGTATAATTGATAACATTTTACTTACCTTCTCAGCATGTGGGGGAGTGGGAGAGAGAAAGAAATTTTGGAACTCAAATTTTAAAAGGGAAAGAATTTTTAAAGAGAGAATACATTTATATATATATATATATATATATATATATATATATATTTTTTTTTTTTTTTAAAGCCCTGCACTTTTTAAAACTCAACTTAAATACTACCCCTTGCAAATCTTTTCCTGATTTCTCTAGATCTTGTCCCCATGTAGGTGTGGTCACATCTGTGTATAGAAAGATTGATGATAAATATATTGGTAGAACAATCGCAGTTCAAATCTAGCCTCAGACACCTACTAGATATGTGACCTTGGACAGATTGCTTAACCTCTCTTTACCTCATGCCCCTCATCTGTAATATTGGGATAATAAAAGCACCTACCTCCTAGTATTATTGTGAAGATCAATTAATATAATAAAACACTTATCACAGTGCCCAGTATATAATAAATCTTATATAAATATTAGATAAGCTTATATATAATATGTATATATATGCATATACACATACATAAATACATACATTTCTTGTTATGATTTGTATACATTTCTTGTGTGTATTTACATATAGTACTTTGTGTGTGTGTGTGTAGGTATGTGCTATGTATTTATGTACATATGTAAATATAGATAGGTAGATAGATAGATAGATAGATAGACAGATAGATAGACAGACAGACAGATAGAAAATATTTTTGTATATCTGTTGTTTCTCTGCAACAGAACTTAAGGTCCTTGAGGGTAGTTAGGAAGCATTTCTTTCAGGGCCAGTGAAGGGATGGTGATGTAATAGTAATGTAATCTGATCCCTTTGTATTGGCAAAGCTAATAAGTACTTAGCACTTAACAATTAATCAAGTATCTGTTAATGAAAAAGAAGGTATGAATCCCTGGGGTATTTTTTTGGAGGGGCAATTGGGGTTAAGTGACTTGCCCAAGGTCACATGGCTAGTAAGTGTTAAGTGTCTGAGGCAAGATTTGAACTCAGGTCCTCCTGACTCCAGGGCCAGTACTCTATGGTATGAATCCCTGTTGCTGAAATAACAGGAAGGGGTTGAAAAAGGAAATGGCTGAAACAGGGAGCAGATAATGCCTCGTGTGGATATAAGGAGAAGCCTCTACTTGTTCAGACAGATTTTCTTGAAGCAAGCTTTGTGGGAGCAGAAGCTGCTGCCAATAGGGAGGCTGAAGAGGAAATGACCCCAGGCCAGAGAGAATGATTTTAATTTTGGGCATGTGGGTGAAGTAATTTTGATTCTGGAAACCAGCTAAAGCTTCTGTTGGGATCTGCTGAGTCTGAGGGCCAGATGGAGCTGCCACAGACTGAGGAAGCATGACTGTGATGCTGGTACTTTGCACGAATCTGTTTGTGTCTTTGTTAAACCTTGACTTTCCAGGAATAGAGGCTGTGAAGTATTTAAGGTAGACTGGATGCTGTGAGCTTCAGTGTGGAGCAGGAAGTGCTCCAAGAGCAGGACTAGGACCTGGGAGCTGTTTGCCTTTGAACCCAGGTGACAAGCTGTCTGCCTTTGAACCCAGGTGACAGTTTGGTGAATCCAGGTAGCATCTAGGACCATGGAAGGGGAGGCAGGGAATCTGAGAGACTACCCCAAGTCAAGCTGAAAGGAAACTTTACTTGGATACTGTGTACTGACTGAGAAATTGTAATTTACTAGTGACCTAGGGGTGGAGAGCCTGTGTATTTTCTGATGCTTGAATAGTGAATGATGACTAAATAGCAATTTATTTGTAACTTGGTATGTCCCATTAATGGAGAACTTTGACTATTGTACTTTGTGTCCCTTAAGGATGATTGAATGATTGAGTAAGGAAGCAAGCCTTCTTTAAGAATGATTGAATGATTGTGTTACTAAATGAGTGACTAAATGGATATACTTTGTACAAAACTTTATGACTACTGTGTGAAAACAATGTGGCCATCTTACTAATAAGTTGTTATGAATACTGTATTTTGATTTTCTGTGATTAGTTGTAACATTGTGAACACTGTACCTTGATTTACTATGAATGTTTTGCTCTGATTTGTCATTTAATAAATAGAGTGTTCACTATACTATGTAATTAGAATCTTAAAAGCTGTTCTCAGTAGAATTCTTCTAGAAAGCTGCTTGTGCTTGGCTTTATAGGTGACTAGGATTTCATCACTATAGGGAACTTCCAAGTGAAGAAAGTCCAAATACCAACACAGATTGGTACCTTCTCTGCAACTTACCATTTTATTGTTGTTGTTGCTTGTTGTTTGTAACTATTTTTCCTTTTCCGTTTTTTATAGCTGTCAAAGACATAGAGTGATTGAATGACTTGGTCAGAGTCACACAGTCAATATGTGCAGACTTTAAACCCCGGCATTGCCTGACTTTGTTTTCATCTCTCTATCCCCTGAGATAAGTTCCCTCACTTTTATGACTAAGATGTAGTATGTTAAATAAATTCTTGTTGAATGGAATAAAATTGTATTTAATTTAACATCACTTATAATAGCCTTGGAACAGTTAGAAATTTAAATTATTACCACTCATTTATTCATTAATGCAAAGAAACCAGAGTGACAGAAGATCTTCATGGGACTTTGGGGAAAAAAAAAACTCTTAAAATGGACATTTCCTGGAATGGGAGAGATGGAAGCTTGAACAAGGGAAAAAAAAAATTATATATATATATATATATTTGTATATGAAAGGAGGCTGAAGACCTAGAAATACAAACTACCAATATTGTCTACACAGACAATTAAAATAATTATATTAAAAGGTTAAATGTAATTCATTAGCTGTCCTTACAGCCTGAAGACAAACTACCTCTGAGGAAGGAAAAAATAAAGAAAAAGACTTGAAGTGAATTGAAGACTAGAAAGATTAATGGAAATATCTGTCTTTACTTCCCTAAATTTCAAATAAAAGAAATAAGTATATGAGGGGTCAGAGTCCCCTTTGGGTTAGCCATTGAAATAACTTAAAGGTAGACAGGTGACCCATAAGAATATAAGACATTATGCTAGATGAGACTTTCTAAATTTAAATTAATATTATGTTTTTGCTTACATATGAGCTTAATATCCTCTATATTGAAGAGTTCAAATGAGTACTTTCTGAAATCAGCTTTTTATGCATGCAGATAAAATCAAATTCAACTCTTTGACTTTTCAAGGTTGTTAAGAACTATAGGTGTATGGAAACTCTGGGCATAAACTATGGAATGTTCTGCAGAAAAATATGGTCAAAAGAAACAGCTAATTGAGAAAATGGTGCCTGAGATCTCTTGGCCAATATATATGAAAAACAGGCCACTGTCCGGTGAGAAAGCAAATCTAACAAGCTGATGTAACAATGCATTTTCTTGACACCTTCTACTTCTAATTTTAAAAAAGGATTTACATTAAACATGAAAAGGAAAACAATGTTTTATGCAGACATATATACTTCCTCTCCTCCCAATAAACTTCTTTCACTTCCTCTTACTTCTAGAATCAAATATAAAATCAACTGATTTCAATTCAAAGCCCTTTAAAATCTACCCCCCAGTTTTCTTACACCTTACCACCCCTCAATTCCCCATGTAGTCTGTGATCTGATAACATTGACTTGCATGTTGTTGTTTCTTTTCTAGAACATGACAGTCCATCTCCTGACTCCACTCAAATGCACTGGCTCTTCTCCATGATTAGAATGTTCTCCCTTTTTATTTCCACTTTTGGTTTCCTTCAAATCCCACTTTCCAGAGGAAGCCTTTCCTAAATCCTCTTAATTTTAATGCCTTACCTCTACTGATTATTTCCAACTTAAGCTGTATATGTCTTGTTTGTCCATAGTTTTGACATTTTCTCCCCTTTTAGATTGTGAGTTCTCAAGGTCTAGAATGTCTTTTGTGCATGGAGTTAATAATACCTGAGTTCAAATTCATTCCCAAATACATACTTGTTATGTGACCCTGAGTAAATCATTAACCTGTCTCTGACACAATTTCCTTAACACTAAAATGTAGATAATGATAGTACTCAACTCCCTGCATTGTGTTATGAGGATTAAATGAGGTAATATTCATAAAGATCTTATCACAGTAACTGTTACATGTGTTGTTCATTCCTTTCAATCATGTCTGACTCTTTGTGACCCCATTTGGGGTTTTCTTGGTAAAGATACTGGAGCGATTTGTCATTTGCTTGTCTAGATGATTTTACAGATGAAGAAACTGAGGCAAGTAGGGTTGAATGACTCACCCAAATTCACACCTAGGATTTGAGGCCAGATTTGAACTTGTGAAGATGAGTCTTCCTGACTCCATTCCTGATCTCTCAACTGAGCAACCTAACTGCTTCACCTGTCACAGAGTAGATGCTTAATATATTCTTGGTCCTTCCTTCCTTCCTTCCTATCACCAATGCTTTGTCTAGTGCCCAGAATATAGTAGGTTCTTAAAAAATTTCTATTGACTGAGTGACTAATAGTAAAACATGCTCAAAAGTGGAATGAGAAGCCTAAGAGAATGGTGAGTTTCCTTCCATTAAAGGTCTATACCAAAGGATTTATGTTGTAAAATGGATTAATATTCAGAACTCAGCTATCTCAGAAATCTCTCATGGCTCTAAATTCTCTGATAAGTTCTTTCATTCTAAACTCACATTTGAATATCTTTTTTTTTTTTAGATATCAATTGCCTTTTTCAATGAGCCTAAATGCCTATATGAATTTAACTTGCTATTCAGATGTGACTATTCCTCTTGGTGAAAGGGGTTCATATTTTTGCTTTGGTTATTGATGAAATTTAGTAACCATGAAAGAATTATATTTCCTAATCCTCCTGAAATCCACCTTTGGTATATATTACCAAGTCTCTTTACTTACCTAAAGATATGATGATCTGGTCTTTTATCCCCCAGGTAACCTATGAGAGAATGCTGCTGCCTCGTAAGATCTCATCTTTCCAGATCCCATTAAACTGGGAAGTCTCTCTGTGGGAAATTTTCTTCTCTTATTCTTGGAGCTCAAAAGATGATTTTCACAATATTTAATCTGCATCTTCTGTTAGATCTTATACCTCGAATCCCTTTAATATATTTGGCTTCCAGTTTCCTTTTATTTGCTTGATTTCCAAATGCAGCTTTTTCCAGGCCTTCTATAAAACTCCAGAGAGAATTACCCAGAAAAGTCTGTTGCAGCTCTGTTAAGGAATCCGTGTGCTCCTTTTGGGTTTTCCAGTGAAACATACAAATCATAACTTGGCTACCAGTAAGATTTTGTGTTGGTCTTGGACATAATGGTTGTTGTTGTTGTGTGGTGGTTTGGTTTTTTTTTCCCCTGTTCTTGTCCAGGAAATCAAGATGCCAGTCTTTTGACAGAATGAGTGTTTCCTGATTCATTGATACTATTCTCCCAAGCCATGTACACTTTGGGTGAGGAAATTGGGTGTATCAATTAGCAGGAGGGTGGAGTAAAAATGTACCTGTCCCTAAATGATTGAGGCTTCAGCCCCATGGTTTTCATAAGGACTATCAGCATTTTTTAGACAAAAGTCTGCAGATTAAATTTGTGCTTATCAATTTGAGACAATCAAATATTAATCTGTAATTGATCTATATTTAGTTATTCTCTTCCAAAGTGAGGTAGCAGCTTGATGGCTACAGTCAGAATTTAAAAGAGTAAACCTCTCCTATCATCTGCGCATCAATCCACAGATAATACAATAGCATAATTATTCTATAGCTAGCATTTATATATCAATTAATGGTTTGTAAAATATTTTAACAAATTTTATTTCAATTTATCCTCACAATAACCTTGTGAGGTAGGTGGTATTATTATCCCCATTTTAGAGATCAGGAAATTGAAGTTGTGTCAGGCTAAGAGGCTTGCAAGGGTCACACAGCTAGTAAGAGTCTAGGGCAGGATTTTAATTCAATAATCCCCAAGGTCATAATTAGCATTCTGTCTACCTCACCATCTAGCTGGCTACACAGTGCTTGGGGGATAGGGAAAAAGGATAGGAAGAGAGTAAAACAAATGAAGGCTATATAGTACCAGCCCCCAAGAATCTTTCGTTCAGATGGTGAAAAACTCTCCAAAACAATGGATCTTATTCAATTCATATATATTTTCATGTGCCTTTTATGAGAAATTAAATCCACTTTTCAAAGTCTTTCTCTCTTAACAATGTATTGAACCTATTGACTGTTTGGCTGGCTGATCAGGTAGCAGGGCGGTTTTCAGGTATGATCCCCATTTTTATAGTTCCTTATCCATTATGTGCAAATTTCCTTTTCAAACTTTGTGTCAGGCAAGTCCTGTCTCCTCTCAGCCATCCAAATTTTCCATATCTTTCAAGGCCTAGTTCATGGACAAATTCTTTCATGAAAACTCCTTTAACCTACACTGACTTCTCTTGTGAGAACTCTGATTTCATCTGTAGTCAGTTCTAAGTAGTATGGGACTTAATTGTTTTCCAGTTGTTTAATGGGCATGTTTTAGCCTTTTCTCTCCCATCACACTGAAATCAATGGCATACAAAGTTCATGTCTTGCACTTTAACACTTAATTTGTCTTATAAGATTTTTAAGTCAGCAATAATCAACAGGAATTTAAGGATTTATTTTTTAGTCTATACATTTTAAGAACACATCTCAGTTTTGGGGAGATTTCAGATATTGTTACAAAATGTATGATTAGCTGGATATCTAACAAATGTCCCTTTAAACACCAAAATTGAATAAACATATATGTACATATGAACATCTATAGCTACATACACACATACAAATATAGAAATGTATTTATGTATGTGTATATTACATACATATGTACATATGAATATATGTATATATATTTATGGGAAGCTTCTTGAATGAATTACATATTTCCCTGCCTTTGTAAACTAACTTTGTTGGTGATTAGGGCTTATCATTTTGAGCATCAAATTTTACATAGTACAATTTTACAATAATGACCTAACGGATTATTTCAGACATAGGATTATTCATTCCTGCATTATATGAACCTAACAGCCATGCTTTTTGAACTTTTTTTTTCTGTTCCCTCACTATTATTGTTTTCTTTTTGATGTCAAAGTGCCTTTCTCTAGCACTTTCCCAACTCTCTTCCTACCTTTCATTTCTGTTTAAATGTGTCACTTCCAAACTGATGTGAGGTGAACAATAAGAAAAGCAGTGCTGTTCAAATGTGAAATAAGAGTAAGTAGCTTCAGACTTAAGGAGGTAGGAAAGTATACGAGCTTTTGTGGATGGATTATTGACTTTTTGGGCTTTTCTTTCTACCTCATTTTATGTTCATATTTATTCCATGCATGTGAGATTAAGATGCATTGTTGCAAAAAGTATGCATGTTTCTTATAGGAAATAGTGTGAATTACAATAGCAGATATCCAGATGAACTTCTAGGAAGCTGGAGGAGGAACTATCATATTACTATTATTACATATTATATATTATTACATAATATTACATATTACTAGGGTAAAACTATTTTCTATCCACTTGAAGAGCAATGAATGCTCACATGGAATTCTACTTGTTTTAATTCAATAATTTGTTGCTTTTTCAAAACAGAATCCTTGATTCCTAAATTTTAGACCTTGCATTTCAATATCTCCCTTGGATGTGGTTGTGTATCTGATTTGGATCTGATTTCTGCTTTTAGCTGCGATCTGTGTTTCTAGCATCCATCTCCATTGGAGCAACTACAGTTTTATTGAGCTCCGGCCCCTGTTATATTTCCCTTCAGGTAAGAAATCTAGACATAACAGCATAGTTGATGGGTTACTGAGTTCTGGATTTGTAAAGTACACCTATGCAATTTCCCTAACCTTACAATGCTGGACATAGGGTAGGCACTTAATTAGTTGATGTTCACTTTGCCAACTTTTTCACTACCTAAAGAAGAATATAATAAAGTTTTCTAAAAAAAAAAATATCCTGTGAAATATTTACTTGCTAATTATCTTAGGACAGTTCCTATTGAGCACAAGATAACATAGCTGATTTATGAAGTAGCAAAAGTATACTGGATTCCAAAAAGAGCCCTCTTTTTCCTAAGAGTTGGGGAGGGAGAGGAGCCTGAAAGTTGAAGGCCTACCTGGTAATAAGTGTTACATGAGATACTTCACTCTCACATTTTCACAGTAAATGTGTTGAAATGCCTTCTGAGGCTTTATTCTGTCAAGGTGTCCCTTTGCCTTTCTAAAGTGTTTTGTCCGTCTCTAAATCTCTATGCCTCTTCCTGCAGGGGTATCATTATTTCTTAGAATAACTAGCTCCTCTTGCTTCCATTTTTCAAATGCAAGGTTTGATGAAGGTTTGGTTGATGGAGGAAAAGGGGGTGCTAGTTATTTAGAGAAGTTCCATTTCCTTCTGCACTGAGTGCCTCAGAAACCTTCTCTACTTGCTGCCTTTTATCTCCCCTTCTGTTAATAACCTCTGTGTGTGATTGTAGGAGGGTTAGAAAAGATAGAGAATAATTATTGTTCTTTTTTTCTACCTAAAATATCATTAAAATGTTTCAAATTTTCTCAAAAGATCTATATGTCACCTTAGAAACTATATAGTTTGAATGCATTTCGCTATTTGAATGGCACAATGCAGTGATGTTCCTTGTCACATTCACTTTAACTTTCTGTGACCAGTTCTAGACAGAAAATTAACAAATCTCCACCTTATTAAAACAAGTAATTAAATAGTTATATTTAACTCTTTATTGTTATAATAGTTATATTTAGCTAACTACTAATTATATATAATAAATTAAGTATTGGTTATATGATCATTATACACTATTTCATGTATGTATATTTGGTATATTCATGGACTTATCCCTCATTAGAATCCCTGATTCTAAAACCCTGAACAACATATTTAATTTCTCAATGCCCCTAAACAACTCTCTGAGACTATAAATTGCAATGTCTGTGGCCCTCTGCATCCCGAGTGAATTATCTTACTGAGATTTCCCTGCTTCAATGAAATCTCACATTTGACCATGTACATAAATGTGTGCATTTGTCCTCCCATCTCACTGTCAACAACAAACTTGTGCCCAACATTGTGCTGGCCTTTGAAGATATACAAATAAAAGTTAAATAAAACCTGCCCCAAAAGAAGTTATATTCTATTAGGATAGATAACAAGTACATATATGGGCACACATAAAATAAGATCAATGTCAACACAAGATATTTATAGGAGGAAGACAAATGTCCACCAGGGAGTAGGAGGGGAATCAACACATTCCAGATAATGGGAAACAGGTAGCAAGTATATAGGGATGGAAGTGGTAGTTTGATGGTTATCTATGGAGAACCATAATCAAAGTGACAAAATCATTCCTGGTATGGACACATCAAGTAATTATCCTAGGATGCCAATTGCCATTCTTTTTTAATTTCCTATCCAAAACACTCTTCCTGCTCATGATTCTCTTATATGTGGTGTCTTGCTTCTTTATGTTATAAGCTCTTTAAAGGCAAGAGTGATCTTGCTCACTTATGTTTCTATCCTTAGTACTTGTTTCCTGTCATTTCATGACACATAGTTAGCAATTAATAAATACATGCTTATTCATTCATACATTCAATAAGAAGGCATCTAGTGGGTTTATAGTGTATGGAAAGGGAAGGGAAGCAATGGGCAATAAGACTAGAAAGGGAGACTGAAAGCATATTGTGAAGGGCTTTAAAAGCTAGTAGAGGAGGTTATATTTGATTGTAGGGGAATCAGGGCACTACAGGATTCTTAATTGGAATGGGAGTAGAGAGGCAGTGGTCAGACCTTCGTTTTAGGAATATCAATTTAGAGGCTTTGTGGATGATGACTTTCAATTATGAGGTTTTTCGAATGGTCCAGAAAAAAACAGATGAGTTTCTGGATTATGGTTGTGGTTGCATTAGTGGAAAGAAGGGGACAGATGTGAGAGATGTTCTAGAAATGAAAATGGCAGAACTTGACAAATTTTTCCATATGTGGAGTGAGGAAAATTGAAGGAAGAGGCAAAGATGATACCAGTCTTATGAGCTGGATGAATATGAGGGTATATGATACAGTTATTATGGACAAATTCAGTTTTCAAGTATCACATGGCCAACACTTAAGCACACCCTTCATGGTCACACTGAATATCTGAGCATACTTTTATTTCTGCCATACATGTATTCTTCACTTACACATGAAACATTTCCTACCAACAATATCATATAAAGTTCAGTTGAAGAAATTGTTACTATTTAGCCTAGATAAGATAATAATTAGAAGGATTATGATGTGTGTCTTTGTGTGTGTTCAGTAGTTTCAATCCGGTCTGACTCTGTTATGACCTCATTTGGGGTTTTCTGGACAATGATACTGGAATGATTTGCCATTTCCTCCTCCACCTCATTTTATAGACAAGGAAAATGAGTTCAACAGGGTTAAATGACTTGCCCAAGGCCATATACCTAGCTAGTAAGTATCTGAAGACAAATTTGAATTTGTCAAAGACTAGTCTTCCTGGCACCATACCTGATGTTCTATCCACTACACTACCTAGATGCCACTTATGGTGCATTAAGTATTTAAATCTTATCTTAAGGGAGATGAATTGAACTTCCACTGAATGACACCAGAGGCAGAACTAGAAATAATGGTTAAAAGTTGCAAAGAGGGGCGGCTAGGTGGTTTCAGTGAATACAGCACCAGCCCTGGAGTCAGGAAGATCTGAGTTCAAATCCGGCCTCAGACACTTAACACAAAACTGGCCATGTGACCTTGGGCAAGTCACTTAACCCTAATTGCCCTACCTTCCCCTCTCCAAAAAGCGAAAAAAAAATTTAAAAAATTTAAAAAATAAAAATAAAAAGAAAGTTGCAAAGAACCTAAAATGTTATGTAAAGGGCAGAATGTGGGATTCAGAATGAGGAAGAACTGAGTTCAAATCCTGCCTCTGATACTTACTTGATAGGTATGACCAGGAGCAAGTCACTTAACTATTCTGCCTCAGTTTCCTCATTTGTAAAATGGGGATAATAATACCACTACCTCACAAGGTTATTGTGAAGATCAAGTGAGATGGCATATATAAAGCACTTTGAAAACTGTAAAGCCTTCTATTCTATATTGTTATCATTTTTATTATGTGGACTGGATTTAAAAATGTTAAAGCTTTATAATAATCATTGCAATACAAAAGTGTAATAGGTTGCCTCTCTGAACAAGATTTCTTCTAGTAAAGGCTGGAAAACTTCAATGGTGATCTGAAGAGCAGATTTTTGTACAGATTTAGATTGGATTCACTAGTCTCTGATTCTCCTTTCACTTCTGAGATTCTCTGATTTTGTGACTGTGATCCTACATGGGGCAGAATAATATGAGAAAAGACTGAGTTTGCTGGGTAGGCTATTTCAATCCTCCCCAGCAGCCATATTATGCTTTGGGGAAATAGTGATAAAATAATAAAATTTCAGCTGCAAAATATAGTCAGTGAGGAAGATATTTGGTGGCAAGACATGTGATATCAAACTACATTGGCAACATAGAGCCATTTAAAAGACATCTGTTCAGATAGATATCCAATGCTTTTCTACAATGACTTCAAAAGCCACTAGAAAGTGGTAAAATGGACAGGAAACATTAATATTTACTTAAAGGAGAATAACAGATTGTCCAGGCATGCAGTATACCCATGCAGGAGAGCCTCATGTTTGGTAGGGCAAATAGCAGTAAATAACAGTTTCCCTTTTGTCTTCTGGAGAGGAAAGCAATTCTCTTGGTACTTCATAAGTTTTGCAGCATATCGTAGTGCCTGCAGTGCAGATTATTATAAATCAAAAATCCTCTTTTTTCCCCCTTAGAGTTTTGTCTTTTTTACTTTTTTTGAGGAAATAGAGAAAAAGGCAGATATAAGAGAAGGGCAACGCCTGTCGAAAACAGGTTAGTTATGAGTGTCAGGTATGGTCCAACAGCAGTTATTTTGATTTCTTCATGTATGGGATAGGATTTGGGGGAGTTTGATTTATTTCCATTTTGAAAATTAAAAATCAAACCCAACTGATGTTAACTTATTGGAATATAAAAAGTTATGCCAATTTGCCTGAGCCTTACCTTGCCATTACCAATGAAAACATGTATTGGACATGCCACTGACTTAGACTGATAGTCATTAAAATGTGATTATAATATTTTGGTGACTGCATAAATCTCACTATAGTTTTAGGGTCCTCTCCTCATGCATGTGTTTCGTAGGTATCTATCTATATCTGGAACAGCATGATCTGTCCCCCTTTTCTATTTTATGTTCAGTTCTCTCTCAGGTCTCAGTGAAACTCTATTTGTGATTTGTCTGACCTAGCTCAGACACAGCAGTGAAATGTGAAAAAGCAAAGCAAAAAAGGACCAATCTTTATCTTAAAACTACTCAGTGTGAAGGGCTAACCTCAGAAGATTCTCAGCCCAGAAACTAGCCAAGAATTTGGCATATGGGACCAATTCACTCCAGTTTGTCTTAGAATAGAAAGGAAAAAAGAGACCTTTTTTGAGCAAGGCACATTGCTACTTTTCCCACAGTTATCCGGGAAGCACTTTAGGTAGAATGAGTCTGTGGGACTAAAGTTAAAGAAGAGACAGCTTTATTGGCCTGCAGGTATTTTGGCTACAGACTTATTAAAGAGTTGGGAAGCTTCCAATGGCCTAGAGCCATGTTGACCCTGGCTATTTCATTTTGAAAACTATTATATTAGTAGTTATAATTTCCATAGGTACAGCTGATCCAAAGCTGGTAATGTCTCCTGGGAAGAAGAACCAATTCCTGTTGCTGAACAGATATACAACTAGGAATGAGAGTATGTGACCAATGATGGTAGAGAAAGTATAATGCAGCAGGATTTTGATGTAGAAAATCTGACCTTAGAACACTGACAAGGTAGTAATGAAGTTATTGTAAATAGAAGCTAATGGTAAGCAAAAGGATGGGGCATATCCAGTTGCTAGGTGGTACAGTGGTTAGAGTGTTGGGCCTGGAATCAGGAAGACTTGTCTTCCTGATTTTAAACCTGGCCATAGACAATAAACAGTTGTGTGACCTTGGGTAAATCATTTAATCCTGTTTACTTCAGTTTCCTAATCTATAAAATAAGCTGGAGAAGGATATGGCAAACCAGTGCAGTATCTTTGCCAAGAAAACCACAAATGAGGTCATGAAGAGTCAGATACCACTGAAATGACTGAACAACATCTAGTGGTTATGTCAATTGGAACATTAAAATCCTGCTTTTATCCATTATTTGAACATCAATTAGTGTAGTACTTTAAGTTATGTGGACTTCAAGAGTACTAGGGAAGGAAAATCAATGGATCAAAAAGTGTTCTCTTAACTCTTTTGGGAAATTTAGTTCTTTCTCTATAAGTCAACAGGATTGTACAGGTTCCTGGGTGGGGGAGGGGAGATTGAGAGGACTAGATTCCATAGGAGAGGGAAGGGGCATATCCCTAAATTTCTATTTCTAAGTTTCTATTCTATTTCTAAGACTTAAGAACTGGCTATGGGTTCAGTTGTTAATTAATTTCCTTTACTGTTTAAAGAAAGTTGGTTCCATACTTAATGTCTTACTTGTCTGAGTGTTTATAAGAAGCGTGTATGGCCCTCATGTGGAGTAAATTATGGTATCACATAAATGGGGGCTGATAAGACAGACTGGTGAGGTAATTGAGTTGATGAAATTTTTTTTCTTTTTTGAATTTTAGTTTATTTATTTTTAGTTTTCAGCATTCACTTCCATAAGTTTTAAATTTTCTCCCCTTCCATTCCTACCTCTCCCCAAGACAGCATGCAATCTGATATAGACTCTACATATACTTTCATATTAAACATATTTTCACATTAGTCAGTTGTAGAGAAGAATTAGAACGAATGGGAGTAACCATGAGAAAGAAAAACATAAAGCAAAACAAAACAAAAACAAAGAAAATAGTTTCCTTTAATCTACATTCAGATTCCATATTTTATTTTACTCTGGATGTGGATGACATTTTTCATCATGAGACTTTTAGAATTGTTTTAAGTCCTTGCATTGCTGAGAAGAGCTATATCTATCAAAGTCAGTCATTGCACACTGTAGCTATTACTGTGTACAATGTTCTCCTGGTTCTGCTCATTTCACTCAGCATCAAATTATATTGGTCTTTCCAGGTTTTTTCTGAAGTCTTCCTATTCATCATTTCTTATACCACAATACTATTCCATTACAATCATATACCACAACTTGTTCAGTCATTCCCCAATTGAGCATCCCCTCAATTTCTAGTTCTTGACCACCACAACAAAAACAAACAAACAAACCCTGCTATAAATCGTTTTGTACATGTGAGTCTTTTTCTCATGTTTACAATCTCTTTGGGACACAGCCCTATAAGTGATTCTGTTGGGTCAAATGCTATGCATATTTTCATAACCCTTTGTACAAAGTAACAGATTGCTCTCCAGAATTTTTGGATCAGTTCAGAACTCCTCCAAAAATGAATTAGTGTTCCAAATTTCCCATATCTTCTCCAACATTTATCATTTTTTTTGTTTTGTCATGATAGGCAATCTGATAGCTGTGATGTGGTACCTCAGAGCTGTTTTGATCTGCATTTCTCTAATCAATAATGATTTAAAGCTTTTTTCATATGACTATAAATAGCCTTAATTTCTTCCTTTGAAAACTGCCTGTTCATAACCTTTGACCATTTTTCATTTGGGAAATGACTTGTTTTAGTATAAATTTGACTCAATTCTCTACATATTTTAGAAATGAGGCCTTTATCAGAGACGATGGTAGTAAAAATTCTTTCAAAATTATTTGCTTTCCTCCTCATCTTGGTTGTATTGGCTTTATTTGCACAGAAACATTTCAATTTAATCAAAATTATCCATTTTGCATTCCATAATGTTCTTCATCTCTTGTTTGTTAATAAATTTCTCCATTCTCCATAAATCTGAGAGATAAACAATGCCTTGTTCCGCTAAATTGTTTATAGTATCAACCTTTATATCTAAATTGTGTACTAATTTGGGTTTTATTTTGCTGTATGGTGTCAAATGTTGGTCTGTGCTGTTTTAGATATACTATTTTTCAGCTGTCCCAGCAGTTTTTATAAAATACTCTTTTTTTTAATTAAATTTTTATTTTATTTTTGTTTACATCATTCATTTCCATGAAATTTTGAGTTACAAATTTTCTCCCCATCTTTCC
>CM053590.1:90916041-90936793 GCA_028646515.1 Pseudochirops corinnae
CTGTTTTCCAGGTCAGTGGTTTTTTCAAGGAGATATTTCACATTGCCCTCTATTTTTCATTTGTTTGGATCTGTTTGCTGTCTTGATTTCTCATGAAGTCATTTGCTTCCATTTGCTCCATTCTAATTTTGATGGAATTATTCTCTTCAGAGTGCTTTTGAGATTCTTTCTCCATCTGGCAAAGTCAACTTTTTAAGGCATTCTTCTCATTATTGGCTTTTTGGGCTTCTTTTGTCATTTGAGTTAATCTATTCTTTAGGGTGTTAATTTCTTCAGTCAGATTGCTGACTCTCTTTTCATAATTTTCTGGCAACATTCTTATTTCTCTTCCCAATTTTTCTTCCACTTCTCTCATTTGGTTTTCAAAATCCTTCTTCAGCTGATCTCTAACATTAAGAGAATCTTCATTTTTATTGGAAGCTTTTGGTGGGGGGGGCTCTGGCTGCACTGTCCTCCTGCAGCTCTCTGCCTTGGTCCTTCTTTTCCCTTATGCTTTTTCTTATTCATGGTTGGTCAGTCTGTGATTTTTTTTTAATCTCTGTGCAACTCTGCTTCCAGAGGGGAAAGCTCTGTCCCAAATCACTGGGGTCCTCCAGCTGCTGGAGCTCTTAGGAAGTTGCTGGGTCCTTCCCCCACTTCCGGCTCACTGATTAAAAAAAGAACCACAGGACCAAAGCCCAAGACCGCAACCTGGATCCAGGCCACTCAATGCGAGAGTACTTGGCCTGTGAATGATCACTTGGTCCCCCTGCAGTCTGCAGGCCGGGAACTCTGAAGCCTCAATGCAGAGGCAGATGCAGGACCTCCCCTTTCCATTTCCTAGCCCTGCAGGCAGTTTGGCTGGACCGCTTTTCTCCTACAACCTTGCTAGCTCCACTGACCTAGGTCTGGATACTGCCACAGCTGCTACCAATCCACTCACCCAAAGCTCCAGCCAGGGCTTGGCTCCTCTTGTCCAGCAACATCCCGGCTCCTCTCATTCAGCCACCTCCGAGACACAGCCGTGGCTTCAGGCCAGGCTGGTTTTGGTTCGCAGGGCTGATATGATTCCTCATAGCCGAGCTGACTTTAGTGGAAAGTATATTTGTGTGTGTTTTGGAGTTCTAGGATTACTTTAGAGTCATATTTTATGGGTATTTTGGGGTGGCTAGGTGAGAGCTGAAATATGTTGCTGCTCCTACGCCACCATCTTGGCTCCATCCCCTATCAAATATTCTTTATCCCAGAAGCTGAGGTCTTTGGGTTTAGCAAACAGTAGATTATTATTATCAATGACTACTGTGTCTTGTGTACCTAACCTATTCCACTGATCTACCTCTCTATTTCTTAACCAGTACCAATTAGTTTTGATGATTACTTCTTTATAATAATAATTTAATATCTGGTGTGGCTAGACCACCTTCCCTAGCATTTCTTTTCATTTATTCCCTTGATATTCTGGACCTTTGATTCTTCCAGATAAATTTTAATATTATTTTTTCTAACCCTATAAAATAATTTTTGGTAGTTTGATTGGTATGGCACTGGATAAGTAAATTAATTTAGGTACAATTGTCATTTTTATTATATTAGTTCTGTCTACTCACAAGCAACTGATATTTTTCCAGTTGTTTAGATCTAACTTTATTTGTGTGCAAAGTGTTTTATAATTGTGTTCATATAGTACCTGTGTTTCTTTTGGCACGTAGACTTCCAAATATTTTATAATATTTATAGTAACTTTAATTGGAATTTTTCCTTCTATCTCTTGCTGTTGAACTTTGTTAGCTATATATAAAAATGCCAATGACATATATGGTTTTATTTTATATCTTGCAACTTTGCTAAAGTTGTTTAATATTTCAAGTAGTTTTTTACTTGATTCTCTAAGATTCTTTATGTATATCATCATATCATTTGCAAAGAGTGATAGCTTAGTTTCTTCTTATCCTATTCTAATTCCTTCCATTTCTTTTTCTTCTCTTATGGCTAAAGTTAACATTTCTAGTACCTGATGGGTATTTTCTGTGGAGGTCAAATGGTGAAATTCTGAGGTTTCATTTGGCTTAGAATAGATGAAATAAATAAAGTGTAGTTTTTAAATATCCTCAGAGTATACACAGGCCCTTTTATGAAGAGTGAGGACTAACAGAAAGGTTTTGTCAACCTTAAAGAATATATAGTTCAAATTCCTCATCTTACAAAGGAGGAACCAGTCCCAGAGATGTTGTGACACTGTACCTCCAACCCAGTCCACAGTTCCAAACACCAGATATATGCTAAATAATGTTAACTTAATTGATTTGAATTATCCTGAGAGCTTACATGGTTTCATGGAAAGATAATTAACATTCATAGAAAGTGAAACTTACCCTCTTGCTCTTATAGGAAGAAGACACTCCATCTTCCAACTCCCTGCTTTTGAACTGTCTTTCCTTTTGACCTTGGAATATTTTCTTTTCTCAACTCTGCCTCCTGGCTCCACTCAAAACCCAGCTAAAATCCAACTTTCTACTGGAAGCCTTTATCAATCTTCCTTAATGTTACTGCCTTCCCTCTGTAGATAATCTTCAATTTATCCTGTCTATATCTTATTTGTCCATATTTATTTGCATATTTTCTCTCCCATTAGACTATAAGCTCACTGAATACAGGAACAGTCTTTTTGTTTTCTTTTTTCTTTTTGGTTCTCACCACTTAGAACAGGCTTGGCATAGAGTAATTACTAAAAGTTTGTTGCCTGATAAATCACTGCCTCTTTCACCTTCATAGGTTATCATTAATTTTAGAAAATGTGACTAAAACATGTTACCAACCTGTAGAAACAGCAAAAACAAAAAAGCCATCAAAACTTCTAACATTCAACATGAAAATATCTCTTGGTGGCTGTTTATAATTTATAACTCCACGGTTGGAGCGACATTTTAGAGAGTTAAGCAATATTTAATTCCAGCTTCTGTTTTTAATGATCTTATATTAAATTGGAAACTGTCATTTAAACAACTCTGAAAATAGAAATAAAAGTGAAAGTTATGATTACAACCTTTTGGGAAAAAAAACTTTTTCTGCACTTTTTTCTTGCGGTCTAACTCAATCTAACAAGTATTTACTAAGTGCTTAATCCATGAAAGATACTGTAATAGGCACCAGAGATACAGATAAATGAAAAGTAGACTCATCCCTTAAGAGATAGAACATATAAATGGTTAAGTGTATATGGCATACCAAAAGTCTTACTGCAGTTTAAAGCTTTAAAATAAAATTTAAAATTAAAAAAGATTTTTAAAATTTAAAGAAGCATCAAGACTTTGGTGACAACCTGCATGCATGAACCTACAGATTCTAAGCAACAGAGGTAGGGATAGAGTGAATCCCAGGCAGAGAGAACAGCTTGTGAAAATATGTAGGAGGCAAGAAATGGACTGTCAAGTGAACAGGTCAATCAAACTGGCTGCCAAGTCATGTAGGACATGACATGACAGTACTGTTCATTATACAGCTAGGTTCTAAAGAGGCTGATTTTTTAAATCTTTTTTTTCCCTAGTGAAAGAGAAAGGTCTTACTTTTACACATGATCCTATAAGATTCCCCTCTCTGAGAGAGGGGAGGAAAAAAAAAATATTTCTTAACTTCAGCCTAGACAACAATCTCTGCTTGCTATTGTTGCCTTTGAATAACCTGATTAAAACTGAATGATAACTTTTCCCCCCTAGACTTTATTATACATCATGATTGCTGCAATAAAGAACCCCAATTTTCTTTCTCCAGATAGGAGATTTTCCCTGAAGAAGCTCAACATCTCTTTATGTCTTGGCTCTTAAAACTCTTCTTTCTCAACCTGTCAGGGAACAGAGGGTTTGATCAAAGGATCCTTTTAATAGAGTTCCTTCTCATGATTGAGTCATCTAAATGAAAGTCAGAGGCCGCCATCCACACTAAGAGGAAATTATTTTATCAATGGGACTCAGTAGCAGGGCATAAACAATCAGAGCACTGGGACAAAAATGTTTTATAAATTAAAAAAAGATTTTGGGACTTTGATAGCTATTTAGGAGATAATATCACCTGGAAGGACATGTTGTCACAGGATAATGGTTGCCTGCTTCCAAATACAGTACTGAGTTGGTCCAAAACATGTATTTTAAGAGGAAAAATTATCATGCCATGAATTATAGAGACCAAGGAGTGCTTGGTCTACAGGTCATGAAATACAAATTATAATAGTTGACTTTTCTATATGGCTTTAAGGTTTACAGAGCACTTGGTATATACTGTTTCATTTGATCCTTACAATAACTCTGTATATATCCAAATTTTCTAGATGGGGACACAGACTAAGAGAATTTAAGTATTTTGCCCTGAGTAAGTGTCTAAGGAGTATTTGAGGTCTTCCTGAATATATCTACTATGTCATCCTACCTCCGTAAAAAGGCAATTCAAGAAAAAAAAGTCATTTAATTTCCACTTAAATAACATCACAACCACCTATCAGTATCCTTTGTTTACTTCAAAATTCAATACAAGTGACCCCTTCCTTATGAGATCTTTCCTGAATTTCCCAGCTACTAGTTCTGCCTTCCAAACATCTTTTGCTTATCAGTCATATATTTTGTCTGTCACAACATATGCACTTAATATCTTCCTAGAATGTAGGCTGTCTCAGGACAATATCTGTTTCTCTTTTATTTTTTTTTATCTGTATTCCATGAAGCTGAAGCTTAAATACCTTGGCCACATAGTGAGAAGATGGGATTCAATGGAAAAGACTTTGATTTTGGGAAAGATTGAAGACAAAAGGAAAAGGGGACTGCAGAGGATGAGATGAATAGATAGCGTCGTGGAAACAATGAACATGAGACTGATAGACTTTGAGAGATGGTGGAGGAAGAAAGGTATGGTCTATGGGGTTACCAACTGTCATACATGACTGAGTGACTGAACAATAAAAACTCTATATCCTCAGAACCTAGAACATTGTATGTCCTTCCTTGATCTATAGCAATATATAATAACTTTCATATCCCTTCATCAGGATAGGCTTTCCAATATTTGGTGATAGCTATCATGCTCCCCATTTTTCCTTTTCTTTAGACTAACCATTCCCTTTATTTGCTTTCTTTATGATTCCTGCTTTGAGATTATTTTCAGAATCCTCACTCTCTTAAGCCTCTTCCTTCAGATCTATTCTATTTTATCAATATCCCTCACAAAACACCATACCAGGCCTAATTTTTTGGGAGTCAAATACTTCTGATTGTTACACAACGGCCTTGGTGTTAGAGAACCTTGATAGTGTCTTTTACCTTTAGCTAATCTGCATCTTTTTTAAAAATTAAATTAATTGTTTAGAGACAAGAATAAATACTGAAATTGTATTTTTGAAACTACATTGCATATAATTCAGCACAGCATTCCAGAAGCTGTATAAATGGTGTAAAATAAATTCAAACTATTAACTCCTTTGAAATGGAGAATATTTTTTTCATTGATACAGTCTAAGTTTATGTTAACTTTTTCTTATTTTTCTTGTGTTATTGTTTTTTTTTTCCATAATGAATAGTGCCTGGAGCATTGTTGGCTTATATTGAGCTCATCACCAACTATAAATTTCTTTCAACCTATCTATACCTGTTATTTTTAGAGTTGCTTGTTTGTTGTTGCTGTTGAACTATGTATAAGACTTTGCATTTAAAGCTTTCAAATTATATCTTGGGTTCAACCTAAATTCCTAGCCTGTCATGATCTCTTTGAATATTGATATTGTCATTCAGTTTACTGGTTATCCTTCCTCACTTTGGATCAACTGCTTATTTGACAAGTATTCCTTTTATGTCTATCCAATTATATAATAAAATTGTTGACCTAGTAAGAAGCAAGGAAAGAAGTCTATAGAACACTAAAACAAACCTCATTGATGCTCATCTACAAATACACACTTTTAAGTATAGCTCATTTAACCAGCTCCTAAGCCCAGTAAATCTATCATTCTGTTAATTTTTTTTTTAATTTTACCCATCAAGGTGTCACATACACTACTTCACCCAATTTTACATTGGAATAGAGGCAGTAACAGGACCAGCCAGGGGGTGTAACTAAAATTTGTGTGTGTTTTGCTTTTGTGCAAGCATGCCCATGCCTCTGTGCATGGTTGGAGAAGGGGGTGGCAAAAATAAAGTTTTATATTGATGACCCAAAGAGCAAGGATGTATAATGTTCTGTGTAGCTAAGAACTGATTATTACCCAATAGAAAGCTAGTATAAGATGGAGACAGAAAAAAAAAACAACAACAAAACATAACACCAAGTTCTAGAAATTCAGATTGGCAGTTCAGAAGTATTGAGGTAAAAAAAAAAAAAGCAGTATTGACAGGCATGATTGAGAATCAAACAAACTTGCAGGTAACTAGTCACTCAAATGTTTTTGAGCTTATCTAAAATATCCACTTCCCAGCTTGAATCATTAATAATGGTGCTATCATTTTAAAGCCCTAGACCCATCTTCCTTTACTAACTACTGATCTTGGGTTAGGAGAGATAATCTCTAAGGTCTCTTCCAGATATGAATATGATGATGTCACTTTCCTACTCAGTAAACTCTGAGGACTGCTTATTGCCCCTAGGATAAAATATAAACTTTGCCTTTTAAAACCTTTAACAACCTGGTCTCAACCTGCCTTTCCAACATCATTATACATTGCTTCTCTTTCACAGTCCAGATGAACATCTTTTCCCCATATTGTTATTCATGTCTTACCTCCCTGTCTTTGCATAGGCTGTCCTCCATGTCTGGAATGCATTATCTCCTCCCATTAGTCCCAGAGAATATCTGTCTTTCTTCAAGACACAGTTCATGCATCCCCTTCCATACAAGCCTTTCCTGATCTTCCCTACTTCTAAAGACCCCCCCCCATATTTTTCTATTATTTCTGAATATATTTTAAAATTTACATGTAAAAATTGTTTTAGCAAATGAAATTTAAAGAGATTGTCTGTTTTTTTATTCAGTATCATTAGCATCTAGTATAACATCTTTCACAAAATGGGTATTTAATAAATACTTGACTGATTTTTTACCATTGGTACTTAAGGAATAGATGTTGAATTAAATTGCATTATGAATAGGTATGACTCAACATGTATTCCTTATGTTCCAAAGCAGAAGATTCTCATAATCATCAACAAATATTTATTAAGCAACTAATTGCTCATGACAAGTCGAGGATTTCTATAATAGAACTGCCACAGACTAGGGCCCCTTTAAATATTTATATTCCATTCTGAACAACTCTGGTGCAGAAACATGTGAACAGAAGAAAAAAAAGAATATAAAATAAAATAATTGCATGCATCTGTGATGAATAGAGAGGCCTTGGCAACATACATATTTCAAAGTTAAAGAAATCTTAGTGTATTTTAGGTACAAAATAAGAGATAAAGTAATTATATACTTATGGTGAAGTCTGAGGAATGTGGACTTGCTGAAGAAATCTGAGAGAAGGCAAAAAAATGGGAGGTGTCACTGTCATACCAAGGCCAGGGATATATTGATTATTTAGTCTATTCCAACTGGGTTTTTTTTTTTTTTAGATATCTAAAGGTGAAGCTAGATAGGCTTCTTGGGAGGAAATAAGGCTTAAGATGGCATTTGAGGGTGATAAGAGAAATGGATTTTCAGATGGGGGCCCTGTAAGTTTGCTACAGATTCAAGGAAAAATCTTTTGGGATTACTCAGAGGAGGATAAATGGGAACACACACACACACTCAAATTTTTCCTTAAAAATGAATTTTGTAAGAATGAACTCTATTAAAATTCTAATCTAAAATCCTTTATGTTCATTTTATTATATCACCGTGTACATATATATATACATATATATATATATATATATATATATATATATATATATATATATATATATATAGTGATATAGAAAGGTAAATGAGGGTTTTTTTTCTCAAACAATGCAGAATACACCCCTTCCATGATTTTAGTAAATAGACTCCAGGAGTTACTATGGTAGTAATCCATACATGCATATATATATATATATAAAAAGTGAAGGAGCGGCAATGATGATTAAGGGTCTGGTGATGGTTCTTGCTGAATTTTAATTTAGTCCTTGGACAATGCTTAAAACCTTTCTAGATATTCCTTTTCACTATGATAAAACCTTAAAATGGGACTTTAGTGAAGGATATTTTGTTATATACATTCAGAAACTTTTTTAAAGTGGTTTATCCATGACTTCTCTTTTATCATCACATTATTTTCCTGATTAGGTGTATAGGGGTGTTTAAGGAGGACTAGAACCCTTGTGTGAGAGCTTGCTGAACCATTTGTAGTGCTGTTCATCCACCTTTGGCATCTTTCTGGCACCCAACACTCACCTGTGATTGCAAAAAGCTGTAGTATGTGACAGCAATCACACTCTGGTAAACTGCCTCAGCAGACACAATAAACCAATCTGAGGATAACCAATGGGCCTCAAATCCATTGGCAAATTAGGGTGATGTCTATGTGAAGCATGTGAAAACTTCTCCAAACACAATGGGTGGATGAGAACAGTTCGTTCCAATAACCATGAAGGTCATGAGGCAGTTATTGTAGAGTGCTTAGAGTTTGGTTAGACATGAAAGATGCCAAAGTCATCCACTGCATGCTGGGCCATCACCAGGCATCTTGACTTTTGTCTTGCCACTGAATTTTGATTACTCTGAAAGAGAGACTGAAATTGACAACTTTTTCCAATTCTCCTTCACTTAAATCCAATTGATGCACGAGATGAGACATCACCTTGTGATGTCATTGGTCCTCTTTGGAAATGAATGACAAACAAAAATTTTCCTGATTTCTTTTCCTTGCCATTTGAGACTCCCTTGTAACATACTGGGGTGGGTAGGGACAATTATGAATACTAAGTAATTCAATGACAGCACTTGAGATATCATGCAACATGTCACATTGACAAGTATGCCACTTACCCCACCATAGGCCCCACCCCACACAATTCCCCATACCAAACAGTGAAGAGTGTTTAGCATCTATTCCTCGGGACCAAGATTGGTTACTAAAATCAATAAAATTCAACTACTTTGAATATTGTTTTCTTTTACATTATTGTATTTATTATATAAATTATTCTTCTGGCTCTGATTTTTTTCATTTTGCATCATTTCACATACTTTCCCAATCTTCTCTTAATTCCTCGTATTTATTTATTATTGACATGATGATATTCTGTTACTTTCAGATGTCATCTATATCCCATGATGGTGTGCCATACCTCTGCTTGGTAGAGCCCTCTCCCCCCCATTTTGCCTTGTCATATGATGTCATGAACATGTCATATTCACCCAGTGAATTCCACCCAGTGAAATACAATCTTCTTCAGAAAAAGTATTGTTTTATTTCTGTTTTTGTATCCCCCAGCATCTAGCTTAAGGTCTTATACATAGTAAATATTTAAAATGTACGTGTTAAATTTAATTAAAGGGTAGATAACTAAGGTTTTTATTCATTCAGATACATTGACAAAGTCTGGTATAAATGTAAGGAAGTTGGACAGAGGCTACTTAGTTATAAGAACCAAGAATCAGAGAATTAAGCCTGCAAAAGTATTTTATAACTCTTTTAGAACTACCTTATTTAATTTCATTAGTTGTTACCAAATAATCTTGAAATATAGGAGTGATTTTGGGTGTGATCTCTGGCAACTCAGAGAAAAAGCAGGATGCACTTGTTGAAGTTAAATAAGGAAAGCATGCCCCCTCTGTGTTTTCTGGTTAATAACAAAGAATCATGAATGCCTGCAGTCACAGCAGATGGAAGAATAAGAAAAATCAAATGAAATTTGGAATAACATTCTATGGTAGAAGCACAAACTTGGCATGGGCTCCTTCTCCAAACAATTCCAATACCTGTTGAAAAATGACTCTGAACAAATTTTAAAACAAAAAATCCCACAAAGTGAGAGAGAGAAACAGATTGCCTGCTGAAGACAGTTGGCAAGCTGACAGGAAAGGTGTATCACAACATGCTGGGAGCCAAGCATATTCCCACAGGATCCATGAAGTTCCAGCCCCAGGGTGGCCCCAAACAGCAGTGGCCAGAGAATACTTCAGGAGAGTGAATAACCAGCAACTGTGGCAGCTTCCAGACTTCTCAAATGGCAAAGACAAAGTAAAAGGTCAGTGTGGAACTTTGTTGGAATGGGGGCTGAGGGAGGAAGAGCAGGGTGCAGCTGCTGCCCTGAGGGTAAGAAGAGGTGGAAGCTCCACAGCTGGGCTGCATGACTTCCTCAGGAGCTCTTGGCCTGCAGATCATAAGGGGACCAAGGTACCATTTAGAAGGTAAGCATTCTTGCTTTAAACTGCTTGGATCTGGATTGAGGTCTTAGGTGGTGGTTCTGGGGTGTATGACCAGTGAGCCAGAGCTTGTCGTGGGGGGGGGGGGGCTGTAAAGATGGCACCCTCCTAACAGCTCCAGCAGCTTCAAAAAACCTCAACAATTTGGGACAAAGGTCTCTCCATTCTGGAAGCAGAGTTCTATCACAGCAAAGAGCTCAAGGGTCAAGTAATTGGCTGGAATTTGAGAAAGCACAGGAAGCATAAACAGACAATAGAATCATTTTTTGGGGACAAAAAGGATCAAGGCATGGAACAGGAGGAGGATAGTAAAGTCAGAACTCTTTCATCAAAAGGCTCCAAGAAAAATATGAACTGGTTAGAGGCTATGGAGGATCTCAAGAAGGATTTTGAAAATCAAGTAAAAGAAGTGGAGTAAAAATTGGGAAGAGAAATGAGATTGATGCAGGAAAATCATGAAAAGTGTGTCAATAGCCTGCTAAAGGAGACCCAAAAATGCACTGAAGAAAATAACACCTTAAAAAATAGACTAACTCAAATGGCAAAAGAGGCCCAAAAAGCCAATGAGGAGAAAAATGCCTCAAAAAGCTGATTTTGCCAGATGGAAAAGGAATTTCAAAAATTCACCAAAGAGAATAACTCCTTCAAAATTAGATTGGAGCAAATGGAAGCTAATAACCTTATGAGAAATCAAGATACTATAAAATGGATCCAAAAAAATGAAAAAAATAGAAGGCAATGTAAAAAACCTCATTGAAAAAAACACTGACCTAGAAAATAGTTACAGGAGAGATAATTTTAAAGTTATTGGACTACCTGAAAGCCATGATCAAAAAAAGAGCCTAGACAACACCTTTCAAGAAATTATCAAACAAAATTTTCCTGATATTCTAGAACCAGAGGGCAAAATAGAACTTAAAAGAATTCACTGATTGCTTCTTGTAAAAGATCCCAAAAAGAAAACTTATAGGAATATCATAGCTAAATTCTGGAGTTTCCAGGTCAAGGAGAAAATACTGCAAGCAGTTAGGAAGAAACAATTTGAGTATTGTGAAAACAATCAAGATTACACAAGACCTAGCAGCTTCTACATTAAGGAATCATAGGGCTTGGAATATGATATTCTGGAAGTCAAAGGAACTGGGGCTAAAGCCAAAAACCACCCACCCAGAAAAAATGAGAATAATGTTTCAGGGGAAAATAGGGTCATTCAAAATGAAATAGAGGATTTTCAAATATTCTTGATGAAAAAGCAGAGCTGAACAGAAAATTTGACTTTCAAATACAAGAAGCAAGAGAAGCATGAGACAGCAAAAAGGAAAAAAAAATCATAAGGAACTTATTAAAGTTGAATTATTTACATTCCTACATGGAAAAACAATTGTTGTAACTCATAAGACTTTTCTCAGTATGAGGATAATTGAAGGGAATATATATGTATACATACATATATATGTATGTATAGAAGGGCGTATGTGTATGTCTGTGTGGGAATATGTATGTTTATGTATACATAGACAAAGGGCCCAGGATGAGTTGAACATGAAGGGATGACATCTAAAAAATAAAATTAAGAGGTGAGAGAAGAATTTATTGGGAAAAGGAGAAAGGGAGAGATAGATTAGGGTCAATTATCTCATATAAAAGAGCCAAGAGAAAACTGTTACGATGGAGGGGAGAGCAGGAAGGTGAAAAGGAATGGGACAACTTTACTCTTATTGAATTTGGCTTCAGGAGGGAATAATATACACACTCAATTGGATATCTTACCCTATAGGAAAATAGAGGGGTAAGGGTGGAGGATAGGAGGGCTGATTGTAGAAGGGAAGGCAGATTGGGAGAGAAGGAAGCTAGAAGCAAACATTTTTGAAAAGGGATAGGGACAAAGGAGAAAACAGAATGAGTGGAAGGTGGGACAGGATGGAGGGAAATATAGTTCGTCTTTCACAATATAGCAATTATGTAAATGATTTGGGTAACTACACATGTACAACCTATATTGAATTGCTTATCTTTCCAATAGGGGTGAGTGAGGAGGGAAGAAGGGGAAAAATCTGAAACTCAAAGTTTTGAAAACAAATGTTTATTTTTTTTTTTTACATGGAAATGGAAAATAAGATATACAGGCACTGGGGTATAGAAATCCATCTTGCCCTACTAATAAGTTAAGGAGGTTGATGCGGGAGGATATAAGAGAGAACAGATTGGGGTAAGGGTTATTCAATAGGCTTGCTATTTTGGGGTGGGGGTAGGGGAGAGATAGGGAGAAAAAACTGTAACTCAAAATTTTGTGAAAATGAATTTTGAAAACTCAAAATAAATAAATTTTTAAAAAAGTCTTGAAGAAAAAATAGAATAACATTCTCTATATAATGCTTTAAAATTTACAAAGAAAATTAAGGACTTTGTCTGATTTGCTCCTCACATTTACTCCCATGAAGTAGGTACTTAATGGAAAGAATATTAACTTGATCTTGGATAGAGAAAATTGGTCCTATATAGATTAGGTTACATTGGAGGTTACATGACAATAAGGGTCACATGACAGATGAGAGTGAAAATGGGCCTTGAATACAAGTCTTCTGACTTCAAAAGTCCAGCCATCTTCTCGTTACACTTAATTCTATCTTCAGGATTAAATATAGTCTATGGTACTATAGAATACAATTCAATTCCACTTCATATCCTATACTAGATAATAAGAGTGAATTATGATCATGCAACCTTTTTTGGAATTAAAACTCTGAATTTTATAGGAAATTGGGAGGCCCATTCCTTCTTTTCACTAACCCCTCCCATTTGGCCTGGGGTAGAGGGGCTGCCCACTGGCCTCCTTCAGGCTTCCTTGGTTTGCTCCACCTCCTTTGGGCTGAGTGTCCTGTGCCTGTCTCTCTGTGTTTCACATTCAGGTATGTTCATACAAAGCCAGCTTCCTTTCCTGTAAGCTATCCTTACCTTGCAGGAAGAATTGGCAATTAGAATTGCAGGCTGAGGTGTCATGGGGACAGAGTCCAAAGACTTGGAGACAAAAGTTGTGGGAAGGTGCCCAGAAGGTGGAAGGGTCTGGAACTCCTCAGCAACAACTTCAGGCACAAACATTCCAGCTCCCTCCAGTCTGACCTGATTCCAGAAGAGACTGAAAGTAATTTTTGTTCTTTCTGTAAAGGAAGGGCTTGCTAGGCAAATCAATCATATAAACCTGTAGAGGAAAGAATTTTACTTTAGAAGAAGAACTTTTTTTGTTAATTCCTTAGGATGTTAGTGTTATGTGAAATGCTGCTACTAATTACAAATGAATTTTAGTTATTCTTAAAGCAATTCCAAAGGGCATTGTAATTAGAGAAACAAATCATATTTAGTGGATAATTTACTACTTTATGCTTTCAAAAGTAGCACCTATTGATTTATTTTTAAAATTCTAATAATTCTGATTTTTCATTTATTCAAGTTAAGCATAATCCTTAAATTGAACAGAATTAATGTCTTTAGGTATACACCATATAATCCAAATACATAAATTTGATAAATTCATACTGAGATGTATCTGACAGTTCTTCCCTACATCTATCATCCTTCTTCAACACTAATTTGTTAAATCCTACAAGATAGTAAAATTTAAAAATCTCGGTAGTTACCTTCAATGACTCTGAAGCTTTACCATGGCCCAAAATATATATGATGATTTTGATGTGAGTTAATAATAAAGCTGAGGTAATCATTAGCAAATTTATTAGTTGTATTTATAAAATAAAATTAGTTTCATCCATATATGTAAAATGCATTTTGCTTAAGGTTGCCAAAAACAATGTCAATGCAAAATTACTGAGTAATTTCTATGAGAACTTGTGCTTCATGCTGGAGACAGGAAAAAAAAAATATGGATCCAGCCTCAGGCACTTAACACTAGCCATGCCACCTTGGGTAAATCACTTAACCCCAATTTCCTTGCCTTTCCCCCTCCAAAAAGCAAAAAAAAAAAAAAAAAATAGATCAAAGCAAAGATGCAATAGAGGTCCTGCCTTTGCAAAGCTTACAATCCTTTAAGGGTGATGATAATAAGCATTCCTTGTGATACAAAGGAGAATGGGATAAGTATAAAGGAATTCATATGGGAAAATAGTTTGAAAAATTTTAGGAAGGAATTATCTTTTTCATCGTAAGTATTCAATGAATAATGAATAAAAAAGTGACATTCTGAATTGGAGTCTCCAGTTCAGACATAAACAAATGGGGTAGGTTGGAAAACAAGGAATGGGCAAAGAACATATATTCTAGACATGGATAAATGACATGATCCCAAAGTAGAGAGGAACAAAAGTGTAAGATAAGTATAGGGCATGGAGAACAGTATCTTTGTCTGGAATGTAGAGTATGTTAAAAATTAAAATAAGATAAGAATGCGCCAAGAAACTGGAGTTTTATTTCTATATGATGAGATTGTGTCAAGAAACTGGAGTTTTATTTTAGTGGGCCTTGAATGCCAAGGTCAGGAATTTAATTTCATATTCAGTGATATAAGATATAGATATATGTATATATACAAATAATTTTGTGTGGTTATTAGCAACCATATTTTTTCACTTTATTTTTAATGAAAAGTAATTGAAGAGTTTGTGTAGAAAAGGTTCATAACTATAGCAATAATTTATGAAGCTTACTTGGGAAGTGGTGTGGAGGCTAGATAGTGATAGGGAAGGTGAGTTAGCTACCAATGGTAAAATATTGATTAAGACCTTCCCTATTAGAAAAAAGCTATCTGCAAGCAAGCATACTTTCCAAATTCATGGCTATTATATACTAAAGGACACAAGAATGAGTATAATAAACTAAGAAATCAAATCACCCCCCATTAGAAAGGACATTGATAGAGAACTAAAGACAAGCAACTAGTATGGGGAAAACATTGGGGTCGTGCTTGGCATTTGAAATAGCAGAAGGCATTTAGCTTATGGGTGTTGGTGGCTGGGGGTGGAGGAAGAGGGTAGGTAGATTATCAATGAGCAATTAGACTTCTTCTGTTTATCTCTGGAGGGCAGAAGTAGGAAATGGATCATAGTCAAAGAGGGGAAGGTTTAGTTTTGGTGTCAGGAAAACCATTCCTTACTGACCATGCAGCTGACCACAGAAAAATAAATATGCAGTAACAGAATAAATTTCAAATTTTTAAGCGCCCTCTACCTTCTTCCTTGGCCACAGTTTCTGTAATGGCAGCATACCACTCCTACTGCAGTGAACCCTTATGGAAAGACATGGGATGATATATTGTATGACAGAGATTATACTGATAGACTGCAGCAAACTGCATACTGCTGCATTGTAAAGAGTCTACCTCCGCAGTGTTCCATTAGTTTCTGTTTACAGTAACTTCCTTCACATAACGTGTGTGCTTTTTAAAAAATTGTAATCACACTGCAAGTAATCGTTGATGTTTTAACCATCTATCCACATCTTGACTGTCAATTGTCCAGGAATTATAGCTATTTGCAGTAGTTCTCACTATGATAATTGTTCTGAGAAGAAGAAAAGAAAAAAAAAAGAGGAAAAAAATCTGTGCTATCATCCCATAAGGAAACCTATGGCACTTTCACTTTTTCCTACCAAGTAATAACAAATAATTATTGTCAACTGTTTATGATTCCAAGGCAGTGTATACTTCTGGAGAGGAGTTAGAGAATCAGTCAGACATATTTTCTGACCTCACACAAATTATTCAGCTGATCATTGAGATGTGGTTTAAACCTCCGAAGTCTAAAATCTTCTTTGTGTTAGGTGACATCTGATTTGGAATCTTAAGTACTGATTGTGACACCCAGCTTGGTCATTTAATAAAAATGTGAGCTAGGGAAATGTATGATATTTCTCAGTGCTTTAGATTTTCCTCTGCAAAGTGAAAGAGTTTAGACTAGATCCTCTCTAAGGTTCATGCCAGCCCTTAATCTTATGACCTATCCCTTTGTCATTGGCCTATATACTACCTCAGAAGAAAATGTTTCCTATGATCCTGTACAATCTAATCATCACCCCTCAACCTTCTTCTCATCTTGATGAATTCACCTCTAGGCACTGATTGATAATTTGCCTGAATTTATCCCTCAGTAGTTAATATATTCCCTCTCCATTACAGTTTTCTCGATTCTGTGATTCTGAACCCATGATTGACACTATACAAGTCCTATTCCTCATCCCATGCTTCTTATTAGCTTTTTCCTATGCCCTTCATCAATACCCTCTTAATATCCCATTAAAAATCTATCCACTATGTCCACTGTATTTTTTGCAATGCCTGTTCCATAATTATAAAAAAAAAGTCATCTAAAAATTTCTTGACCACTTCTTCCATCTTTTGCAACTCATTAAGACCTGAGTCTTTCTAATGACACTGCATTCTTGGCCACCCTTTACAGGAGTGACACTTTCCTTCATATCCTCAACTTGCTGGTCATGATGGGGGAGTTGGAATATTCCTGGTTGCCCATCACCACTTTAAAATCTCATACTTCTGTGAACAATTGAGGCAATTTTCTTTTCTTTTTAGGTCTAAAATGTATGTTTATTCATTTTGTGTTTATCACCCCTCTGCTAGGAAGTGGGTCACCCATTTCATCATAGGTCCCCTGAAAACATGATGAATATAGATGGACATCCTCTCGATCAATTTTAAGTGGTTTAAATTCTAACATTTAAGGTATTGTTTTCCTCAATTAGCTCTTGTATTTTCTTTTCCACTTGGCTAATTGTACTCTTTAAGGAACTTTTTTTTTCTATTTGGTCAATTCTACTTTTTAAGCATTTCCCCAAGCTATTGATTTTTTCATAATTTTCTTGCATCACTCTCATTTGTTTTCACCATTTTTCTTCTACCTCTCATATAAATTTTAAGGTCCTTTTCAAACTCTTCTGTCAGTTCTTTGTGGGTTTGAGACAACTTTCCACTTTTCTTTGGGACTTTTCCCATAGGTGTTTTGGCAGTGTTGTCATCTTTGGAGTTTTTGTCTTGGTCTTCCCTGTCACCATAACTTTCTATGGTCAGATTTTGTTGTTGTTGTTTTCTGCTCTGCTCCCCCACCCTTTTATTTTTGGTCTTTTTCCTTTCTTATAAATTTGGACTCCCACAGTGAAAGGAGGTACTGTCTCTGGTTTCTTGTGCTAGTGGATGCTATTCTTGGTTATTTACCTGGTGTTGCACTAATATTGCCCTGAGCTCCATGAGAGACCCTTGTTTCTGGTGTTGCAGGGCAGAGGTGGGGGCTTGCTTGGTATTGCTGGAGACCATAGGGCTCTGGAAGCTTACCTGGTGCTGAGCTGGAATCCTATGGGGGATTTCTGGTATATGCTGAGCCCCGATGGGGTTTTTCTGCATTCTCTGGGGCCATCCTGATGCACAGGGAGGGATGAATCTTGGAGGGTGACTGATTGCCCTTGGCTGCACTGAAGTACTTGAAGGTCTCTCCACAGAAGGAATCCTCAGGACTGTGTTGAAGCACATAGTGGTTTTCAGAGATGGAATCTGATGGTTCCCCTGTCTATGCTAAGGCAAGATGGAGTGTCTGTTTTGGTGTTTGCCTGCTCCACCACACTGGGGCTCAGGCTCTCCTACTGGTTTGCTGAGGTGGAGTTTGCTGCTGGTTTGTTGGGATACTTCTGCCCTGAACTGAGATCCCCTTTTACCTGAGTGAGACAAAGCTTTCTTGCCAATCTTCCAAGTCTCCCTGGCCAAAAAAACTCTTCCAGTCTGTCTTTCTACTGGCTTTGCTGTATCAGAATGTCTTCTGGGGAAGTATTTTATGTGTTTCATTGTTTGGAGGTGAATACAGGAAAGTGACAGCAATTTACTGCTTACTCTACATCTTGGCTCCAGAAAGTCCAGCCATTTTCCAAAATCTCCTTATCCTCTGCTCCTTATATCATATCACTCAGATGTCTTTACTCAGCATCTTTTCCTTCACTCTTGTATCAGAAGAAAATATGGATATTTACCTTTAAAGGATAACCTCTGTACATATATACTTAATATCATTTCAACCCATCTTCTTTGGCAGACACCCCTCTACTCCATCATCTATATATTGTCACTAATTTTTGGTCTTTCCCTCTCTACTGGCTGCTTTGCTGGTGTAGAGACTTCCTCTACCAATGCACATTGATGCCTTCTCTGCAGCTTATCAAGTTGTCTCAGGCAATGGGAAGTTAAATAATTTGATCAGGGTCACATAGCTAGTATGTATCAGAGGTAAATTTTAATTCCCTGGTGTATCAGCAATGCAGTATTCACAATGCCTACAGTAACTATAAATATGCTGACATAGTTATTAATCACAAAATTGAACAGACTCTCTACATAAGAAATATAGCTAGAGCACTCATTTAATTACAGGAAAACTGAGTCCCAAAACCAGAAAGTCAAATCCAACACAGTAGTTATGAAGTTGGCACATGTAGTTAAAGTAGTAAACACCCACATTCTCAGGCCTTCAAACAGGATAAGCTACCTGAGGAAAAGATCCTCCTCTCCTCATGCACGCAACTGCTCAGCGTCCAGGCAGCTTGCTCCCAGCAGCTCCGGCCCCCAGCAGTTCCCGCCCCAGGCAGTCCTTAGCAGGAGACCTTAGCAGAAATTCTGGCTGGCTCAAAGCAAAAGGAGTTTGCAACTGCAGCCACTGCCTCTGCCACTGCTTCCAGTCACCATCGCACGGAGACTAGCTTGATTCCAGCATTCGCTTGCTCCACCCCTTCCTGCTACATCAGCAACTTCAAGGGGCGTGGAAGATCTTCAAATCCCAGTATCGTTACACCTGGTTTCAAGGCAATCATACTATATGGTATAGCATGATGTCAGTCTCTTTACTTAATTAACAATTTTTCCCTGCTCTATATGTAAATAGCCATCACGTGTGATAAAAAATGAAGGGTTAATATAGTTCTGTAGCTGAACAGACTCTGATTGTAATAGATGAAAATCTATGAAAATATCAAAGATCGCTATCCCAATTCTTGTCTTTTCAAGCAAACCTTTCCCAGGTCTTTCAACAATCATTAAGTTATAAATTCTAGTCCTCTCAGCATTCTGCTTACCTTCCTCTAGTTTGTCCATGTCTTCCCTAACTTTCCTAACCTCAACTGAAAACAAATCAAATGATAATCACTGTGCAGTGGAAAAAGGGATAAATATGAAATCAAAGGTTCTAGGTTTGAATCTTGGTTCTGGTATTTATTATCTTTAAATTTGGGCTAATCACTTCAGCTTTTTATGTCTCAGGCATAAAATAGAAATAGTTCTACCTCCATTACCTGCATCACAAGTTTGCTATTAGTCAGAAAAGAGATAATGTATATACAAATGCTTTATATACTTTACAGTACCATACAAATGTCATTATTATTAGTGGTTGAGGTGGTAGTGGTAGTAGTCATAGCAGTATTAATAGTAGTGGAAGCAGAAGTAAAAATATTTGTGGTATCAACAGTAGCAGTAGAAATAGTACTAGTAATATTAATATAATAATTAATTAGTAGCAATATGAGTAGCATTAATTGTAGAAGCAGAAACATCAGTACTAATAGTAGTAGAAGTAAAAGTGTGGCAGCTAGATGGTACAGTGGAGAGTGTGCTGGCCCTGGAGTTCAGTTCTGACCTGAGACACTTACTAGATGACCAAATCACTTAACCCTGTGTGTCTCAGTTTCCTCACTTGTCAAATGGGCTGGAGAAGTAAATGACAAACCACTCCAGTATCTTTGCCAAGAAAACCCCAAATGGGGTCATGGAGAGTCAGACAAGTCTAAAATGACTAAACAACAACTAGTGGATGTCATAACAGTTTAATTGTAATAGTAGAAGAAGTAGTAACTATTAATAGAGTTAGAAGCAGAAATAGCAGTGCTACAAATATTGATTTAGAAGTAGTTGTAACAGTAATAGTAGAGGTAGTAGTAGTACTAGCAGATAGAGCAATATTAGTAGCAGAAGTAGCAGCAGCAGTGGCAGTAGCTTCTAAAAGCACTACTAGAATCAGCCTCAGTAACTGGAAGAGAAGGAGCAGGAATAGAGTAGAGCTGTGGTTAGAGCAAGGTAGATCTGGCTATAAATCCCATTGCTAATCAGCGGAGCCCCACAGAGATTAAAAACAAACAAACAAAAAAAAAAAACCAAGGACTGACCAACCATGAATAAGAATAAGCATAAGCAGCAAAGTAAGAACAGCAACCAAGCCCTAGATTCCTTCTTTGGGGAAAAGAAAGACCCAGGCAGAGAGAGGGAGGAGGACAGTGCAGCCACAGCTCCCCAACCAGGGGCTTCTAATAAACATGAAGATTGCCTTGAAGCTAGAGATGAGCTGAAGAAGGATTTTGAAAACCAAATAAGGGAAGTGGAAGAAAAATTGGGAAGAGAAATAAGAATGTTGCAGG
>CM053590.1:90937293-90963841 GCA_028646515.1 Pseudochirops corinnae
ACATGTGCCAACTTCATCACTACTGGGTTGGCTTTGACTTTCTGGTTTTGGGACTTAGTTTTCTGGTATTTAAATGAATGCACTATCTATATTTCTTATGAAGAGAGCCTGTTCCATTTTGTGATTAATAACTATATCAGCATATTTATAGTTACTGTAGGCATTGTGAATACTGCATTGCTGATACATATACTAAGTTTAATATTAGAGATTTGGAGACATAGGAACTAACTTTGTAGTGAGAATGAAAGACAACAGAAGGATACATCCTAAATGCAACGTTAATATTATGAAAATATTTTGGACAAATTCCTTGCTGATGAATAAAACAAATGCCCAAAAGAAACATTTATTGCCATATTCAAATGGAAGTACTACTCTGTGGCTATTATTTGCAATATGGAAATTCAATACATGGAAAATCCAGCATATGGAACTATGTTGCTCATGGAGTTAGCAATAGAATAGATTCAGTGTAGGTTAAGGCTGATTCAGTTAAATGAAATTTGAACACTTCCTAAATGTTCACTACCACCAACTGGTTCACTCTATCATGACCTACTTCTCAGGGATAATTAGCTCTCTTCCCTGGTGTCTTCCACACAATATTGTTTCCTAGAAAAAAAAAATAAATAGCAATTATCGAATGCAATAAGCTACATTCCATATAAATGGATTTTCCCAACTTTATTCACAGAAGACCTGAACTACTTCCCAGAAAATGGATCTAAAATGATTCAAATATTTCTAATAATATACGGTTCCATGGTTTTGCCTGTTACAGTTGTCAGGTAGATGACTATGCTCATGAGTGTGTTTGTGTGTGTGTGTGTGTGCATATAGCATATACATATTGAACCCAAATTGAAAAGAAAGAAAAGAGTATACTGTACCTCATTTGGTAAATCACATACTGCTTTCAATAATCTCTACCTATCCTCATGCTATCTCCACCACACACATACACAAAATAGTTCTTTTCAACACCAATATTATTCCAATGATGTGATATGGCTGTGATCCACAGAACACAATAATCTTGAAAGAATCAACAATCAATTAATCTGGAGAATAATAGGACTATTGGTTGAGAGTAGAAAAGGACCTTAAAGACCATAATTCACCCTCTCATTTTACAAATGATGAAATTCAGGTTTATGGAGATTAAGGAATATCCTCAATGTCATAATGTAGTAACTGTCAGTTGAAGTCATGGTTTGAAGCTATGTCTCCTAATTCAAGAACTAAGGCTCATGAAGCATAGTAGTAAATGGAAGCAAGTTGTACCATGTTACGAACAGATTCATGAGAATTGACATCATAGAGATGAATGATATATATTATTGGAAAAGAAGGTGAGTTGGCCACACAGTAAAAGTACAAGTCAGTGGATAATTAGCTACAGTGTTGAACCTGAATTGATTTTTGTTTATTTGTTTGCTTTTACTAAATAGATTCTTCCCACTCTAGTATTAAGTTAAATTCTTTGGTCAGTCAAGAGAAATGATGTCATCTTGAGCAGAGCCACACTCAGTTATTTTTATGTTAGAAGTACCTAGCCCATAAAACCAAACCAAACCAAACAAAAACGTTTTGACCACCTTTTCCTTAACAAGGCCCACTTTAGCCTCCTTCCTAATGAGTTTTACTCATTAGTTCTTCCCTTTAACTCAGGGTCTCCTCCTTCTTCTCTTTAGCATAATGAGTATTTTCTTAAGGATTTACAGAAAATCATGAACAAAAATTGCATAGCATTAGAAAACATGAAGGACATACATGATATGTTACAGTGGGACATTCACAGTAATGGCATCACAGAGTTACCCAAGTATTTAATGTAGTTTTCCAAGTATTTGTGTAGACTATTCTGTCTGTATGAATAGTTCTGCTTTACGTTTCTGACCAAGATTGAGGTAAGTAGAGTGCCGCTCAGCTTTGGTCAGTAATTCACTTTGCAATGTAGAATAACATGAACTACTTGTAGGCAGTAATACAGTGACTCTAATAACAAATGGCAAATGAGTCGCTCCCAAAGATATGCCAATGCTTTATCATCTCCAAGCCTTCTCCCAGCACTCAGTAATCTTGGATCCACAGATATCACAAACAGCAGCATAAAACTGGTTCACATCATAGTCATGCTTCTCAATGCAGCTCTTTCCCTTAGCCAGTGAACTTGAAGGAAAAGTTGAGGTCGAAGTCTATCACTTATATTTCCAGTTCTCAGAATGCAGCTGAACAATGAGGTCCTGCCACACTGCTTCTTCAGTGTCTTCTTCAGTGAATTCAGATGCTCTGTCTTTGCAGTTACACTCATTGAAAGATTTTATTCTTCAATTATTTTTTTACTCTTGGCATATAGAAACTCTAAACAGCTGCTGCCTCTGAGGCAGCCATCAAAGGAACGTGGCAACTTAAAAAAAAAAATCAAAGACATACTATATGCTAGGGGAAGACAAAAAAGGGAGCATCATTACTTTGTAATTATAAATTATTTTTAATCATTATAATTAATGAAATTTAAAGCCACAGCATGTCTGATACAATGAGATTGTAAGCAGAATTATTTCCAATCCATTAAAAATTTAAAGTCAGTGTTTATATAACAGTTTGCTAAATACTTTATAATTATTATCTTATTGGATTCCCAATGAGCCTGGGAAGTAAGTATTATTATTATTATTATTGTTATTATTATTATTATTATTCTCAGTTTACTGATGAAGAACCTGATGCTAAGAAAGATTGAGTGGTTTTCTCAGGGTTATGAAGCTAGTAAGTGACTGAGACAGTATTTGAGTATAAAACTTTATTCCAAGTCCACTATTTATCCACTGTATGGCTATGCAACTTATGACTCAGATAACCGATTTGAGACTCACAGAGTTGAAGACCGTATATGTTTCAGAGACTGAATCATACCCATGGTCTTTTGAATCCAGGATTAATGCTTTTTACAATATTACACTAAGTGCAGCGTTAAGCCAATATCACTAGGTAGCTGTAGTTATAGGAAAGAAAATATAACAGAACTATTTGGTGTAAGAAAACCATTTTCATCACAACCTCCTAGTGCAAGTATAGGTTATAGTCATACAGAAGCTCATCATGAATTATAAGAGATATACCAAGAAAGGAAGCTGTCTTTCTTCATTAGAGGCCTGCTTAGCATGAAAAAGAGAGGAGGCTAACTGAAAAAAAATGATTGAGTCTTGGAGTCCTAAGTAATAATTAAAAAAAAAAAACAAGCAGAATCTACACACTCTAATGGATCCCAAAGTGACAGGATATTTACCTTGTAAACAACTAATTCAGAGTATAAAATGTGAACAAAGAATATAAGGAAAATGTCCATGGCTGACCAACAAGTAAAGGTATAACTAAGTTATAACCAGGGCTTTGATCCAGGGTGCTGAAATTAAGGAAGCTCTTTCAAGAGTGCTTATAGCATTTTTTTAACAGGTAAAAACAACTGAATTTAATATCTAGCTGGAAGAAATGAGGAAAAAGAACTAGATTTCATTGGTAGTGGGAACTCCCAGTCAGATGAGCCAACTCAACTCTCCCTACTAGTAAAGATCAATAGCTTCTCTAAAATTTACAGTATTTGGAAGTTTCCCAGAGCAGTAAAAGGCAAATTGACTTGTCCACATTTACAGTTAAAATGTATCAGAAGTGAGACTTGAATCAGGATCTTCTGACTCTGGGCCAGCCCTCAGTCTTCTATTGCACATTAACTCTCATTTAAAATAGCAAGTTAATTGATGATTCTACCCCTAGAGACCTCTTTGGCACAGTCCTGTTCTCATCCTGTCCCCAGTATCCTTCCCAACAGCAACATCTTAATGTTTTGAAGTTTCTGTTTCCCTTCCAATAGGGCCTCACATCCTTAGATCTAAAGTTCCTACCCCAAGGTATACTCCATCATCCCCAACTCCAACTAAGTTTGTCCGCCCAAACAGGTTTTGTGGTAATTGCCTTAAGTGAAAGCATTTCTACTTCAGGAGTTTCAGCCAGTAGATTAAAATGCTGATGTGGCATAAACACAGTGGTTTTGTTTGTTTGTTTTTGATTCAATTGAAAGATCTTTGGATTGGGTGATAGTCAGAAGACTTTGGCTTGAATTTTCCTACCTGTATGATTCAGATTTGCTGGGCCTCAGTTTTTTTTTTTTTTTTGGTCTTTATTTTTTTTTAAACAATTGGGTAGAACTAGATGGACTCCGAGATACCTTCCATCTTTACATCTCCCAGAACTTAGTATTGTCCCTGCTACAGTAAATTCTTAATAAATACTTATTGCCTGACTGACTATTCTAAATCCTATGATCCCACTTAATTGATTTTCATTCAATGTAATTCACAATTTCACATGATTACAGACAAGGTATTGCAGAGTTATTCCTCCCTCCAGAAATTTTCCTTGCAAACATGAACTGGGGACCTTTGAGTCTTCAAATCCTTCCAACTAAAAGGAAATGGTGAAGAGCTTCAGGAACAAGTTTAGTAAAGAGTGGAGAAGAGATGAAAAACAATCAAAAGAAGATGAAATATCAATACTTATTATGGTGTCCTGCCACAATAGAATCTTATTAAATATCTGCTGAATTAAATTGATTTAAAGTTGAACTGAGCAAGAGAGTGAAGTAGTCCATACATTGAGGGGGCAAATATAATGTTTGCTGTAGATTCACTCCTCACGGGCCTTACTACCTTTAGACTGGACTCTCAGGGTAGCCCCTTTCAAACTCATTCAAAATCATGAGAAGTCACTGATGGGATGAGTTTAGTATAAATCACTACTTCCCTAGGGGAAGCTTAAATACCATTTTCCTGAACATTTTCACTACTTAGTATCATAGTTACTGCCTACTGCTACTGCTATCACAGCAGTGTAGTTGGTATGATGCCTATAAAAATATACCTTGATCTGCGAGTTGAAGTTTTGAGCAAGAGATATGAGATATCTCAACAAATGTTCAGTGACCAAGAAAAACAGTCCTTTAAGAACACAATGAAAGGGAATTCAAAATAGAGAGCCAAAAGGTGGTGGAATGGGAAGAAGATTCTAATATAACGAGGTATAGAGAATAATAGAGCTTAGTAATATGACAGAAATTCATTAGTAGGAATGAGATTTTAATACCTAAGTAACTTTTATTAAACACAATTGTTTTTTAGGTAGTGACACTGGCCTAAGTGTTAAATTCTTTGTTTTTTGTTTTTTGTTTTTTGCTTTTGGAGGGCAATTTAGGTTAATTGACTTGCCCAAAGTCACATGGCTAGTGTATGTCAGGTGTCTAAGCCCGAATTTGAACTCAGGTCCTCCTGACTCCAGGGCTGGTACTCTATTCACCACACCACCTAGCCACCCTCTAAGTGTTAAATTCTTAGAGAATTTTTGCTGTTGAAATACCTTGTAACTAATGCCTCTGAGGTCAGCAATATCATTTTAGAAGTGAGAATTGTGATGAGAGGATTATCTGTAAAAGATTGAGCTATGAGACAGTGTTTGTCATAATACCTCTCATCCTCAAAGGAATGTAAAGATCTTGTTAATTAATCTTTGGCGCTTTTGGATGCTAAAGAATGCAAATTACTATTGCTCCTATTATTTATTAATAAGGGAAATGTATGATACTAATATTGTTGCTTACTGAGTGTCTTCAAGTGCCCAAGTCAATGAATGAGGTCCATAGAAATGATTATTATGAATTCTGAGTTGGTGTAAAGGTCTGCTCAAGTCAACAGGTAATATTTAATTTTGCATAAGCCTGCCAATTGTAATGCACTGTTGGTCTGTTTTCTCTTTGCAAAAGCAAGATTAAATACACTCATATTAATGAAGAAAATGGGTAGAAAGAATTTCAAAGTGGTGGTTCATGGTCATAAAAGTTGGGGGATTAATAGAAAGAGCCAGAGCCAAAAAAGCTAACACCATCCCCTTGTGCATCAGGAGAAATCTTTAGAATTGTTACCTATAAAACACTGACTCTTCCTGTCCTAGCTTTCTACTATGTAGAGATGAATGGTTATAATAAGCACTTTCATCCAAAGATCATAAGATGTCTTATAAGCCAATTTGTGCTATCCTAATAGAGTAGAAGGTAGTCAAAGGCTCTGGGGCAAAGCATGAAACGAAAATTCGCTGTTCAGTTTTAGATTAGGAAATCTGAGCTTAGTTTACCAGCATATGATGTTCCCAGAGCAAATACATTAGTACTTCTATGCGGGTAACAGGCTCCCTTGTTCAGGCTCTATTTTGAAGAAGATAAAACAAAGGATCTTATCAGGAAAGTTATGCACATTAAGATAAGGATACTGAATCTTAATAGAACAAGGTTTTACAGAAGTACTCTTCCTTTGTAAACCACAATGTAAACTGTGACCATACTTTGAGCCAGATTGTCCTCAGGGACAGTTATTTTCTCAATCCTTTTAGGTACCTTAGAGATTCATTTTACTTCTTTCTGACCATTGAAGTATCATTTTCTGCATTGCTGCAACAAAATCCTGAAATACACACATCACCTTTGCTTTGTACATTAAATATGTTCCTGAAATGTGTATTAATGTAATCATCATATCTCTGTGTTCTTCTATGGACTATTATAGTCATTTTTTGCTGTGGTCCTAAAAGAAAAAATGGGCCTCATCTAATAAAGATCATAGCAATGAGTCATACTATTATTTTCTAAGTGCAACTTACTTTAATGAAAATACAATTTCTTTATACTTAATTATCTCCAACAAACCCTGCAAAAATCTATGCAATTAATTATTGTCTTAAATGATCTTTCACATGCATTCAGGAGCACAATGTATTTGTGTATGTTAAATATTATACAATTAACATATATTCTGAAATGTTATTAATTTCCATTCCATTGCAGATTCTCTTAGAACTTGAATCTTTAAGACACTGGCTTGTTATATCATCAATGATCCAAGTACTTCGCAGAACTCCTAGAATACAGACCAATAAAAATGTTTGTTTGTTTTTGCTTATTTTTGCAAATGCCAGACAAAATAAGTAGATTCTGTATTACTCATGGGAAAAAAATCTGTTTTGTTATTGAATAGAACATGAGAAGAAAACTCCATCTTGGTGGGAAAAGGGTGATTTGGTTCCCCACTGAAAACAATGGAAAAACTCAATGCTATGCCAGAAATAAAAATTTCTTGGGAATGACAGATTTAAGACACTTAAAGGATTTAAGACACTTAAGAGCAAGATCAGGGGTTTCAAGCCAATGAGGTTTGTATAGAGATCAGGAGTTATGAGAAATTGCAGTTTTATAGAGTATGTTTCTCAAAAATCAACCTTTTTCATAGTACTGAAAATGTCCCATACATTTATTTCTCTGATGGCATTCCCCAATGATCCAGACCCACATTTCTAAATACCTACTGGAATTCTCACCTATATATTTCACAAGCATCTCAAATTAAATATGCCCAATCTTTTTTTTTTCTTTGCCTGAGCATTTGATTTACTTCCCTTTTCTCTGTGAAGTAATGTCTAACTCCTATATCTTCTTTCATCTCTCACATTTAAGAAGTCATTTTACCACTATCATGTGTGTCATCTCAACAATCTACTTTTTCCCAATATCAATAACACTACTCAAGATTAGGCCTTCATTTCTTCTCATCTAGACTGTTACAATAGGTCATTAATGAGTCTACTCTCCCCCATACTCTTATCATCTGATATGCACATACTGCTTCTAGATTAAGTTTCTTAATTAATTTTTGTTTATTTTTTAGGTTACATCATTCATTTCCACAAGATTTTGAGTTACACATTTTCTCCCCATCATTCCCCTGCTCACCACCCCAAAACAGCAATCCCATTGTATATCCCCTCCCCCAATCTGCTCTCTCCTATATCCTCCCCTATCACCCTTCTAACTTTCTGGTTGGGGCAAGATGGATCTCCCTATCCCAGTGACTGTATATCTTATTTCCCAGTTGCATGTAAACAATAAATAATTATAATTATATATATATGTATGTATGTATGTATATAGATAGATAGATAGATAGATAGATAGATAGATAGATATTTAACCTTTCATTTTAGAAATTTAAATTCTAGATTGTTTCCCTTCCTCCTTTTTCACCCACCCCTACTGGAAAGACAAGCAATTCAATACAGGTCATATATGTATAGTTATGCAGAACATCTTCACAGTAGACATATTGTGAAACGCTGACTTTATTTCCTTCTTATCCCATCTTAAACTTGTTCTACCCTCTACTTTGTCCCTATCCCTTTACAGAAGTGTGTGAATCTAACGATCCTTGCCCCCCAACCTACTCTCCCCTCCATCATCGCCCCTCTCAACGCCTTCCCCCTTATTCTCCGGTAGGGAAAGTTACCCACTTTAGAGTGTATGTCATTCCTTCCCTAAACCAAATTCAATGAGAGTAAGGTTGACCCTTTCCCTTTTGCCTTCCTGTTCTTCCCCTCCATTATAACAGTTATCCATTGTCTCTTCTATATGAGATGGTTAACCCCATTCTGTCTCTCCCTGTCTCCTCTCATTCTATTCCTCTCCCACCTCTCCCACCTTTTAAAATATTAGCCCTTCATATTCAATTGATCCTGTGCCCTCTGTCTATGTATACCTGTACATATATATATATATATATATATACACATACTCACATATGTATTCATATGCATGTAAACTCTCTTATATAGAAATATGTATATTTATACATATATATACATTTATATTCCCTTCACCTATACTCCTACTGAGAAAAGTTTCATAAATTACAATTATCATTTTTCCATGTTGGCATGTAAATAGTTTGACTTTGATAATTTACTTATGGTTTCTTTTCCATGTTTACCTTCTTATGCTTCTTGTGTTTGAATGTCAAATTTTCTATTCAGTTCTGGTTTTTTCCTCAAGAATGCTTGAAAGTCCTCCACCTCATTGAATGACCATATTTTCCCCTGAAACTTAGTTTTGCTGGGTAGGTCATTCTTGGTTTTAATCCTTGCTCCCCTGATCTCCAGAATATCATATTCCAAGCCCTTCAATCTCTTAATGTAGAAGTTTCTAGATCCTGGGTTATCCTAATCGTGTTTCCACAGTATTAAAATTATTTTTTCTTGCCAGCTTGTAATATTTGCTCCTTGATCTGGGAACTCTGGAACCTGGCTCTAACATTCCTATAAGTTTTCTTTTTGGCATCTTTTTAAAGAGGTGATTGGTGAATTCTTTCAACTTCTATTTTGCCCTCTGGTTCTAAAATATCAGGGCAATTTTCCTTGAGAATTTCTTGAAGGATAATTCCTAATTTCATTTTTTTGATCATGGATTTCGGGTAGTCCAATAATTTAAAAATTGTCTCTCCTGGATCTATTTTCCAGGTCAGTGTTTTTTTTTTTTAATGAAATATTTCACATTGCCTTCTATTTTTTCATTTGTTCAGATCTGTTTTATAGTATCTTGATTTCTCATAAAGTCATTTACTTCCATTTGCTCCAAGCTAATTCTGGAGGAATTGTTCTTTTCATTGAGCTTTTGAGATTCTTTTTTCCATTTGGCAAATTTAACTTTTTAAGGCATTCTTCTCCTCATTGGCTTTTTGGGCCTCTTTTGCCATTTGAGTTAGTCTATTTTTTTAAGGTGTTATTTCCTTCAGTCAGGTTGTTGACTCTTTTTATGATTTTCTTGCATCATTCTCATTTCTCCCCCCAATATTTCTCCCCTTCTCCTATTTGGTTTTCAAAATCCTTCTTAAGCTCCTCTATGACCTGTAATAAATTTACATTTTCTTGGAAGCTTTTGGTGCAGGAGTTCTAACTGTGTTGTCTTCCTCCTGTTCCATGCTTTGATTCTTTTTATCCTCAAAAAAGGAATCCAAAGTTGGATTGCTGAGCTTGCCTTGCTTCCTTTGCCTGCTCATGGTGCCAGTCAATTACTTGACTTTTGGGCTCAGTAGAACTCGGCATTAAGAGGAGAGATCTCTGTCTCAAATCACTGTGATTTTTGCAGCTGCCAGAGCTATTAGGAAGCCACCATCTCTGCAGCCCCCACCACCTTTGGCTCACTAGTCATATACCTCAGGACCACACACAAGACCAAGATCCCAATCCAGGCAGGTCAAGGCAAAAGCACTTAGCCTCTTAACCAGTGCTTGGCTCCCTCTCTCCCCCAAATTTAGCAGAGTTCCTCTGACCTCTTCCCTTTGTCATTGGCTATTTGTAATGCCAAGCAAAGGTAACTTCTAAGGTTTGGATTACCAGCATAGCAAACCCCATTTATTCAGCAAACATTCACAGAACAGAGAAAGTCAAAATACAGTATAACTTGTTCCTTTAGCAAGTAGGTTCTCAATTCAATCCAGGTACTACTCCACCCCTAGACAGTACAATCATTCAGTCAGTCAATCACAGAGCACAAAAAACTCAAAGGCTTCCCACCCCTCAATCTAAAAAGAGGCAGGAGAACACAAAAGGCTATCCACACTTTAGTTACAACAAAGTTAAGCTCAGCATTCAATACCCAAGGAAAGGGCCTTCTTTCATCTTCACTTGAGGCAAGCCCTCAGCAATCTCAGTTCCCAGGGAAACAAGGCTCAACAAAGCCATAGCCAGTGTCCTCATCAAGTCACTCTCTGTCTGTAGAACAGTCTCAGAACCTCTGAAAACCTCAGCAAGGCCATCTTCCAGGATTTCTGTGCAGGTACCACAAGAAAATCCTTCTTCAGGGCTTCTGAATCAACAGCCAAGTTCCAGGACCTCTACAACAGCAGCACTATCCTTCACTATCAGGTGAATCTGGCAAAACAACATCAAAACAGACAGACAAAATACTGGCATCACAGCCATGCCTCCTCAGTTCTTGACAGTTCTGGGTGGCAGTTCTCAAAAGTCCTGGGCAGTTCCAATGGACTCCTATCAGTCTTTCTCTCAGCAACTCAGGCTCCACGATACTGAATACTGTTCTCCCAAAGTCCTTCTGGCCTTCTCTAGGCTTGGGCCTCTCTCCTAATTCATAGCTCCTCCCAATTCAGCCCTCTCTCTTCATGTCAACAAGTCCATTCCACAAGTGGAATTCACAAGCTCTGGGTTTTAACACTCAACCCAAAAACCAAGCCCATATAGGGGCATCTCCAAATTCCATTACCAATACAGTATTAGTGGTTGATAATTCTGGAAACTTCCACAGCTGCTGGTGATCTACTCCCTTGAAAGCTCCAGCTGGGCTTCTCCTGAATGCTCTGGGTCTGAAACCACATGGGACTGGGCTCTGCTCCCAGCACCCTGAGATGAACCCTTCCTGTCCCCTTGATAGGGTGCCTTCAGCAGGAGCTTTGTTACTCTGTCATTTCTGTGGGTTCTGGAGCTCTAAAATTTGTTTAGAGTCATATTTTATAGGTATTTGAGGTGGTTATGGGGGTGGGGCATGGAATTTTCCTGATTTTATGGTGCCATCTTCACTGTTCCCCCCAATTAATTTTCTGATAGTCAGAATTTTGATCACAACATTCCCCCATTCCATTTTTTTCATTAGTTTTTAATTCCTTATCAAATGAAGCCAAAACTTTCTATGATCTGACCCTGTTCCCCCAATAATCAACAAACTGTAGAAACTCACTATTTCCTCTAGGATATAAAATAAATTCCTATTTTCACATCTTAAAATCCTTCATGCCCTGGTCTGTATCTGCCTTTCATGTCTCATTATAAATGATATATTCCTACCCTTACCTTGATTCATTAATCTGTTTAAATTGCCCGTTTTATATTTTCTTATACTTATCACTCTACTCTCATCTCTATGTGTTTCTATTGATTCACTGCATCTTCCCATGCACTTCAAGAGATACCTTATTTCTTCTGTTTCTTTCCCCAGACATTACAGAGATAGTACCAGAATATAAGACTTGTTTATCTATTTGTTTCTGATCCTTTGGCCTTGCCATTTGCCATGCTGAAACGCCCTTATAATTTATAAGTCTTTTCATCTACCATAAAGCTGAATTCTTTCAGGTGTGCTCTCTAATCACATTATAATGTTAGCTTATTGAGAGCAAGGAAAGTCACATTTTTAATAGTACATACCATATTGGAGGTAGCAAGGTGATCTTGCTAGAATGACAAACATAGAGTTTGAGGGCAACATGATGGTGTGGTGGATATAATACTGGCCCTTGAGTCAGAAGTACCTGATTTCAAATCCAGGCTTTGACACTTACTGGCTGAATGACTCTGAGAAAATCATTTAAACCTTATTGCCTCAAGAAAGAAATATCTGAGTTTAAATCTTGCTTCAGATACTTACTATCTGTGTGACACTAAATGTATTATTTAACCTCTGTCTGCCTTGGTTTCCTCAACTGTGAGGTGGGAATGATAATAATGCCTATCTGATAGTGCTGTGGAGATAAAATAAGATATTTGTAAAACATGATGATGATCATGATGGTATATGTATCTCTAGGGATTAACATAATGTTTGACACATATAAAGTGCTTAATAAAAGCATTTTCTTTCATCCATTTATTGGTTATCCCTTATTTATGTCACATTTTTTTCCAGTCATATACCTGTCCAATTTCATCCATTATACCATTTCTCCTATACATTTTTGGGTGATAGCCTTCTCATGCCCACTCTATTTCATAAAGGCAACACAGTCTGCTCCCTTCTGCCTTTTGAGTCATAGCTATTATTGACTACTCATAATTTCTATCCAAAATATGCATGCCAATGAAAGAGCCTTATGCCTTATCCATATAACTACATATCATGGTGTGGAAAATTGTCATTCTTCATTCACTTTTTTCCTCTGCATAGATAGTTTTAATATAGATGTTCTGCAATGTTTCCATCTTTCATCTAATCAGCATAGTGTCCATAAATAGAAGGTAGATAACCTAACCAACTTCAAACATTCTGGAAATCATTTAAAACAGTAGTAAATATCTTTGATGATCATGCATCCCACTTTTATGCCTCACTTGATAGTAACATTGAAAGGGTTATACAACAAAGAAATTCCATTGTTACTACTTTAAGAAATTTTGTTTGATTTTGACACATGCCTTTACAAAACCACATTGCGAAGGATTCTTCAGGATAAGCCATTCACTCTTTGTAATCAGTTTTTCATAGTCAATTAAAATAAACACATTAGAATTGTTTATTATTTACATCTTTCTGTCAATTTTGTATGACAACAAAAAAGAGACTATCTATAGAACATAATCCATGAAACCCATTTGTAAAGCCAAGCACAAGCAGCTTTCCAGAGGACAGCTGCTGTGAATAGTTCTAAGGTTCTGATCACATAGTATTAGTGAACTCTCTATTTGTTCAGTGGTAAACTAAAGCAAAACATCCACAGAAACCAAAGTACAGCATTCACAATGCTATAACATAACAAATGTAATAGTAATGTAAGTTGCTCCATTTTTATTGGCAAAGCTAAAAAGTACTTAACACCTAGTTTGAAATTAATTAGATCAAGCCTCTGTTAAGGAATAAAAGGTATGAACTCCTGTTGCTGACATAACAGGAAGTTGCTGATGTAACAGGAAGGAGTAGAACAGGGAGGAACTAATAGGTATATAAGGAGAAACCGTAGCTGGACTTTCAGATCTTCTTGGGGCCAGGTTCTGGAGGCTGAGGAAGAGAGCCTCAAGCTGGAGAGAATGATTTTTATTTTGAGAACCTGGATGAAATGATTTTGATCCTGGGAATCAGTTGAAACTTCTGCTGAAGACTTCCAAAGGCCAGCCTGAGCTACTGAGGTGCTGCTGAGGATTTCTGAGGACCAGCCAGAGCTGCAGAAAGGTGAGGAAGCATGACTGTGGTGTCAGTATTTTGTGTGTTTGTGGCTTTGTTAAGCCTTGACTTCCCAAAGATAGAGAATGTAAAGGATTTAAGGTGCACTGGACACTGTGAGCTTCAGTGTGGGACAGGAACTTCTCAGAGAGCTGGACCAGGAGCTGAGAGCTGGCTGCCTTTGAACCCAGATGACAGTTGGGTGAATTCAGGTAGGAGCTGGGACCATGGACAGGGATCCAGGGAATCTGAGAGCCTCCCCTGAATGAAGGTGAAAGAAGACTTTACTTGGATACTATGGACTGACTGAGAAGATTGTGATTTACTTGTGACCAAGGAGGGGATGGTATGTGTATTTTTTGATGATTGAATAGTGATTGAGTTGTAACTTAGTGTGCCCCATGAGTAGAGAACTTTGACTTTGTATTTTGTGATCTTTAAGGATGATAAGTTGTAACATTGTCAATGCTACATTTTGATTCACTGTGAATGTTTTGCTCAGATTTGTTATTGAATAGAGAGTTTTCTATACTATGTAATCAGAACTTTGAAAGCTGTTCACAGCAGCATTCTTCTGGAAAGCTGCTCATGCCTGGCTTTACAACAACTTATCACTGAAGTGGCCACATAGTTTTCACCAAAGTAGCCACGTAGTTTTAAGCAAAAGACATCATTCAGTAAGTCCTTAACTCAATCATTCTTAAGGAACAAGCCTCCTTAAGGCACACAAAGTAAAAGGTCAAAGTTCTCCACCCCAGCTCACATTGTCTTAATCTGTCAGTAAAAAAGTCTTCTTTCTTCTTGATTGGAGATTAGTTTCCAATCATCCTTAACTCAATCATCCTTAAGAGGTACAAGACACAGAGCACAAAGTTCTCCCACCCCTAGGCCACAGTAAATCATGATCTTCTCAGTTAGCACTAAGTACCCAAGGAGAGGTCTTTTCATCTTGAATTGAGGCTGGCTCCCAGATTCCATCATTCCTCTTTCGTGGTCCCAGCTTTTCCTGAATTTACCCAATTATCACCTGGATTCAAAGGTAGGCAGCTTTCAACTCCTTGTCCAGCCCCTCATCCAGTTCCTCATCCAGTTCCCATTCCACACTGAAGTTCACAGTGTCCAGTCTACCTCAAGTCCTTCACAGTTTCTGTTTCTGGGAAGACAAAGCTTAACAGAGCCAAAGCAGTACTCATGCACATTGCTAGCACCATCACCAATTCACTTTTTGTCTGTGAAGTCAACACGGACCCACAAACAAGGTCTGAGAACTCAACATAAAACATCAGTATAGTCCCAGGACCTCTGAAACCCTCCTCCAGGACTTATCTAAACAGACAACAACAACAACAACAACAACAACAAAATCCTCTGTCAGGGCTTTGAGTAACATCCCAGGTCTTCTGTACAAAGTATCACAAACAAAAATCAACACAAACAGAACAGACAGAGTGCCTGGATTCCACAAAGCTCCCCCTCTCATTTCTGCTCTTGCCCAGCTTGGGCTTCTCCTTATATATGGTCATTATCTCCTCCCTGTCCCCCCCCCCCTTGATGCATTACCAAGTTCCCCCCACTGTGGGGTTCACAAGTTCTGTTTCTTCACAAAGATTTGCTACAATCATGGGCAAGGCTCAAAAGAAATTTGAACTGAAACAAAGTGCTAGGCACTTCTTTGCTTGTGATTACAATATTTCATTCTTTTATGAAAGATACTTCATTATGTGTAGATTATTTTCATAAAGATTTGATAAAGATGGTAATGTAAGTAAATGGCTTTGTAGACATAAATACTATTTTAGTCTTTTGATCAGCTTTTTGTTTGTTTTACCTTCCAAGCCTTTGGAACTCTTGTACATTTCAAAAACCTTAGGAACTGATCACTCAATCTTCTCCACATTGTGTCACTTATAGCACATGCCTCTTTTGTGTATACTGTTATTTTCAATTTTCTTTTCTTTAATATCATTTTTTACTTTCTCTGTCAGTACATCACTGAGAGCAATTTTTAAGCCCAAATTGACTTTGCTTCTCTGTTCTTTAAGATGAAAAGTATTTATTAAATATATTTGATAAAAATATTTACTAAACGTTTGTTTGTGTTTGTGTTTGTTTTGCCCTCCTTCCAATTTCATCATTAAATACTTTTAGTAGGACTTTACTTATTTGTATTTCTCACTGAGATTTCTATTAATTTTTTTCTTTACTTCTTTTTACTGTTTTATGACCTCATACTGTATATAATTTCTCACCATCACATTCTGTAAAATTTTACAATTGAGTTTGTAACCTAAACTTACATTGCCTTTGCCTACCATTTCTGTGTTTTATGAGATCATAATGTATTTACTTCCTGAGATGATTTCTAGACTATTTCCTATGTTGTTTGCTTTACATCAACTAAACCTAATTTAGAAATTGTGACAGTCAGAGTTTATGTCATTCTTTTATCCATTTCTCTCTTTTTAAAGAACTAATGGCTTCATTTTAGGTAAGATTGAAGTTTTTGTTTTTTTAGAATATCCAACATTCTAAATTTCTTTATATTTTATTGTATTGATTTTTATCTTTGCTTTAACAAGTTGGACTATATCCAACTATTTGACAAATGATTCCACCTTCAAAAGTCATTTCCTGCACATGAAAAATCATCAGTTTCATTATTTGTAATGTTATTTAGTGTTTGCTTCTTAAATTAATTCTCAAAAAAAATCATGATATATCAGTGTCAAGATTTGATGTAGTCTACATATCTTTGATCATTCATTTCTTATTACTGAAGCTAATTTTCTAGCTATTTTTATTCTTCTTGCCTCTGCTAACTTCTAAATTACAGTAACGACATCTTAAATACATTGATGGTTTAATATGATTTTATTCTAATTCTTTGTAGAATTTGTCTACCTTCTTACTCTTTGCAACATGTTGCTATTTAAGCTGACTTTTATTTATCTCTCTAAGGAGAATCTTTTTGTTTAAAATGCAGTTGAAATTTCTATTTACTTTCTGGTTTATTTTTTACTGAGAATATAGACATTGACATGATTCAGTTCCTCTTTCAAAAAATTTACAATCTGCAAAAAGTTGTTGCTTTGGATTCCATGTGCCATCCCCAACATCCTTTTCTTGCCTGAAATGCTAGTGTGTGACTGATATAATTGAACCAGTTTTTACATAGTAGCTGGAGAGCAGTCAATTTTTATATTCTGGCTATCTTGTATTTGTGCTGTGAGCAAGTAGTAATATTTCCAGTACTAGCACCAATGTCATGCAATCTGCATAAGGAGAGGCCTGATTTCTTGAGGCTGACTTGGTCCAGTGTTAAGCTAAAGATTCTCTCACTGTGAACTGTGTCCTCTTTAACATTCAGGGGCCCTTGATTCCTTGACTTTTCTCCTCATTGTCTAAGTAGAGAACTAATTTATATAAGTTCTTCTCATCACATTTATTCCACCTAAGCTCAGACATTATGTCAGGTTCTAATGTTTGTAATGAAAATCCCAACAAAGCTCAGACTTCACCTTACACAGGTTCAAAAGTTGAACATATTCAGATTCCTAATGAGAAAGGCCATGCTCTGGTTTATTTGTGAAAGAATCAGAATGACTTGTATGAAATTGAAAATCAACAGCCTAAAAATCTGATATGTTCAAATAGGCTTGCTTGAGTAACATCCCAGGTCTTCTGTACAAAGTATCACAAACAAAAATCAACACAAACAGAACAGACAGAGTGCCTGCATTCCACAAAGCTCCCCCTCTCATTTCTGCTCTTGCCCAGCTTGGGCTTCTCCTTATATATGGTCATTATCTCCTCCCTGTCCCCCCCCCCCCTTGATGCATTACCAAGTTCCCTCCCACTGTGGGGTTCACAAGTTCTGTTTCTTGTTAGGGACCCATTACTGCAGATTCCATTATTTCTAAGCCTACAATATCACTGCCTAGATAATTCTATGAAATGCTGCCTCCACTCAAGCCCAACAGAACTCTGACTCTCAAGACCCCATGTTGCCTATCCCAGTCCCACCACACTACTCTAGCATCAGTATGCCCCCTTCTGGTTATCTTGTACTCTATATGGCTGAATTCTGGAATATTCCTCCTGTTACCACCAAAAACAAATCCCAGGCACTGTGTGGAGACCCATTTTTCCTTGATGGAGCCTTAACATACTACTTCCCTGCCATTTTCATAATATGCCAAATGTACCCTTGGCCCTCCTCTCAATTTCAAACCTTAAGTCCACTATATGTGATGTCTTCCCCTATCAGCATGTAAATTTCCTCAGGAAATGAATTATCTTGCTTGTTTTCCTCTAACTAGTGCTTAGCACAGTTCCTCACACATAAGAAATGATTAATAATTTTTAGAATTCATTCACAATGAATATCTAAAAAATAGTAAAAACTGATATTTATAAAATCCTTTAAAGTTGGCAAAATACAAATATAATCTCATTTTATCCTTCCAACAAATTTGGGAGGTTGGTACTATTATTATTCCTCTTCTACAAATGAAGAAATGAGGCAAACAGATTTAAATGATATCCAGGATCAGATAGTAATCATCTGAAGTAGGATTTGAACTAAAGTTCTCCTGACTCTAAGTCCTGTCCTTTATCCATTTTTACCATATAACTGTCTTGAGAATCAAGTAATGGGTCAAAACCTACATAGAACTCAGGACAGATTAGTTATTTTGAAGGAAAAGGAAAGCTCAACTAAGAGAATATGTTCTGGATTCAAAGTTTTAGTCTTTTAAGCAAAAATTCTGTAGGTGACATCAGAGAAGTTGAACTCTAAAAGAGCCAAAGAAAAGAATGTAGATGGTTATAATATGTTGCTTGAGAACACATCAATGACAAAAACCCTAGTATTTAAAAGGGACTATATAAGCTATAATGTAGTCCCATCTGAAATTATTCTTTTGAAGATATTCTTAGCTTCATTTAGTTGTATGAATAAAGAGTGAGCTAATCAAAATTGTTTTGAAAATACTATTTAGAAAAATAAGAACATATTGGCCTTACGAACAATAAATTGGATTTCCATTCTTACTCCTTTCTTCCTGTTCCTTCTTCTTCCTTCTTCTCTAGTCTCTTTTAATTTGGGACATCATTTAACCCTACACCATTCTATAGTTATTTTTCCCTTTTTTATTCTCATTTAAATGTTGCCAATGAGGATACCCTACTAATTCTTTCAAAACCCAAGTACATCATTCATCTGGACCAAAATGACTCAGTGTTGTCAAGGGAAGTCAGGTCCTTCCTTAATTTCACCTTAACTTGTCTATCATCTCCTTAATGATCATATGTCTTCTATCCTTAAGAATTCAAAGATGTTCTCTTTGTCAAGGAAGAGAGAAGGAAAGTAAGAACTCAACAGCTCTGCTGTCAGTCATCAGTTATCCTTCCATGCATCTTTTTTAGCTATCTTATATCTTCTCTGATCTTTCTCCTGTCCACAATATAGCTTTTCTCACCAGCCTCATCTTGTTCTGACATTTACTGGGTCTGATATTATTCTCAAGAGACCATGGCACAGTATTTATCCTCAGCTACCTTTGTTTTTTTTTCCATGTTCATTATGTAGTCTTTTAAATTTGTTACTGAGTTCCCATCATGATTACATTATTCTCTCTAGATAATTTGCTTTTTTTTCTTTCAATCCCAATCATGTGTGTGTGTGTGTGTGTGTGTGTGTGTGTGTGTATGGGTGTGTACATACACTCAGAATTTTATTCTTAAGAGTTTGCATTCTTTCTTTGTTGAGTTCTGTAGTACTTTGAGAATCCTACCTTTCCTTCCTATGGACACTTTGAAACCTGCCCATCCCCAAATCTAGAAGAATATAATATAATATTTTATATATATATATATATATATATATATATATATATATATATGTATATATGTATATATATATGTATGTATATATATATATATATATAGGTATATATATATATATATATTGGTTTGTGTAGTAGACCAGACTTTCACGCTCCCCCTCTTCTATGAGGCAGATATGCAGATTAGAGTATAATCTTGTCGGGTGGATGCTTTCACCTGATCTTTGAATGACTAAAGAAAGTTTCAGGGTAGTTGATCTGCAAGTCTTGTTTGAGACTCCCTGTTTGTTTGTGACTCTGGACATGGTCCTAGGACTTAAGTCTTAATGTATAATAGCCTTGAGCTAGGATAGGGAATGATCAGGACCTAAGAAGGGTTGTGCATTCCTTCACATAGGAACTCTTGCTATGAGGTATATAAACCCTGAGATTCTCTTGTACCATGGCTCTGTATGAAATGGCTCTGTAATAAACAGACTATCAAATACATCCCCGTCTCTCTCCTCTCTCTCTCTCTCTTTTCATTCAGCTGGTTGCTGAGCCATAAACTGTGCTGGTCACAGCAGGTTTTCCTTTTCCTCTCTATTCCAAGCTCTAAAGAGTATTCTCTTCCCCCAAGGTTCTCATTATTGCCAACCTAGAAACCAATCTCCTTGTTGATGAGAACCAGATAGAATACAATTTCCTCTTGTTGGTTTCTGTATATTTTGAGGGAGAACATCATTATTAAGGAAAGTCAAGAAGTTATTAGTAGTTCATATTTTGGCAAATACAAGTCCAGCTCTAGAAAATACAAAACTCTTACCCCAATTTCATGCCTAGTTTGTGATTTGTCCTTAATTCTTTATCTATTTCTTTATTCTATTCAATTAAGTGAAGCATTGGTGTCAAACTAAAATAGAAACGGGAATCACTAAACTGTATACAAGGGCCCTTACAGGTTGTATATTAACTTAGAAAACTACCCATATACATACATAAATTATGTTCGGATTACACAGTATAGTGAACACTCCATTTATTCCATTACAAATCAAGGCAAACATTCACAATATGCCACAATATAATATTCAAAACATTACATCTTATCACAGAAAGTCCCCATATAGTGTTCACCACAGCTTAACATTAGAATGGCCACACAGTTTTCACTACAGTGGTCACAATATTTAGAACAAAGAACAAAAGAATGATCATCTGGTTTCCCTAAGGGGGAAACCCTCCTTACTTAATCACTCAATCAATTCACAATACAATGATCAATCTTCCACTCATGGGACAATCATATATTAACTTCATTACTCACTTATCTAATAATCAGTGGCTAAATACAATAATTAGAAAAAAACACAAACCCTCCACCCCTCAGTGTCCTGCAAACCTCAATTTCATCCAAAGGGAGGCCTTTTCTTCATCTTGACTCAGGGTGGTCTCTCTGATTCCCTGGATCCCCTTCCATGGTCCCAACTCTTACCTGAATTCACCACACAGTCACATGGATTCTGGAGCAGACAGCTCCTATGTCCTCATCCAGTCCTCAGAGGTAGATAGCTCCCTGGTCCTTGTCCAGTCCTCCAGACAGTCCCTGGCACATACCAAAGTTCATAGGGTCCAGCACATCTCAAACCCTTCACCACTTCTATTGCTGTGAACTCAAAGACCAGCCAAGCCATGACAAAAGCTTATCCCAGTCATGCTTCTTCAGTCCTCCAGCAGTTTGGCTGGCTCTAGAACCCAGGAGAAATCTCAGCCTTCCAGGCGGCCTTCACCAGATTCTGGTCTCAGGAAAACTCCAACTCAGTTCTCAGGCAGCTTTCAAGAAAATGCCAATGCAGTTGTTCAGTCCAGCAACCCAGCTCCCAGATGTTGGGAAAATCATGCTTCCCCCAACAGGAGCCACTAGGAGAAAGATTCCAAATTCTGTATGTCTGTCTCTAAAACTCTTCTTATATACACACACTGGCCTCCTGTCTCAGCCAACCAGCTCCTGCCATGTCAGGACAGGAGAAGAGCTCACACCTTCTGTACTTAGCCCTAAGTTACTAAGTGCTAAGTATCTGCTAAATTGACTGCTGTTACAGTGTCTGAGGTCGGATTTGAACTCAGGTCCTCCTGACTCCAACCAAGGTTGGTGCTCTATTTGATGTGCCACCTAGCTGCCCTTATTTTTCCTTAATTTATCATTTTGTTAACTATTTCCCAATTTATTCATATAAATGTATATATTTAATCTGGTTTGTGTTACATGCAGAAGTGTAGGTCACATGTGACCTACCTTGTGTGTTTAACACCTCTGGTCTTTGTAGTACCCTCTAATAACACTATCAATTCCATTTCCACCTTCACTGCTACAATCCATACATTTCCACCATTTTTCCTTCCATTGCTTTGTGGATTTGCTCACATAAAAATACATTTAAAAATACAAAATACTGCTCTCTCCCTGATAGCCATGCTGTTTTTTTTATTTTCTTTTATTATGGTATGTTATCCAACTTTTGGGAGCCAGTGAAAATATATTTGGTATGGCTTCCTTTCCCCCAAAACCAAGATGCAGATGTGCTAAGGCTCTGACCCAAAGTCCTGGTATTTCAGTTTTCCCTAGACAGTTCTTTGCTGTAACACAGTTAGAGTTGCTTCCTGTGCCCCTGCTCTGCATTCCTCATATATTATTTGTCATTTCAGAAAATATCCCGGTTCCATTTGATCCTCCTAATAACCCTAGAGATGAGTATCACAGATGTTATCCCAATTTTGCAAATATAAAAACTAAGACACAGAGAAGTTAATGATTTATCAGTTTTCACAGTTTGTAACTGCCTGAGGCAGAAGTCAAAATTAGGGCTATCTTAAGTTTGTCTGTCATTCTTTACATTGTACACACTTACTTTCAAGGAGCTTATAGACTGAGAAAATGGGTTCTCTTACTACTATTCACTATAGGAGCCATAAATGTTCTGTCAGTCCTGAAACAGTTGTTTGACTTTGGGTGAGGTAAACCACATTTTCTAATAATTCGTGATTTTGGTCTACAATATAATACTTTCCTCATTAGCCAACTGAAACTACTGGCAACCACTTGTTTTTTATGTTTTATCGGGAGAATTCTTTTGGGGACTTGTAATTTACTTTTTTGAATAACAAACACATTTTCCAGGAGAAACTTCAAACTTTCTGCCATCTTTATGTCCATCAGAATCCTCATTCCTTTTAAACCAGAGAATGTTTTAGACTTTTTGTATTGGAAAAAATAAATAAACACCCAAAAAAACTATAATTTTGATATATGAGGCCTATGGGATATATTTTATTTCTTCTTAGACTGCATTGGACTACACTGTATCTCCTTTAAAACCTGATCACATTTTTCAGTCTAACAATCTCCAGAATGTTCCAAATGGTACCAAAGGTAAAGAACATACTTTTACTTTTGTTCATGAGTCTGCTTGCAATATCTATGGCCAAGATCATGGATAAAAGCATCGTTTTTCTATGTATTTCCTAAAATAAACATGATATACCAGAACTAACTTCAGTCCATGATAAATGATTCATTGGACATGCATAAGTAGTGAGTGCTTCTTTCCTCCAAAGATCAGTTAATAATTCTCTGTTGTGATACAACTGCAGGGGTCCTTAATGTTTTCTCTGTTGTAGAAAGCTTTGGCAGCCTGGCAAAGACTCTGAACTCAGAATATTTTTAAATGAATATAATACATACAGTTAGAAGGGAAAACTAATTGAAGTAACATGCAATTATCAAAACATTTATGGAAAAAAATTCACCCACCCTCATGGTAAGGAACTCTGTTAAAGTCACAGAAACCTAGCATTCTCAGAGACAGATAATATTGTTCTTTTTTTCTTTCTCATAGAATGGTATGCATATATTAGTTACCTGAGACCCATTGAAGAGCAGAGATGAAGAATCTATTCTGTCTATCCTTGTAGCCACTTTAGCCTGAGGTTGTATGATTCTGAAGAGTCATGGATTTAGAGAATTATTGAATGAAACTTCTCAGTACTTACGCCTTTCATTGATTCCTAACACCAGTCCACCAAAATGTAGTTTCTGGAATTCCAAGGTTTGATGAACTCAGCCTGCATTATTTTTAGCAGAATACTTATCAGCCTCATAGTTGATTGCTTTGCTAAAGTTCTACTGGCTGATCTTTACCACGCAGAAGCTTGAACTTTCCCAATTAAAGCAGAAGAGAGAACTTAGACAGCATCTTGGAATTCATCCTTCAAGGTCTAAACTTATTTAGTTGCATCATCCTTCACATGGGAGCCCAATACCTGACCTCGTAATACATGGCTGTATTCGACTGACTTTTGTTAGCTAACTTTTTATTCCTTTTGACAGCTGTTTTTATTAGATTGTCTTTCTTCCTCTTTGACCATTTTTATTGATTGTAAGTTACTGGGAACACATTCTTGATTTTCAGAGGCTGTAGTTGCCACAGAACAGCTTATCATGTATGATTAGTTTGAGCTAACATGGTCCATGTGCTCTAAGGTCATTGACCTTGGATCATGACTTTTTGCTCATATTTTTTTAGCCTCTGTGTATAGCTGAAACTTTGTTCATGATTGTTTTTTTAAGATTTCACTCAGCAATTTGACATTTCAGTATCTCAGACCTTACATAGCCCCAATGGAAGTTCACAAAATAATATAGATAAATTTTTCATATTTAATATACCCTTTTCACAAATATTGGTTGTCCATTCATTATCTTCATTTTGTTTTATCTGATATCTCTCTACCTTCTTCCTCTTTTACCACCTAAGTAGCATGGCCTTGTAAGTGTTCAGATTTCTCTTCCCATGCTAAGGCAAAAGCACCCCCTAAGAATAAATAGCAACTCCTCCAACAGACCCAGTGGCTGTTGCAATTTCTATTCCACAGTCCATACCCATATTTCTGGAGACATGATCTTATTTGGGGCTGGAGAGGCAGTTTCCTACTTTAATAATTTTACTTGCTTTCTTTAGGAAATCGAACAACTTCTCCTCAAAAATTCGTTGTCTAAAGTAGTTGCCATTCTCTTAAAAACACGGCTTTTCACATGCCCCATTCTGTAGGCATTTCTCTAGGGAAATTGTCAGGTTCTATTTCTGTAGAAAAATCATGCAAGGAAGCAATTGTATTGTCTTATCTAGTGAGTGTTTTACCTAGTACTGCATGCCTGCCTACAGATTACAATACCAACTACAGGATGTTTTCAAAGGTGCTCTCATCAGAATTTCTTGGGATTCTCCAAATCACAGTGCTTTGTATGTCTCTATATTCATTTCAGTACACCATTCCTGAGAAGCTATCTAGTAGCTGACTCTATCATCACAATGGACCCCAATACACTAAGCGCTATGGCCACAGTCTGACTTAGTGATGAAAAGGAGTGTTATCTAGGTTAAGGTCATGAAAATGTTAGCAATAATATTTTTCAAGAGATTGTGCTAGAAAATAAATACAAATGCGACTCTTGATTTAGAGACTATCTCATAACAAAAGAGCTTTTTTTGAAATGGATTATAACAAATGTACGTTTACTACCCCTTTAGTTTACCAGCACTCATTTCCAACTTACACACATGAAAGTCACAATATTACAAATGAAAGTAGGATTAGTAGAAAGGGTAAGAAATACAAATCTTTGAATCATTCAAAGAGCTCTGAATCTAGAGGCAGAGGTCCTGAAAAAAAATACCTGAAGTGATAATGACTTACTCATTGGACCTTGGGCACACTTAATCTCTCTGAGACTGTGTCTTCATCTATAAAAAGAGAATGAACTAGATGTCCTCTGAGTTCCCTTCCAGCTATGATTCTAAGATCCTGTGCATGTAAATTCTCCTATCCATGTTGAGTCCTGAGCATGAAAACTCAGCTTGTCGATGGCCCTATCCCTTATAAATTCTGTCTTTTCTTTCTGCTCCTTGATGATCCAGGAAGAATTATCGTATCCTTTTGTTGTTATTGTTGATGATGATGTTGTTGTCTTGTTTTTCTTACTAACAAGGTGAGGACCTTATTAGACAAGGACATACAGGGAAATAAATTGGAAATGAAAAATTCATTAATAAGCTTAAAACCAAACTAATGATATTAATCTTTTTATAAATTTTATTATGAACTTAAGAAATAAAAGAAGTGTTTCCATAACACAGTAGAATAGAAAAAAACGATGATTGAACATGAAACTGCACATCTCTTATGTACAACTTGCATTTATCTTCAAGGTAGAGTGTTTGAAAATATTTAGGATTAAGATTATCACATGAAATGAATAAGAATCATTTTGCTTTTCAATCTTTTATGGAACCGGGTCCAACACCTCCTTTGTTTACCTTCCCATGGAAAATCTTTGATTATCCTTTGACTTAGCTTCAGCTTCCTTTTCTTCTGCTGCTTCTATTATACCTATCCTCTTATTGGTAACTGGACAGTATTTCACATTCAGAGGACTAGGATGTAAACAAATGTTACAGAAGCCTCAAAAATTCTTCTATTCTGCTGTTCTCAGACTTATTTTTTGCCACTCTACGACTATAACTACAAAAGCCCACAGTACTCAGGATCATTTTTTATTATTTTTTTCTTTATTTTTGGAGTTGCCCATGGTCAAAGACTGTATTGCATAGTCAACAGCCTTCTGATGATGACCCTTATTATATTTAGCTATTTTGGTCTGTGGAAAATATTCACAGGCTATCATAAGGCTTTTCAATATGGTAAGAACATTCTAGAACTTACATCCTGCTGGTAAGGTCTTTAAAAACCCATGTTGAGGTCTAGGGGTAGGATTTTCTGGGAGTTGAAAATATACATAGGTAGGAAAAAATAGCACCAAAAACTATTTGTCATATCATGTCCATTACAA
>CM053590.1:90977595-91007404 GCA_028646515.1 Pseudochirops corinnae
TTAAAACAAAGTTGATATTTCTTTATATTAAAAAAAAAAACCTAGGAAGAAGAGAAAAATAAGTTCAATTTAAGGTAACTGCAGAATGTAGTTGGGACTCAGTTTGACAAGCATTATATGTATAAAACTAGAAAACACTTTTTATGAAAATAAAAATAATCCTAATTTGAAGATATTAATTGATCAGGAGTTACCTGAACTAATGGAGTAAAAATGGAAATATTACCTAAATTAATTTACTTATTCAGTTCAATAACAATGAAACTATCTGAGAATTGATTTATGTATTTATAAAACATAATAATAAGGTCAATACTCTCAAGGGAAATAAAATAAGCTATTAATAATTACATATTTTAAAAGATTCAAATCATGCATAGAGAAATTAAACCAACTCTGAAGTTCTTTCTCACACTATCAAATAGGAAAAAAATAACAACAAGAAAATAGTAAATGTTGGAAAAGCTGTGGGAAAACAGGCACATTTAGTCACTGTGTATCTGTGAAATGATCCATCCAATAGGAGCTATGCCCCCCAAATCATTAAGCCTTCAATGCCATTTTACCCAATGTTACCACTATTGAGAACATACCACAAATATATCAAGAAAGAGAAAAAATGACTCATAAGCACATTAATATTTACGTAAACTTTTTTCTTAATATAGTGGCAACTACACAAAAATTGATGAAGTCCTCATCAATTAGGGAATGAATAAAGGAATTATACAATAAGAAAAGGATGCAATACTATTGTGTTGTAAAAAATAACAAAAGGGGCAGTTTCAGAGAAACTTCTGAAGGCGTATATGAGCTGATGCAGAATGAAGCAAATAGAACCAGGGGGAAAATTTATAAAATAACAACAAGATAGTAAAGACAAAAATCTTTGAAAGACTTATAAACTTTGACCACTGCAGTGGCTAATCATAGTTTGAGGGTACAGATGATGAAAAAAGTACCCATCTCCTGACAAAAAGGATGAACTCAGCATCTAGAATGAGACATGTTTTTAGTCATGGCCAATGGGGGAATTTGTCTTGTTTGATTAGGTATATTTGTTATAAGGGTTATGTTTTTTTTCTTTTGTTTGTCAATGGGAGCAAGAGGTAGTACAGTGAAAATACATTTTTTTCCTTAAATAAAAAAAATTGAATACTGGGCAAATCAAGTAGATGAAGAATGTCTATTTTCAGATTATGCAGAACTGTTGAACAGATAATCCTGTTGATCTGATCCATCAACAAATGAACTGAGATGCCAGATGGACAATAAGCTATGCATACAATTACAAAAGAAAAAAAATGAAAACTGTGTTGCCTTAGGGACTGTTCATAGTGCTTTCAGTATAGGAAGGTACTCCTTGAAATAAAAATCCATCTCTCTATCACTGGTACACTTTTTGTGATGATATATGACTACAGATACCATAATCTCCAAAAACTCAAAATTATAGGAAGCCTGAAGCTCATTGTGGACATATATGGTGAGTATAAGTAGACGATCTTGTATTTTAAAATATGCCTTGTATGTAAGAAGTCACATAGCTAATGAAAGAAACTATAAAAGTGGTGGGCAGCCCAGTTACTGAGCTACTTCCCATGGGATGTTAAATATAGAGAAAAACATATCCAGAACATTGGACATAGCTTCTATGAAGAATTTATGGTTGGATATGGGCAAAGTTCATGTGATCAAGAACAATGATGGCTATGAATCTTCTCTGTTATGGGAAGTAACCAGAACAATGAGATCATGCATTTGTGTTGAGATATATCATCTTCTCTATATTATAGAAACCACAAAAAAAATGCTATATCCTGGAGGGTACCTTCACTTTCTCAGTTGTTTTCTTGCACTTTTTCCTTTGTGTGAATATGGGATCTTCTGGTTGGAAGTTGAAGACAGGGACAGGGTATGGTCATGACTGCGGTAATAGTTTGTGACATTTTTCCCCCCCTCAGGATTCTTGACAAATATACTCCTTTTTCCTTCACCAGAGGTTTGCCCTCTATTCATCTTACCCTATTACTTCCTACTTACCCTATTACTTTCTACTTTTCTAGAGTTTTAGTTTCAAGTATCATATGTACCTTTGAAAATCATGAGAAAAGTCTATGAATGAGGCAGATTTCAAGTACAAAATATATCATTCTTTGGATCATTATCTAAGGTACAGGACTAGATAGCTTTTCCCTAATTCATTTACACTACTTTCTACTATTTGTATTTTCATCTCAAATTAGTCATGAAGTAAGTAATAATAAAAGGAATTTAAACCACATCTTTCTAACTTGTCACTTTCCAGAAACTCAAAAATGTCATTCATATGACTGTGGTCATATAGCTAAAAAATGTCAAACCCAGGATACAAACTCAAACCTTCTGACTCTAGGTCCAACACATTTTCTATTATCACATGCTCTCTATCTCTAATCTAAGTATGTTACATTCAATGCAGCTGTTTTTTGTAACGTTGTGGATAACTAATTTCTAGATAGAGAATATAAAAATGTAGAAGACAGGAGAAATAAGACTATTGACTTAACCTTTTACTCTCAGGACAAAAGTAATTTTTTATTCAGTTTTGATTTTTACTTTCTGTATGTTCATGCATATGCACTGAAAATAGATGTTTAGTATACACTCAATTGGGTATCTTACCCTACAGGAAAGTTGGGGAGATGAGGATAAAATGGGGGGCAGAGGATAGAAGGGAGAGCAAATTGGGGGATGTGGTAGTCAGAAGCAAATCCTTTTTAAAAGAGACAGGGTAGAGGTGGCTAGGTGGTACAGTGAAGAAAGCACCGGCCCTGGAGTCAGGAGGACCGGAGTTCAAATCCAACCTCAGACACTTGACACACTTACTAGCCATGTGACTTTGGGCAAGTCACTTAATCCTAATTGCTCTCCAAACCAAAAACAAAAAAAAGAAAAGGGACAGGGTCAAAGAAGAAGAACAAATGGGGGGCGGGATAGGATAGAGGGAAATATAGCTAATCTTTCACAACATGACTAGTATGGAAATGTTTTGCATAACTACACATGTATAATCTTTGTTGAATTGCTTGTCTTCCCAGTGGGGGTTGGTGAGGAGGGAAGAAGGGAGAGAATCTGGAACTCAAAGTTTTAAAAACAAATGTTAAAAAATTATTGTTACATGCAAACAAAAAATAAGATATACAGGTAATGGGATATAGAAATCCATCTCACTCTACAAGAAAGTAAGGGGGAAGGAGTAAAGGGAGGAATGCGGGGGGTATATGAGGGGACAGGTTAGTGGAAGGAATAATCAGTATGTTTGCTATCTTGGGGTGGGGGATAGAGGAGTGATGAGGAGAAAATTTGAAACTCAAAATCTTGTGGAAATGAATGTTGAAAACAAAATAAATAAATTCTGAAAAAATGGATCTTTATAAATACACATATACATATATATATATCACATAAGTTCATTATAGGTATATATGTATATACACACATTCATATATATGTATATATATGAAGTATTTATTGATTGAGGATAAAGGAAGGAGTATCAATTTAACTAAGGAACTGTGAACAAAAGTTACAGTGTAATTATTAAAGCATTGAATGGAATATAGAGTATCATTTTTAAGCCAACACAGTATTATGAACTGTTTTCTCATTTCAAAGGAATTAAAATTATAAAGGATTTCAAAATAAAATTCATTATATGCTATAGGGTTTATTGACTTCTGCATCAGTCAATCTCACCTAGATGCCTAAATTTCCACAGAGAATTTTAGGAATTTAAGAAAATAAAATTTTCTGCTTCGATAACCTAAAGCAAAGTCACTATGTGAAAACACTATTTGATTACCAAGCCTGGATTTATGTTTGGTCTCTATCAGTACACTGAAAAAAGAAACATCTTCTGATAAGTCACTAGGTAGTATTATCCCAAATATGAAATTAGCTATTTGTTCATTTCATTACATTTTAAAACTGCTAAAGAAACAAACTTGTGAACTACAAATCAGAATAAATAAGAAATGTCCAGTGTTTTAAGGGTTTTTGCAGTTCCATGATTCATAAATTCAGCATATATATGTGTGTATACATGTGTACAGATACAGATGGACTATATACATATATGTATGTTTTCACATAACCACCAAATGTAAGTGCCAGTCCATTTTCTCTTTTGTTTCCAAATAACTTATTTCTCAGTTTAAACAGACAGTCATATAGATTTTTTTAAAATTATTTTTAAACTTTGTCTCAATATACTATGAAAGCCAGTGGAATAAACACCAATGATTTTGAAGCAATAGTCTTTAGATTACAGGCCTATACATTAAAAAAATATGTCTGCTGTGAAGAAATTAAAGAATTATTTTCATACGAGTAATGTGTAAGAATATCAGGTACCTATTTAGACATTTCTAAGTTTGATTCACACTTAACTCCCCCTCCATGGCTTAAAATGTCACTTTCATCTTGTTCAGCATTGCTCAACTAACATGAATAAAACATTTTTATATAATGTAACCAAAAGTGTCTTTTTAACAGATTATTTTAAATATCCACTTTAGTTTATGATGTGGCCAACAGTCTTTAAAGTGGGATTTATGGAATGTCTTTATGATGATTTGAGCTGTCTCACAAGCAAAATATCATCTATATTTGGAGATTGTAATAGCCAAAGAGATATATTAAAAATAACCCTTTCTTTTGTTAAGGAAACTTTGCAAAATTACTTCATAGAAAAAAATTAGATGATGGGATATTATCCTCATTTCATCTTTAACCATTTATATGGAGAAAAATATTTCCCTTAGCTATACATAATCTCCCTGCTTTAGCATCTTCAATATATTTCCAGAATTAATCTGCTATATTCATTTCAATGGTGCTTATGATGTTTGTGTTCATGAGTTGTCATCATTTCTGGTTTTTTTTATTATTTTTGCTCTGAAATAGTATCAAAAAATTTTGTGAACAGCAATTCTTTATAAATAAATATAGAACCAGATAAAAAGAAAAATGAGCAAGAAATGTCATGACGGCCTTTTAAAAAACACTTTTGTTTTAAAATTTAGCAGATGAGAATTATCCAGATGGATTTGCAGTACAGCTAATAACTTGAATTGATGTCTATTTTTAAACACTAGTAAATCCCTTCTAGAACCCTAAGCTTTCCTGGCATGCTTGAATAATAGGGAAGGGAGCATCAATTACACATCACCAAGGCTAAGATTTTCTCTTTATTTTATTGCTTAATCAACATCCAAGGATTATTATGCAAGTTTCAAATTATTTGCTTTAATTGATTCTACTAGTAAATTACACATGTGGAATTTAAAAAGAAAAATCTCACTATGTTCACTCCTTTCACCTGAACTCCTAGCATTGCTTGCGTCCCAGGAGACTATTTACTCTAGGTAGGTGTTAGACCATTTCACCAACTCTTTTCAGAAGTGGATCTTTTTTGTAATTCTATTAAACCTCCTCTGACTTGGAGCACCATTATCATTCTGACCAGCTGCTTGCCTGCCTGCTTTGAGCCTTGTATGAGTTTTGAAATCCAGAGGTTATTTTTCAAAATGTATAGCTTTTCTATTTATCTTTGAACAAACTAAAACAAAAATAGAAAACAAGAAAAAGAAAACATTTTCTTGAGATAATTTTTTTCAATTTTTTAAATGAATATTTTAGATTAGAGAAACTTATCTAGATTTTATTTTGAATCTATTAGTTGCCTTTCCATATTATCTAATACTTTACATAATTTATAACACAATATATGCATTAAACATAACTTTTACTCTTTAATACTTTTCATAGTAAAAAAAATATCTCTGGAAAATATCTATTGTTTTTGTTGTTGTTGTTCAGCTAGAATTTCCATTCATTCTTTTGCTCATCATTCTACCTAATGAGTTAAAAGATTATCCCTATATAGTAGAAGAAATTTATAAGGAGTTATAATTGCCATTATTTGGATTAATATGTGATGTCTTTCTTTATAAAAGGCCATCTTGGCTCCTAACTTTCCTCTCTATTAATCTTCTTAATCATTGTGGAAGGGTTTGACATTTGGCATTATGAAAGATTAGTGAGCTAACTGGAGTGTCTTGGATATCTCCTGGTACCACTACCACTAAATATTCTTTTTTTTTACTATGGTAATCAATATGGTCAATTTAAAAAACAAATATTTTCCATCTGGGGAGCTCACTTCAGGAAGGGGGTTGGGCTTCTAATACCAGAAGTTCAAACTGTGTAGTGAAAGACATAGAGCTCAAGCAAAAGAACAAAGTTTTAGATTTTGAGAAGTAATTTCTTGGATAACCAGGCAACAATAAAAATTTTAATGCAGAATATAGAGAGCAAAGGAGCAACAATAGGTAACTTGTTTTCTCTCTTCTAAAAGAAAGAGAGGGAGCAATATGTATCAAATAGAGAACCAGCCTCAGATACATGCTAGCTGTGTGACCAGTTATGTCATTCAAACTCTTCTTACACAACACAGTTCTCTAAAAGTGTACATTGCAGCCAGGATGGAGTTTTTTTAGTAATAGAATCACCAGTCTGACCTTTCCGCCTTTCCCTATCCCCCAAATCTCCAAAAAAGAATAGAGTAATAAATTAGTATCAGACGATATTAACAAAATATTCACTAGTGATCACATATATTTTGAAAGGGACCTGCCTGTGAAACATATTGTCTATGTGTCCTTTGGCAAGGTTTTTAACCTCTCAATGCTCTGGGCAACTGTCTAAGATTATAAATGGCAGAGAAGGTGCTGAGAAAGTTTCTCACCAGGAGCTACTTATATTAATGAAATCATAGCTTCACTACCAATCCCAATCTAATTATGGGAACAGTGTGGCATAATGGAAAGAGGTTAATACTTAGAACTAAATATGTAGATTCAAGTTCCAGTTCTGAAACTTACTACCTAAAGGATGATGGGTGAGACCATTTTTAACTCACCATTTCCTCATCTGAAAAATGGGAATTCTACATCTAAAAAAATCAGAGAGAACTTTGTGAGAAGATAGAGGTAGAAGGTTGAAAATTTCCTCACACAAAGAAGGCAAACAAAGAAGAACTTTTTCTGTGGAGGGGGAAATGGGTGACATACTATGCTTGAATATTATTTTCATTGGAACTAGTTCAAAGAGGGAATTATATCTATATCTATATCCATATGTCTATATCTATATTTACATCTATGTATATGTCTATATCTATATCTGTCTCTATCTCTATATCTCTATCTATAGATAGATACAGATATGTATATATACATATATACACACATATAGATACAAAGATACATAAGTACATACATACATAAATACATACATACATACATATACACATTCAATTATCTACAGAAATCTAATTAGGGAAACTGGAGGAGGATATGGGAGAGGGTAGATTGGGGGAGGGGCTATTCAGTGGGATCACTGTTTTTGGGATGGTGGGAAGGGGAAAGACAAGGAGAAAATTTGTAACTCAAAATCTTATGGAAATGAATGTTGTAAAGTAAAAATAAACATAAAATTTGATTTAAAAAAGAAATGCAAGTTAAAATAATCTGAAGTATTACCTCTCACCTATTAGACTACTAGTAGAATGGAAGGGGAAAATGACAAATGTTGGAGGGGATGGAGGCAAATTTAGAGACTAATACACTGGTGGTGGTAGTGTGAACTGATTTAACCATTATGTAGAGCAATTGGGAATAATGCCCAAAGGCCTATAAAAGTATACATATTCTTTGACCTAGTAGTGCACTGCTAGGTCTCATTGCAAAAGAAATTTTTTTAAAAAATGGAACGGGATCTATATGTACAAAAATATTTACTAAAAGTTCTTTTCCGGTGGCAAAAATGTGAAAATTGAGGGAATGCTGATCAATTGGGGGATGGCTGGGCAGGTTATATTATATGATTGCAATGGAATATGTTGTCAGAAAAACTTGGAAAGACTTGCATGAACTGATATGGAGATAAATGAGTAGAAACAAGAGAAGATTGTACACAGTATTGCAAGATGATCAGCTATTAATGGCATAATCACTCTCAGCAATGAAATGATCCAGGCTGGCTCTGAAGTATTTATGATGAAAAATGCAATCTTTTCCCAGAGAAAGAAATGATAGTGTCTCTGTGCAGATTTAAGTATATTTTTTTACTTCGTATTTCTTGTTTTTTAAAAATTTGGTCTTTGTTTTCTTTTATAACATCACTAATATGGAAATATTTTGCATAACTATATGTAAGGTAATTAATTTAGCAGGTACTTGGTCCTTAGTAACTAAGGGCTAAGTACTTCTGTGAAAGAGGCAGAGGATGTGAACTTTGTCTCCTGTGTGAACGAGACAGAGGGCATGAACTCTGTCAAAAGAAGGGGTTGGCTGAGACAGGAGGCTAGTGTGTGCATATAAGAAAATTTCCAGAGACAGAGAATCAGAATCAGGAAAGTTCCTTCTGGTGGCTCCTGGTAGAGGAAGATTTGTGGAGACTGAAGCCGGGGGGGGGGGGGGGGATAGAGAGAGAGAGAGAGAGAGAGAGAGGGAGAGAAATTCTCTCCCAGCATCTAGAAGCTAACTGACAACTGAGTAGCAGTTTTTCTTGAGACCAGAATCTGGTGAAGACTGAAGTTGCTGCTGCCTAGAAGGCTGAAATTCCTTCTGGGTCCTAGGGCCAATCGAATTGCTGGAGGACTGAAGAAGCATGACCAGGATAAGCCTTTATTTGTTTGTGGCTTGGTTGATCCTTAAGTTCCCTGCAACAGAAGTTGTGAAGGGTTTGAGATATGCTGGACCCTGCGAACTTCAGTGAGTAACAAGAACTGCTCAGAGGACTAGACAAGGAGCTGGGAGCTGTCTGCCTCTGAATCCAAATGACTGTTTGGCAGATTCAGGTAGGCGCTGGGACCATGGAAGGGGATCCAGGGAATCTGAGAGACCACCTTGAGTCAAGATGAAGAAACGGCCTCCTCTTGGACTCATGATGAAATTTATGTGTACTAGACACCAAGGGGTGGAGGGTTTGTGTAATTTTTCTAATAATTGTCTTTAATGATTAATGATATTTAATAATGGTGAATCTGGATAAGTGACTGATTAAGTTAATCTATAATTGCCCCACAAGTGGAAGACTGATCATTGTATTGTGAAATGAGTGAATGATTAAGTAAGAAGGATTTCTCCCCTTAGGGTAACCAGATAATTATTCTTTTGTTCTTTGTTCTAAATACTGTGGCCACTGTAGTGAAAACTATGTAATCATTCTAATTTTAAGCCGTTATGAATACAATAATGTTATTTTCTGTGATAAGATGTGATGTTGTGAATATTATATTGTGATTTGCTATGAATATTTGCCTTGATTTGTAATGGAATAAATGGAGTGTTCACTATACTGTGTAATGGGAACCTTAAAAGCTGTTCACAGTAGCATTCTTTTGGGAATCTGCTAGTGCATGGAGTTACATTATACCTCTATGACTTATATGAAATTACTTGACTTCTCAGTGAGGGCTGTGAGGGGAGGGAGAGAGAAAATTTGGAGATGAATATTGTCTTTACATGCAATTGTGGAAAATAAAACATTAAATTTAAAAATAAATAATATAAATCTAGAAATTTTAAAAATAAGAAAATATTATAATAATGGATCAAGAGAGGCAATGCTTAGAAGCAAAAATAGACTTTTGAGGAGTCACAGGATATAAAAAATAGAGATGAAGAAGAAGCAGAAAAATGGTATGTACGGAAATGACACAATTAGTAAGCAAAACTATTAATATGAAAAGGATGAAATCACCCATAAAATGGAAGCAGATTTCAGAAGAATGGATCAGAAACAACATTTATAAGAGAGACAACTGGAACAGCAAGACACACAAACAGTTAATGTAAAGGGCTGAAACAGAATCTAATATACTTCACCTGAAGTAAAAAAAGGTCAGGGGCAGAAATCATCATCTCTGACAAAGCAAAAAATAGACCTAATTAAAAAGGGATAAGTAGGGAGACTATATTTTGTTAAAAGGTACCATAGATAATGAAGTAATATAAAAATTTTTATAGCAATTTTCTCTGGAAAAGGCATCAATTTTCAAATATATACTGAATATAGAAATGATTAAAATATATAAAAAAATATGAGGCATTCTCCATTTGATAAACAGTGGATATAAACAGGGACTTTTAAAAAGAAGAAATCAAAGCTTTTTAAGTCATGTGAAAAATTCTGCAAATCAATATTTATTAGAGAAATGAAAATTAAATCAACTCTAAGGTAACATCTTTTACCCATGTTAAATGAGAAATGCTGAAGGGGATGAGAGGAAAATAGGTACTCTAATAAATTATTGGTGAATTAATGAACTGGTCCAATCATTCTGAATAACAACTCAAAACTATGCCAAAGGGGCTATAAAACTGGGCATACTTTTTAACCCACCAATATCAGTAGCAGGTCTGTTTCCCAAAGAGATCAAAGGAAAGGAAAAAGAAACTATATGTATAAAAATGTTTATATCAGCTCCTTTTATGATGGCAAAGAATTGGAAATAGGGTGGATGTTCAACAATTGGGGAATAACTGAACAAGTCATGAGAAATTATTGTCATGGAGTACTATTTTGCTATAAGAAATGTTGAGCAGTTGATTTCAGAAAAAAACCTAGGGAGACCTATGCAAACTGATGCAGAGATAAATGAGAAGAACCAAGAGATTATATATATTATATATATTGCAAAAGTAACATTCTTGTCAGGAGCAACTGTGAAAGACTTGGCAACTCTGATCAATACAATGAAGACAATTCAAAATGATTAATGATGAAAATAATATTCTTCATCTCTTGAGAAAGAAATGATGAATTCTGAGTCCAAATTAAAATATAATTTTCTCATTTTATTTTTCCTTATTTTATATTGGGGCTAATGTGAAAATATACTTTGTATGATTCCACGTGCTTAATTGATATATTGCTAGCCTCCTCAGCAGAAGGGAGAAAAATTTGGAACTCAAATTTTTAAAAGAAAAGAAAATTTAAATAAAAATGAAATTTAAAAATAGAATCATATCATTGCATTAGAAAAAAAAATAGATATATCTCCATCCCTTATCCTCCAAAACCATCCTTCATAACAAAAGAAAACCAAAAAAGGGTCAGCAAAACCTGACAATGCATCAATAGAGACTGCCTATATTTGCAATATTTGTACCCATAGCACTCTACCTCTGCAAAAATGGTAGGGAAGTGTCTTCTCTATGGCCAGGATTATTTATTACACTTAGATATTCACTTTATTTTACTTTGATTGATGTTCTTATGTTTATGCTATTTTAGTCATTTTTCATATTATTTTCCTAAATGGGCTTACTTTACTCTTCATAATATAAGTTTTCTCATGCTTCTCTGAATTCTTCACATTAATAATTTCTAATGTCACAGAGGAATCAGGAGAGATTTTTGATGTGAATTAAGTGAAAAAGTCTAACAGTAAAAAATGAGGATGGGTAGTGAAAGAATTGGATTTGGAGGGACACAAAATAGAGTCAATAGATAAAACCATGTAGGATGAGTGAAAAGTAGAACTTTGCCCCCATTAGACTTGGAAAATAGGTATTCTTACCTGAGGGGTGTCACAAAGACAGGAACTTCAGTGTATCTGAATCATAGATTATATAGTAGTATGTGATGACAGTTCTGTAGAGCAGTACAGTGACAGTGCAGACTACCATGAAAGGATGTCTCTTGGTCACTAGTCCGGATGTTGCTGCCTTGAAAAGAAAAAAAAAAAACATTAGCACCTTGCTTATTATGACTGTTATAGTTGGGGTGGAGGGGAGAAGAGGAAAAAAAAACAGTATGGATAATTCAGATAAGATAATACTACATGAGATTAGCTCCTCTTTGGAAAACACTAATTTTTTTTTTTTTGAGAAGGTAAGTTTTATTTGTTTTTGCTTTACAAAGATAAAATTCCTTAAGTTCTATAAAGGAATTGAAGTTTATTTGATTTATTACTATGTGACTGAATGATCATGACAAAATTTAACTTTCAGTTTTCAACAAGATGCTAAAAATGATCATCAATAATAACAATTAAATGTATGTATATTAATGTATTAATTGTATTAAATGTATGTATATTATATCATGGGATCTGTAATTTCCTTACATTCTAAGCACTATGCAAATCACAGAAATATTTGAAGTAGTTAGAAATAGTAATGGCCTAATTAAGTCTCATAAAGTGTTTCTCAACTTGTAGTTTTCTGAAGGAATAAAGAAAGACCAGAAAGATGTGAATTTTGGTGCTAATTCAGTCTCTCACTGACTGTATTGTTCCCAGAAAAGTAAGTAACCTGTATAAGAATCCATTAAATCATATTTAGAATGAGGATCGGAGTTCTCTTTTGCCTCATCATCATATAGAAGTTGTCAGTCCAGTGGTATATGCTGGAGTTAACTCTTATCACCTCTTGATAGCCAATTTTTTTTCATTGTAGTCACATTTTTGGAAATGGGAAAATGCTATAGATCAGTATCTCATTTTTTATTTACTTTCTGTACTTTTAGAAAGTGATGGAAAAAAATCACAATAATGTGGCTTAAGCTTAAAAAAATGTCATATATACATTGTTAAAAAAAAAAGCTGATTGTTAAATATTTACCAGTATGCTTATTACCCTAGAATTTGAGTTGAAAGGATCCTTTGGAGACCCTCTAAGCCCAACCATAACTGAATAAGAGTTCCTGAAGAGAACATACTGTTGATTCATCACTTAATTAAAATGATAAGGAAAAATTCCTAACATCAAACCCATCGTTGCCTCTTTGCAACTTCTTTGACTCCTTCTTTTGTCTTCTAAGCAGAACAAGATTGAATTCCATTCCATATGCTATTCCTTTAAATATGTAAAAACAGCTATAATTTGATGGCTATCTGCCGTCAGCCATATGCTTGACCTCTGTCAACATTTGTTTCCCCAAATGTAAAATGAGGTTATATAGTATAGTAGAAAGAACACCAGTTTTGGAATTGGAGATCTGAAATTCAAATGCCAGAACTGATTCAAACTCAGATTTGATGGGTATGTGACCTTGGACAACTCACCAACTACACTCACCCCCAATACTACATTGACTTCAGGTGAACAGATTATTATATATGACTCTGCTTTTTATTCTCTCTGTTTCATATGTTTATAATGTCTCTCTACCATTCTTTCACTTTATTTTTTCAAGGATTGCTTATTTAAGTTACCTTTTATGTTATTTCTTAATGGCAAGACCTATTTATTTAACTATTCTGACAGTAAACTTTCTGTTTTGGAAGAGGACAGTGAAATGAACAAATGTACCAACTTGCTCTAGCATGTAGCTGTCCTTCTAAATATTCTGCCAACCTGGTTCTCTTCTATTCTAATTGAGTATATTGGCCATTTGTAACAATAATGCAATTTTCACAACACCCACAGTGGTTATGAATATGCTGGTATAGTTGCTGTTAGAGACTCTCCACATGGAGGGTGGAACTAAAGTCTTTATTCAAATACCAGAAAATGAAGTCCCAGAACAAGAAAGCCAAAGTCATTACAGTAGGCATGTAGTTGATACACTTGGTTAATGTGGTGAACACCCACATTCCTAAGTCTTCGCAACAGAACAGGTTCCCTAAAGTATGATTCCTCCTCTCTCACTCATGGTATCTCCTCAGCCTGGTTATTGGAAGTTCTTAGCAGAAATTCCCAAAGGAAAGATCTTAGCAGAAGAAAGGCCTCAGCAGACTCTCCAGCTCCAGATGCTGGAAATTTTGCCATTGCCAGCTGGAGCTTTTTGTTATATATGCCTTAGCTCCTCCCTATTCTGCCACTTTCTGTTACATCAAAAACTTCTTCCCAGGGTGTTAAGTACTTCTGTGTTAAATAGATTAAACAAAGTGTTAACTTGAAACAAGGTGCTAAGTACCTGCTTACTTGCCAATACAAAGAGGAATGGAAAATCTTCAGATTCCATTAACATTACACCGTCTTGCCTTTCTCCCCACCTTATCTTTTACTTCTGTCTACACGTTAGGCTTATGTTAATTATACTTAAATTAAATATGTCATAATATAAATTGTATAAGAAAAGTATATATGTGTGTGTGTGTATGTGTGTAAACTACTAAGGAAATAACATTGTAAGATAAATGATAAAACTTAAAAAAATCTTTCATATGCTCAAATAATGTGTAAAATATTTCAAAGGAGAAAAACAAACATATTTAAGTTCTAAATGAATGTCTGAAATTCTGGAGAAGATTAAAATTGCTATTGCCAGGAAAACAACAACAACTCTATAAAGCTGTAATGGAGTTGAGAGAATGAAAAATATATTAGTAATGTTGAACTCTGATTGTCAGAATAACCTTCCCATTCATTAGAGAAAAGACTATATATACATACTTTAAGGTTATCACATCCCCTTTTTTTTCTGCTAAGCAGTGGAGAGAAAACATGGAGACAATTGAAGCCACTTGGAAGAATATGATGTAGCTTTTCCCTATATACAAAGATACAGAAGAAAAGGTAACAAAAGGTTATCCAACTTCTACCACCAAATACTCTCTTACTCAATTGCCTGTTGTCTAGGAATAGACTACATCCAAACTCTTTCTTTTATTTTTCTCATCCCTATTCTTCTCAATCCTACCCATGCCTCACTTTGTCCCTAATCACCTCTTGCCCTGTTCCCTCCACAATTCTCATTCTATTTTGAGCAAACTTCGTTATACTTATTTTCCAGAACCTTCCAATTACAGGCATACCTCAGAGACAGTGTGGGTTTGGTCCATACTACTACAATAAAGCAAATGTTGCATTTAAAGAGTCACACAAATAGTTTGGTTTCCCAGTGTATATAAAAGCTATGTTTTTACTATACTTAATCTATTAAGTGTGTGATAGTGTCATATTTAAAAAAAACAACATATCTACCTTAATTAAAAATATTTTATTGCTAAAAAATGCTTAGCATCATCTGAGCCTTCAGTGAGTTGTAATATTTTTATTACTGAATGGTCTTGCCTCAATGTTGATGGCAACTAACTGATCAGGGTGGTGACTGCTGAAGGTTGTGGTGGTTGTGAAAATTTATTAAAATAAGACAAAAAATGAAGTTTGCTGCATCAATATGCTCATCCTTACACCTGTGTATTGTCCATTGTAGAGTTATTAATTGACCTTACGTAAATAATGGTCAACACAAAACTAATACAATTATTGATTAAGTTTGTAGCCTTTTATAGCAGTAATTTGTGAGGCCCCAAAACAATGAAAATAGTAGCATCAAAGATCACTGATCACAGAATACCATACCAGATATAGTAATAATGCGAAAAGACTGAAACATTGTGAAAATTACCAAAATATGATAGAGAGACATGATGTGAGTACATGCTGTTGGGAAAATGGCAACAGTAGACTTACTCAAGGCATGGTTGCCACAAACCTTCAATTTGTAAAAACACACACACACACACACAAACCCAACAAAAACATATAAAACAAAACAAAATACCAACTTCCCCCAAAACAAACTAAACAACCACTACAATATCTGAGAAGCAGAAAAAAGTGAAGTGAATGAAATGAGGTATGTCCAGATTTGGACTCAGAAAGAACAAGTCCACCTAACTTTTACTTCTTATACAACTTAGCTGTTTCCTCCTTTTCTATAATAATTATAGATTCAACCCCTGCATCACCAAGTATATACTGGACATTTCAAACTGAGTAACTTGGTGGTATATGAGAGTCAACACATTCAAAACTGACCTCATTTTCCTGACAAACTCAATATTCTACTTAACTTCCCTTGTTCAGTTAAGGACACTGTCATTCACCCAGTCTTCAAGATCCAAAACCTTGGGATTATATTCACCTCACATATTGAATCAGTTTCCAAATCATATCCTTTCTATGTTAACATATCATCTAGATTGCACAGAAGATAGAACACAGGACCTGGAGTAAGGAAAAACTTAATTCCAATCCAGAATCAAATACTTACTAGGTGTGTGACTTTGGACAAGTCACTTAATTTCTTTTTGTCTTAGCTTCCTCATCTGTATGATGAAGATGATAATAACACCTACCTGACAGGGTCATTGTGAGGATCAAAAGAGATAATATTAACTAGGCACTTAGCACAGTGCCTGAGTTAAATGCATTCTCCCTAGCCCTACTTGAGAATCTCACTTCCAAACACTTCTCTGTACTGATCTGTCTCTCTCTTTAGTTCAGAATTTCATTACTTCTAGTTTCAGCTAGTAGGTGTCAGGGTTCCAATATCAAGATCACCCCCCTCTTTTCACTCTTCTCTTTTACTATTGTCAACTAGATGGAACTGGCCTCTAACTTGTGGGTGGCTGGAGCTGAATAAAGCAGGCTAGAGACAGGAGAATCAGGAATCAAACATTAATTTAATTTCAAAGTGAGAGAAATAGCTTCTAAGCGAGGACACATGTAGCAGAGCTCCATCCCTACGGGGGGGCACTCCAACGTGGGGAGATCTCAATACTTATACCTATGGCTATGCAGTGAGCTGTAGCCCTGACAATGAGGGGGTAATGGCAACAATGAGAAAAGCTTGATTCACAGCAGGGCTTCATGACCAGAAACAGTTTTGGGATTTTGCTAGAGGTTGAAATCATCAGGAGGGTGAGTACAAAGGGCTGTTGTTATGCCAAGGTCATGGCACAGACTGCTTTCTGGGACTTAGCTTGAGAAAACAGGGTGTCTCCTAATATCTTGACACTATTGTTATCATTGTATTGACTGAGTTTGCTGTAACAACATTCCTTTGTGCTCATCCTCTAGAAGATCTCAGCAGCAGCGAAATCCAAGACTTGTTTCACTTCAGCCCCACGTTGTCCCTGAGCTTAGTCAAGCATCTGCTTGGAGCACATTCTGGTGATGAAGGCCTGCTCTGGATCAAACTTGCCTCCTTGTTGTCATAACCCCTCATTGCTATGACTATAGATCATTGCATAGCCACTAGTATATATATCAAAGTTCAGCCTCACTACAGTGGGTGTCCTCAGTATTCAGGCAGACACCAGCATATATGTCTAGTTTCCTTCCTCCAACTGAATAAAGTAGGCTTTTTTTGGGTCTAACCTCTGTGAGCTCTTTAGTCATTTATTTTCAGAGCTGACACAGGCTAATGGCTTCCCAACTGGCAGCCCTGTTTTTTTTTTCTCTCCATACAGTTGCCAAAGTGTTTTTTTTAAGTGTACATCCAATCATGTCATTTCTATATTCAAGAAACTCCATTGGCTCCTAGGATAAACTACATCCATGAACTAGAACATAATACCGCACTTCATATTTTTAAGGCCCTTCTCAACCTGATCCTAACTTATCTTTCCAGCCTCATTGGATAAAATTTCCCTTCAATTACTCTATTGACCAGTCAAACCTGGGCTTCTGTATCCCCTAATTATGACACTGCACCTCATATACCAATGACTTAGCTCTAGCCAGACCTCACATCTGTAATGTACTTTCCTATTCACTTCTATTTTACTGAATCTGTTACTTCCTTAAATACTTGGCTTAAAGTCTTTTTTGATACCTTCAATTTCTAGAATTCTTCCTCCCAAATGACCTCATATTTAACTACTTTCCATTTATTCTATTTATATTTCCTCTATATCTCAATATGTTCCTTTCTTTGAGAGAATATAAACTTCTTGAGGGTAGTAATTATTTTATTTTCTTTATATTCCCAGAACCTAGTACAGGACCTGGCAAATTAGATGTAGATGCCCAAAACATGTTTATTAATCAATAGAGTGAAACTGCTAACACAAACATAGTGGATATCTCTCAAAGGGACTGAAGTTGATTCATTTTTCTCTTATTCTTTATGTGATTTTTTTTTTTTATTTCTCCCTGTACTGTATTTTAAGAACCTCCCTTGGACCTAGAATGGCTATTTCAGAGTGTGGTTATAGAAGTACTTGGAGAGATAGTCTTTAAGCTTCTCTGTAGGGAGAATGAAGGAAAATGGCCTAGGGGTTAACTCCAAAATCATTGTCTAATACTTCAGAAGCCATTGGAGTATAAGAGATGCCCTGTGTCACGCATGTATTGTGTTTGTGTGTGTGTGTGTGTGTGTGTGTGTGTGTGTGTGTGAGTGCTTCTATGTGTGGTTGGGGAGATGGTTGAGGAGCAGGAGCTAGAACGCAGAACTATTGACAGGACTATCTTACTTGGTGAATTGCTTTCTTTTATTTTTCAAAAAAATAATTACCGGTAAGTTGTTTTTATTTTTCAAATTCCTGTCATTGCTGATCACTTTGTACTTGGGGTTTCTGTGTTTATATAATTTGGTATGCTGGGATGAGAAATGTCAGTAGGAAATCTCTCATACTGCCAAAATCCTAGGATTCCTCGGTATTTTGATGAGTAGCACAGTAAATATACAGATTAATTTGGGAAGTGTTGTATTCTTTATTATATTAGCTAGACCAATTATAAACATCGATAATCTGAAATTATTTAGCTTCTCCTTTAATTCTATGAAAATTGTTTTCTCATTGATTTTATGTAAATTCTGGTAGGTTAATTCCCCGTTATTGAATATGTTTCATCTTCTTTGTTGTTACTGTTAGTTCAATAGGTTTATTATCTTGGTCTGAAAATCATCATAAGAAATTATAGATTGTGATGGTCTTTGGCAATGGATAGCATGATCCTGCAATCAGAGAAAGATTGTCTTTGTCTGGAAGATGTGTTATTTCTTTTTTTTTACACAAATATTAAAATTTTTATTATATACCAATCAAACATAAAGTAATCTTCTACAGAAATGGATAAACTAACGAAGATTAATTTGAAAGAAAAAGAAGGGATAATAAAAAAAATCATTAAAGGTCAAATAAAAGTTAAAAAAATTTCTACTAAAAAGTAATAATCATTGACATTATTCTATGTTATTAAAACAATTCAAATTAGATTTTTGAATACACTACAAGATTCTGACCCAGAAGTGATCAGTCATAATAGTTCAGTGTTCAATATGCCAAACAACAGAAAGTATTCAAGGTAAGCTTCTCTATAAAACATAATGGCTTGGTAAAGTGGAAAACATACTAGCATAAAAATAGATTTCAACTCGTCACTTGTACCATATACTACAACCATATACCACAATCATGTACCAAGTGACTAAATAATATAAATATAAAAGGACATAACACTAGGGAAAAACAGGTGAGACCTTTGATGACAATGTCATTGATGACAATGATGACAAAGCAGAATAATTAACTATATAGGGAATACAAAAATAAGCAGATGCTTTTACTTGATAAAAATGCAAACATCAATGCAACTAGGATAAAAGGAGAAATTAGTAATGAAAATATATGCATCCATTACAGATTCTAAAGGATGATGAAGTCTGGTATACAAGGGAATTTACCCTAAAATATGAGACCAAGGTCACTGGTCAAAAGATAGAAATGGTTTTCTTTTTTTTTTTGTTAATTAACTTTTGTTTATTTTTAGTTTACATCATTGATTTCCACAAGATTTTGAGTTACAAATTTTCTCCCCATTTTTCCCCTACCCACACCCCAAAACAGTGATCCCACTGTATACCCCCTCGCCCAATCTGCTCTCTCCTATATCCTCCCCCATCACCTCTCTGACTTTCTGGTAGAGCAAAATGGATCTCCCTATCCCAGTTCCTATATATATTATTTCCCAGTTGCATATAAATAATAATAATAATTATATGTATATATATATATATATATATATATATATAAATTAACGTATGATATTAGAACTTTAAATTCTAGATTCTTTCCCTTCCTCCTTTGTCACCCACATCCACTGGAAAAACAAGCAATTCAATACAGGCTGTACATGTGTAGTTATGCAGAACATCTCCACAATTGTCATATTGTGTAACAATGATGATATTTCCCTCCTTTATATCCCACCCTCACCTTGTTCTATTCTCTGCTTTGTCTCTGTCCCTTTACAGAAGTACGTGCTTCTAACAATCCTCCCCCCTAAACTGCCCTCTCCTCCATCATCCCCTCTTTAATCCCCTTCATCCATACTCTTCTGCAGGGCAAGATACCCATTTTAGAGTGTATGGCATTTTCCATTCCCTTTTTGCCTTCCTGTTCTTCCCTTCCATTCTAACAGTTATCCTTTGCCTCTTCTATATGAAATGATTGACTCCATTCTGTCTCTCCATCTCCTCTCATTCTATCCCTCTCCCACCTCTTAATTTCACCTTTTAAAATATCATCCCTTCCTATTCAATTGATCCTGTGCCCTCTGTCTATGTACTACACATGTATACATACACTCCCATATGTATTAATATGCATATATACCCTCATATATAGGTATATGTGTATGTATACATATATAAACACTTATATTACCTTCACCTATCCTCATACTGAGAAAAGTTTCATAAGTTATAAGTCTCATTTTTCCATGTTGGCATGTAAATAGTTCAACTTCCAAAAGTTCCTTATGATTTCTTTTCCATGTTTATGTTCTCATGCTTCTGGTGTTTGAATGTCAAATTTTCTATTCAGTTCTGGTTTTTTCCTCAAGAATGCTTGAAAGTCCTCCACCTCATTGAATGACAATATTTTCCCCTGAAACATTATACTCACTTTTGCAGGGTAGGTGATTCTTGGTTTTAATCCTGCTTCTCTTGATCTCTAGTATATCATATTCCAGGCCCTTCAGTCTCTTAATGTAGAAGCTGCTAGATCCTGGGTTATCCTGATTGTGTTTCCACAGTATTCAAATTTTTTCTTCTTTGCAGCTTGTAATATTTGCTCCTTAGTCTGGGAACTCCAGAACCTGGCTATAACATTCCTCAGAGTTTTCTTTTTGGGATCTTTTTCAAGAGGTGATCAGTGAATTCTTTCAAGTTTTATTTTGCCCTCTGGTTCTGAAATATCTGTGCAATTTTTCTTGAGGATTTCTTGAAGGATGCTTTCTAGGTTCTTTTTTTGATCACGGCTTTCAGGTAGTCCAATAATTTTTAAATTGTCTCTGCTGGATCTATTATCCAGTTCAGTGGTTTTTTCAATGAGATATTTCACATTGCCTTCTATTTTTTTGTTTCTTTGGATCTGTTTAATAGTATCTTGATTTTTCATAAAGTCATTCACTTCCATTTGCTCCACCCTATTTCTGAAGGAATTTTTCTCTTCAGTGAGCTTTTGAGATTCTTCTTCCATCTGGCAAATTTGACTTTTTAAGGCAGTCTTCTCCTTATTGGCTTTTTGCACTTCTTTTGCCATTTGAGTTAGTCTATTTTATAAGGTGTTATTTTTTTTCAGTCAGGTTGTTGACTCTCTTATCATGATTTTCTTGCATCATTCTCATTTCTCTCCCCAATTTTTCCTCCACTTCTCTTATTTGGTTTTCAAAATCCTTCTTAAGCTCTTCTATTGCTTTTAACCAGTCTACATTTTTCTTGGAAGCTTTTTTGTGGGAATTCTGACTTTGTTGTCTTCCTCCCATTCCATGCTTTGATCCTTTTTGTCCCCAAAAAAGCAATCTAAAGTTGGATTGCTGAGCTTTCTCTGCTTCCTTTGACTGCTCATATTGCCAGTCACTTACTTGCCTTTTGGGCTCAGTAGAAGTCTGTTTTCAGAGGGGAGAGCTCTGTCCCAAATCACTGGGGTTTTTGTAGCTGCTGGAGCTATTAGGAGGTGGCTACCATCTCTGCAGCCCCCTCCAGATTTGGCTCACTGAAAACATACTTCAGGCCCACAACCCAAGACCGCAATCCTGATCCAGGCAGCTCAAGGCATGAGCACTTAGCCTCTGAATGATTGCTTGGCCCCCCTGCAATCTGAAGGCTGGGAGCTTCTGAAGTAGCCACGTGGAGGTGGCTTCAGGGCCACCAATTCAGGCTGCTTCTAGCTCTGGAGGCAGTCAGCTGGACCCCTTGCTCCAAATTTAGCAGAGTTCCACTGACATTTTCCCTTTGTCCTTGGCCCTTATGGGTTGGTAATTCTGGGAACCGCCACAGCTGTGGGTTATCCTCTCCTAAAAGCTCCAGCAGGGGCTTCTCCTGGACAGCCTGGGCCTAAAACTGCATGTGGCTGGGCTCTGCTCCCAGCACACTGTGATGAGGTCTTTCCGTGTGTCTGTGGTGTGCCTTCAGTGGGAGCCTTGTTTCTCTGTCATTTTATGAGTTCTGATGCTCTAAAATTTGTTAAGAGTCATATTTCATAGGTATTTCAGGTAGTTATGGTGGGAGCCATGGAGTTCTCTTGTTTCTATGTGCCATCTTGGCTCCCCCCGAAAATGTGTTACTTTATCTGAGCAAGGAATATTTGGGGAGAATATCTCTTTTTCCTTTAAGTTTTTTTTTTCTTCAGTTTATTTTCATAGACTGGATTTTCTTGCATCCCAGTATAAACTTTATCCTCCATATACTCTATCATGTCATTTCTTGATATATGCTGTGAAAACATCTTTTAAACCATATCTGTGATTTTTTTAATAGAGGGACTTCCACTGAAGATATTCACTTTGCTTATGGAGACCCATAGCTTTTTTGAAATTTCTAATCTCAGAAGACTGCTTAGGTCCCTGAGAAGTTAGATAACTTCCTCAGGATCTCACAGCCTGAATGTGTCTCCAGTGGCCTTTCAATCCAGGTCCTCCTGTCTCCAAGGCTAAATTTCCATCCATCATCCCATGTTGCTACTCATTTTTTCCATTGGTTTGTATATAAATTGTATTATTCTCTCCAATGGTGGGCTTATGTTGTAATTGAGCACTAAATTTCTTTCTTTGTGAAGGATAACCAGGGTACTATGAGAAAAAGTTTAACTGTCATCCACAACTTTTTAAAGAGCTCCAAATACTTTGGTCCTGGTTGTATTTATGGCAAGATTATCATCTATATAGAAAATAAAGCCACAAAATTGATTGCTGATGCTTTCCACATATACTTATCTCCACACATTTCCATTTACCCTTCATAGGTCTTTTCCATATCAAATCTATTAGGAAACCTATGACAGAGAAAGAGATCAGTACAATCAGTCATGGAATAATTTGTCAGGCTTTCCTTTGGCTCATGCTCTGGGGAATTCCTGACTTAAACTTTATAATCTTGTTGGCTTCCGCATAGTTATAAGCAACCTGTAAGATAATATTTTTGTTCATGATTAGTATCCCATATTTGATTATATAGGATCTTATATGTGATTACAATAATTTATCCAACATTATTAAAAATTTAAATGTATCATAAATCATTTGACTTGGCCCCTTCTGAATTTTTCTGTTAAGAATATACATGTCAGAGCTAAGATGGCAGAAAGGAAGCAGTAGCTTTTCTAAGCTCCTCCAAGAATTCTGTTGCTAAGAGCTAAAAAGTCAATTTGAATGGATTTAAGAGTGACAGAACACATTGGGAGACAGAGCACGGCAGATTCCCAGCCCAGGAAAGTGCCTACTCAGGTCGGGGCAGGGAGAATGTGAAGCATACAGGAGCTGCGCCAGTGTGGATCTGAGAGCAGAGTACGGTAGACTGAGAAGATGCCCCAGCTAGCCAGCAGACTCACCCAGCCAGAGGGGTTTGCTGCCTTCTTACCACACAACAGAGAATTGTCAGAGCTGGGTAAAAGAAAAAGCAGGGCCTACTGCAGGGTCAGCAGCTTCTCCTTGGGCTACCATCCCACAGCCTAGATGTTTAAAAATTACATACCTGAACTTCCAGAAATCAAGATGGAGTAGTAAAATTTAGTTGCTCTGATCCCTCCTCCTCTACTCAGGAGGAGATAAATGCCCCACACAGAGTAAAACCCTGAATTAGTGGAAACAGCCTCAGGCTTGGGTCACTGAGGAAAGGGGAAGGGAGACAGTACAGAGGCTAAGCCCAGGAGGGTGGAGCCAGCAAGCCCTAACAACAAAAGCCTAGGTGTGATTTAGCACCACCTGACCAATCAGCAAACTGCAGCCCTGCCCTTCCCTTCTGCTGGCCTCCTGCTACTAAGCCTGCATGAGCTGTAGCCCAGAGACCCAGAGGTGGAAACCTGAAGGAGCCAGACCACCCCTCCCCTATAGGTTACTCTGTAAGCCTCAGGGTAACTCAGGGGAAACATTGAGGGTCCTGGCTCTGGCCTCCCTCTACACACTCACTCACTACAGCTCACTAAGTGAACAACCAAACCCCTACCTCCCAGCCTGAGAAGCGCAATACTTCTGCACCCCAGAAGCAGATATCCACTATAAAAATCCAGGACATAGGCAATCACAATGGGCAAGAAGGAAACTGCAAAGGCTAGGACCATCAAATCTTTTTATAGTGAGCAAGAACAACCAAATTCGGAAGGCAACACAGACTCTATACTCACACTGGAGACCACAGAAAGAAATGTGAATTGATCACAAACCCTAAAACCATTCTTGGAGGACCTCAAGAGTGATTTTAAAAATGAAATTAGAGAGGTAGGAGATAAATTCAAATCTACAGTGACCAAATTGGAAAAAAAATTCACTGAAGAAAACAAATCTTTGAAAAGTAAAATTGGAGAACTAGGACAGGAGGTCCAAAATCTAACTGCAGAAAATACCTCCCTAATAATGAAAACTGAACATATGGAAAAGGAGATTCAAAAACTTATTGAGGAAAATAATGCACTAAAAATTAGAATCAGTCAAATTGAAGCTAAGGACTCTATGATGCAGCAAGAGTCAGTCAAACAAAATATAAAGGTTGAAAAATTAGAAGAAAGTGCAAAATATCTCACTGGAAAAATAACTGACCTAGAAAACAGATGCAGGAGAGACAACCTAAGAACTATCAGCCTATCAGAAAGCCATGATGAAAAAAGTAGCCTGGACAGCATCCTCCAAGAGATTGTCAAAGAAAACTGTCCTGAGGTCCTAGAATCAGAAGGTAAAATAGTTATTGAAAGAATTCACTGATCTCCTCCTGAAAGAGACCCGAAATTGAAAACTCCAAGAAATATAGTAGCCAAATTCCAGAGCCACCAGGTCAAGGAGAAAATACTGAGTGCAGCCAAAAAGAAACAATTCAAATATTGTGGAACTACTGTCAGGCTTACATAGGACTTAGCAGATGCTATATTAAAAGATCAGAGGGATTGGAATTTGATATTTTGTAAAGCAAAAGAGCTAGGACTGCAACCAAGGATCAATTACCTGGCAAGACTGAGCATAATCTTTCAGACAAAGAGATGGTCATTAAATGAAATAAAGAACTTCCATACTTTCCTTATGAAAAAGCAAGAGCTCAATAGAAAATTCGATCTCCACTTACAAGATCCAAGAAAGACATAGAAAAGGTAAACAAGGAAAACATACATTCACACATACACATATACCCACTGATGCTCACACATGCACATAACTTGCTACTCAATAAGAGCAAATTGCTTACATCCCTATACAAGAAGTGGATACCTGTCAACCCTGAAATTCGTATAAGTATTGTGACATTTAAAAGGGATGTACACAGATAGAGGTTGTGGGTATAGGTGAACTAATCTGAAGATTTGAAAAAAAAAACCTATTAAGTGGAAGAAAAGGATTATAAAGGAGAAAAGGAAAGGTTGAGGAAGAAAATGGTAAATTATGCCACAAGAAGAGGCATAAAAACATACTAAAGTGGAGGCGAGGGAAGGAAGGAGGTGAGCATCATATGATCGTTACTCTCATTGGCTCTGATTTAAAGAGGGATCAATACAAACAGTTAAGTTTAGATTCTAACATGAAAACACACAAAAACTCATAATAATAGAGGGAAAAGAGGGAGGGAGAAGAGCACTGTATGAAATTTACTAACTTCGGTTTGAGTTCAAGGAGGGAATAACATACTCTATTAAGAATAAAAATCCATTGTGCCCTACAGGCAGTAGGAGGCATAAGGGGGGGGGCATGCAAGGAGGGGAGGGTGATCAGAAGGGAGAGAAAGAGTAGTAAGAGGAAAGGGTAGATAAAGAGGTGGTGACACCGGGAGGGAATACTGAGGGAGGCGGTGGTCAAAAGGAAAACTCCTAAGGAGGGGAAGGGAAAAGAAAGATACAAAGATATAAACAGGGGAAAGAATAGACTGGAGGGAAAATCACAGATAGTAATCATAAATGTGAATGTGAATGGGATGAACTCTCCCATAAAACAGAGGCAGATAACAGAATGGATTGAAAACCACAATCCTACAATGTGCTGTCTACAAGAAACACATTTGAAACAAGGGGATATGCACAGGGTAAAGGTAAAAGGATGGAGCAGAATATATTTTGCTTCAGGTAAAGTAAAAAAGCAGGGATTGCAATCCTTATCTCAGATGAAGCAAAAGCAAAAACAGATCTAATTAAAAGAGACAAGGAAGAAAACTATATCCTGCTAAAAGGCACCATTGAGAATGAAGCAATAACACTACTTAACATATATGTACCAAGCGGTATAGCATCCAAATTCCTAGAGGAAAAGTCAAGGGAATTAGAGGAAGAAATAGATAGCAAAACAATACTAGTTGGGGACCTCAATCTCCCCCTCTCTTCACTTGATAAATCTAACCTCAAAATAAACAAGAAAGAAATTAAGGAGGGAAATAGAATTTTAGAGAGGTTAGACATGATAGATCTCTGGAGAAAACTGAATGGGAATAAAAATGAATATACCTTCTTCTCAGCAGTAGATGGCACATAATACAAAAACTGACCATGTACTAGGGCATAAAAACCTCACAATTCAGTGCAGAAAGGCAGAAATATTAAATGCACCATCTCAGATAATACTGCAATAAAAATTATATGCAATAAAGGGTAATGAAAAGATAGGCAAAAAACTAATTTGAAAACAAATTAAAGAATGAGTGGGTCAAACAAGAAGTTATAGAAACAATCAGTAATTCATTCAAGAGAATGACAATAATGAGACATCATACCAAAACTTGTGGGATCCAGCAAAGTCAGTTCTTAGGGGAAGTTTTATATCTCTGAAGGCATGCATGAAAAAATTAGAGAAAATGGAGGTCAATGAATTAGGCATGCAATTGAAAAAGCTAGAAGAAGAACAAATTGAAAACCCCAATTAAATACCAAATTAGAAATACTGAAAACCAAAGGAGAGGTTAGTAAAATTGAAAGTAAGAAAACTATTGAACTTATAAATAAAATTAAGAGTTGGTTTTATGGAAAAAACAATAAAATCCATAGACCCTTAGTCAATACGATAAAAAAAAAGAGAGAGAGAGAGAAGAAAACAAAATTTTGAGTCTCAAAAATGAAAAGGAAAACATACACTCACACATACACATACACACACAGATGCTTACACATGCATATAACTTGAGACTCAATAAGAGCAAACTATTTACATCCCTGTAGGAGAAGTGGATACTTGTCAATACTGAAATTTGTATAAGTATTGTGACATTTAAAAGGGATATATACAGATAGAGGTTGTGGGTATAGGTGAACTAATCTGAAGATTAAAAAAAAAAACCCAATTCGGGGTTCATTGGACAAAAGTCCAATGAAGAGGAAATTAAAACAATAATTAGGAATTATTTTGCCCAATTATATGCACCTAAATTTGACAGTCTTAGTCAAATGGACGAATATTTACAAAAATATAAGTTACCCAGACTAACTGAAGAGGAAGTAAATTACTTAAATAACCCCATATCAGAAAAAGAAATTGAACAAGCTATCAGACAACTCACTAGGAAAAAATCCCCAGGACCAGATGGATTTACTAGTGGATTCTATCAAACATTTAAAGATCAATTGACCCCAATACTCTACAAACTAGTTTGAAAAATTAATGAGGAAGAAGGTCTACCAAATTCTTTTTATGACACAGATATGGTACTGATACCTAAATCAGGGAGAGACAAAATGAAGAAAGAAAATTATAGACCAATCTCCTTCACGAATATAGATGAAAAAGTTTTAAATAAAATATTAGCATAAAGACCACAGCAACTTATCACAAGAATAATACATTTTGATCAGGTTGGATTTATTTCAGGAATGCAAGGATGGTTCAATATCAGGAAAATCATCAGTATCATTGATCATATCAACAATAAAACTAGCAGAAACCATATGATTATCTCAATAGATGCAGAAAAAGCCTTCGTCAAAATACAACATCCATTCCTATTAAAAGCACTAGAAAGTATAGGAATAGAGTTTTCCTTAGAATAATAAGTAGCATCTATTTAAAGCCATGAGCAAGTATTATATGCAATGAGGATAAACTAGAAGCATTTCCAATTAGATCAAGGGTGAAACAAGGATGTCCACTATCATCCCTCTTATTCAATCTTGTACTAGAAGTGTTAGCAGTAGCCATTAGAGAAGAAAAAGTAATCAAAGAAATCAAATTAGGCAAAGAAGAGACTAAGTTATCATGCTTTGCAGATGATTTGATGATATACTTGGAGAATCCTAGAGAATCAAATAGAAAACTTCTTGAGACTATAAATAAATTTAGCAAAGTTGCATGATATACAATAACCCACATATATCCTCAGCATTCTTATATATTTCCAACAAAGTCCAACAGCAAGAGATAGTAAGAGAAACCCCATTTAAATTTACTGTAGATATTTATAACATATTTAGGAATCTACCTGCCAAAACAAACCCAGTACCTTTATGAACACAACTACAAAACCCTTTTCTCACAAATAAAATCAGATCTAACTAATTGGAAATAAATCAATTGCTTGTGGCTGGGTAGAGCTAATATAATAAAAATGACAATTTTACCTAAATCAAATAACATATTTAGTGCCACACCAATTAATCTACCCAAAAATTACTTTATAGAACTATCAAAAATAGGGACAAAATTCATTTGGAAGAACAAAAGGTCCAGAATATCAAGGCAATTAATGAAAAGAAATGCTAGGGAAGGTGGCCTAGCTGTACTAGATTTTAATCTCTATTATAAAGCAGCAGTCATCAAAACTGCTTGGTACTGGTTAAGAATAGAGTAGTGGATCAATGGAATAGATTGGGTACAAAAGACTCAGTTGTAAATGATTATAGTAATATACTGTTTGATAAGCCCAAAGACCCCAGTTTCTGGGATAAGAACACACTATTTGACAAAAACTTCTGGGAATATTGGAATATAGTATGGCAGAAACTGGGCATAGACCATCATCTAATGCTGTATACCGAAGTCAAGTCTAAATGGGTGCACAATATTGGTATGAAGGCTGATATTGTAAGTAATCTGGGGAAGCAAGGAATAGTTCAGCTGTCAGATTTATGGAGTAGGGAAAACTTTAAGATCAAAGAAGTGTTGGAGAGCAGTATAAAATGCAAACTGGACAAACTTGATTACATTAAATTGAAAAGTTTCTGTACAAAGCCAATGTAACCAAGATTAAGAGGGAAGTGGGAAAGTGGGAAAGAATTTTTACAACCAGTGTCTCTGATAAAGGCCTCATTTCTAAAATATACAGGGAATTAAGTAGAATCTATAAGAATACAAGTCATTCCCCAATTGATAAATGGGCAAAGGGTATGAACAGGCAATTTCAGAGGCAGAAATTAAAGATATTCATGAGCATATGAAAAAATGCTCTAAATCACTCTTGATTCAAGAAATGCAAATCAAAACAACTTTGAGGTGCCACATCTTACCAGTCAGATTGGCTAAGATGTCAACACAAGAAAATGACAAATGATGGAGAGGATATGGAAAAATTGGAATACTAATGCATTGTTGGTGGAGCTGTGAACTGATACAACCATTCT
>CM053590.1:91007504-91025726 GCA_028646515.1 Pseudochirops corinnae
CTTGCATACCCTTTGACCCAGTAATACTACTTCTGGGGATGCACTCCAAAGAGATCATAGAAGTTGGAGGAAGACCCATATGCACAAAAATATTTATTGCAGCTCTCTTTTTTGGTGGCAAAAAGCTGGAAATGAAGGGGATACCCATCAATTGGGGAATGACTAAACAAGTAGTGGCATATGAATGTAATGTAATACTATTGTACTATAAGAAATGGGGAGGAGACGGTCTTCATGTTCACCTGGAGAGCCTTATACACACTGATACTAAATGAGAAGAGCAGAACCTGGAAATATTTGCACACAATCACAGACACATCATATGTGTGATGACCAACTTTGATAAAGTGGACTCTTCTCAGCAATGCACAGTTATAAGACAACTTTATAAGTCTCAGGATGGAAGGACATATTTACATTAAGAGAAAGATCTAGAAAGCACAGAGTTTAAATGGAGACTGAAGCAACCTACATGCTATCATTCTTTTTCATGTTTGGTTCTCTTTCTTTTTCCCATTGTTCACTCCCCTGGTGACATCCCTTCTATACAACCAGATTAATATCCAATTTGAAAATATTTGCAGATCCATTATTGATTGCATGCTGCCATGGGTCGGGGGGAGAGGGTGGAGAGAAAATTTGAAACTCAAGAGATTATGGAACTGACTCTTGTAAATTAAAGTAAATAAACAAATCAAATTTGTTTTAAAAAAAAGAGTATATATGTCCTTTTAGGCAAACTTTTTCCTACATCAAGGTGGCAACAATAGCTATTATATTTGAAGACATGCTAAGATTCCTAAAAGGTCCTTACAGACTAGAATACTTGAACAAATCCAATCAGAAGTAATGATTATAAATAAATGTAAAATACTTATTTGGGTTCAAAAAGAGCAACTTCAGAAGTGTAAGATGCTGGAAGTATGGCTAGAGAGCGTTTAGTCTGAGAAAGGTAATTGAATGAATTATGAATTAAGTAATTAAATATTATTTGCAAAGCATTGATCTGGGAATAAATATATAAAAAGTAGTGTATTTTCTACTTTCCAGGATTTGACATTCTAGGGGGAGTGAAGGGTCTATACTTCATGCGATGTGTGGAATATTTTAAAGAATTTGTGATGGACAAAGAATCCTGGAAAAGATTTTGAAACTCTTTCTCTGAACATTTTTATATAACACTATATTATTTGATTGAATACAAGAATATATGTGTAATCTTTGCAATTAAAATATGATTCACAGATTAATAAATAAAATATAAAATTGGCCAACACAAATCAATAAAAATTTCCTCCCATTTCCTTTATAAATGCATTGTTTTTTTATATAGGAAAATGATGCAGAGAACATTGGTTCTTGCGTTTGTTTCTCACTTATTATTATTATTTTTTTAATGTTGTGATTAGATGGTAAGCTTGGTTTTGCAGTGGATAGAATACCAGATTTAAAGTCAGGAAAATTCATCTTCTTGAGTTCAAATCTGGCCTCAAACAATTACTAGCTGTGTGACCCTTGGCAAATCACTTAAACATGTTTGCTTTAGTTTCCTTATCTGTAAAATGTGTTGGAGAAGGACATGGTAAAGCACTCCAATATCTCTGCCAAGGAAATCCCAAATGGGGTCACAAAAAGCTAGACATGACTGAAAAATCACTGAATGTGATTAGATCCACCTCCACTTTCTTGCCCACAATGATTCAGACCAATGAGATTAATTTGAATGATTAAATGTGTTATTAAAGAGATAGTTTGTGATCATTTAGAAAAGCAAATAGTAATTCCAAAGAGTTGATTTATTTTCATCAATAAGAGATTGTGCTGCCATCAACTCAATTACTTTTTTTAAAGGTGTTCTTAGAGTGGCAAATCAGAGGAATACTGTAGACATTTTTAGTTTTTAGTAAACACATTTGGCAAAATTACTCATGCTATTCTTGTGAACAAGATAGTGAGGTGCCAGTGAGAGTTAAGTGAAACAAGAATAGTTAAGTGCAAAAATCCAGAAAGCTGCCATTAATAGGCTGCCATTAATACTGTAACGTTAAGATGGAAATATATCTCCAATATATGTTTACTCTCTAATTGTTTTGTTTTTTAAATAAAATTTGCATAGAGGCATTAACGGCATGATCAATAAATTCACTGATAATACAAATCTTGTGTTGATAACTAATATGGTAAAGATCCTTAAATATCATCATAGTATAAAACATTGGACTGAAATTAATATTAAATGACTTAATTTCAACACATGTAAGTCTTAATACTGGGTGAAAATATATATGTTGAGCAGTACAGTATTGGCAAACTAAGGCTCAACAGTAGTTTTGTTTGAAAAAGAAGTTATAATTTGAAAGTATTGAAAGGTCAGAATAAAAAATAAAACACAACACTGTGTTATGACAATCAGATTCATATTTTAGTTTGATAAAACTTGCCAAATTTTGTGTCTCCCTAGAAAAGCCTCCAAACCCCAGGCCCTTCCATGTCATGTTTATTCATAGGAGAGTAGCATTTTCAGTGAATATTGTTTATTAATTTATTTTTCTAATATTGGTATGTACTTGTTTAATGCTGTGTGAGAAGAGGCTAATATTAAACTTATCTTTTAATAGAATGATGTGGCTACTATGACATATAATTATGTATTATGTATTCATGCTATAAAAGGTCTCTGTTCTTTAATTTTTTCAGTGTTTATTGATTTTGTGCTTTGTGTGATAGGTTGGCTTAAACTATTATCTTTTGTATTTATGTCAATTACATTATCTTTTATCTATCATTTGGGTTTTAAACTTTCAAATCATATGTTAATTAAGACTCTCCTTTACTCATCCTGGAGGTAATTGATTTCCAAGTGATTTCTTTCTTGAAATATCTCATATTCACCCAAATTCCTTCCTTTCTGATCACTGCCACATTTATCACCTTAGTTCCAACCATTAATGGCTAACTATTGAATTAATATAATTTCTTCCTGGTAGTTCTTCTAATTCCATTTTCTTTTTCTTGTTCTAATCCATTGTGCATAATATTCTGATTGTAATTATTTGTAAATAGACCAATTTCAACTAAAAGCTCCTGAAAGAAAAGTAGAGTGTCTCCCTCAGCCCCCTTTTGAAGTAATCAATGTAATAAATACTTGCTGACAGTTTTATTGATAAAAAAGAACTTATTTAACTCCATTTCAATGAGAAATTTTGAAATAGCAATCTTTTAAGTCTAATTTAATCCGTCTATGCTGATTGATTTACTGACTAACAATCAGATAATTAACCAGTTGTTTAGTGTGTACATACTATAAATTTGAAATTATGGTTTTGGTGACAGTTATATGGATTTGGTTACCTATATTTTTCAAATTTTCTGAATATCATGGAAATTTCCATAGAATGAGCAATTCAAACATAGTGCTCATTTTTGTCTGAGATCTGTGATCTCACCAATATATTTATTCGTTTTATTTGTGTAGTTCACAATTAACACATATCACCTTATCCTATGGGATTATAGAATTTCTTTTTTAATTACTTCATAGAGGACCTCAGGTGTTTGATAACTTTCCTCCAGTTCTTCTATTATTTTGTAGATACCAGTGCAGTGCTCATGTTGTTCATCTGTGATTTTTTACTCTTTCTGGGAGACTGTGTAATCTCATTTTCTAGTGATACATATTCCCAATGATGTCTTTTATTCCACTTCTCTCATATGTCATCCTTGGCAATACACTACAGACTACATATGCCCAATACACATCTCTCCATTGCTCTTTGATTCACTGTAATTTTAATTTTACTGAGATCATTGTGTTACATTATTCATAACCACGTAACATTAGTGGTGTTGTTAGCTTTTGAGGTATGGAGAAGCTTGGGAATCCTCTGACATTCTATCCAATTGCTCAAATTAACTACAGCATACCTTCTTTTTCCTATTTAATTTAGTATTTATTTCATTTCAAGACTAGATATATAATATACATGTGTTAGCTCCGGTTTCTTTCTATTGAACTGGTGATTAATTTTTATACAAGTGTGTATTTATACAGAGTGATGAGGAGTACATTGACTCTGTGTGTATACACATATATATGTGTATATATATATGTGTGTGTGTGTATGTATGTATGTAGGCATATATGTATATATAGACTATATAGCCTTTTTAAATTGAAGAATTTGAAGAATTTAACACCAGTGCAGTAGTTGACCTTGATGCTGGGTTCATCCTCATTGAAAGCGTTTGATAACCTGGTTGAAAACATCATGCTAAAAAGCAAGGGAGGAAGCACACAGACTTGTTTCACTCCCTTGGTGAGTTGGAAGACACAAGAGCATTATCCATTTTCTAGAAACCAGGAAAGCATGCCAACATGAAATTGACATGCAATACTGATGAATTTCTCTGGGCAACCAAATTTTGACATAATTTTCCATAAGCCCTCACAACTAACAGTATCAAAGGCCCTGGTCAGCTCTACAAACATTGTGTATGGACCTCTGTTATGCTCCTGGCATTTCTCCTGGAGTTGTCAATGTGGCAAACATCATTTCAATTATTCCTCGGCCCTTTCTGAAGCCACACTAGCTCTCAGGTAGATGACCATCTTCCAGGTGAAGGATCAGCCTATTATGGAGGACTCTGGCAAGAAGAATCTTGCCAGCAATGACTAAGAGAGAGACTCCCCTGTGATTGTAGTGGGGCAATCTATTTCCTGGCATGCCTATATCAGAGAAGGTGCTGTGTTCTATGAGAAAAGAAGAATTGAAATAGTTCAAAGCATACACAGCATGGGCAGATTTGTAGAATCCACCCCAAATGTTCACACAGACTATTTTTGCCTAACCTGTGGTAGAGCATTCTGAGCTCATACTGCTCTGATCAGTCAAAGTTAAACACATTGATTGAAACTTGACTTTAGCATAGCGATATCATTTTGGTCCTTTTTGAAAATGGACAACAATCAACGAACCGTGTGTATGTGTATGTATATGTGTATGCACACATATATACATATATATGCGCATATATATACACATATGTGTGTGCATATATATATGTATACATGCATACACACAATCCTACATCTAGGATACTTTTATGTTTTCAAATTTAATTACTAGGCTGAAATTGTTTGAATGGACATTGATGTGTTTCTTTAGTGTTCCAGAGCCTAAGGCAATAAACAAGATATTAAATATGACCAAAGACATCTAGAGCTTCATCATCACCAATTATTGAATTCTCTTCTATTTGGACTCTACATAGAACATATTCATTGGCACTTGTTAATATCTTCACTGAGTGTATTTCTCTCTGTTTTATTTCTTATTTGATTCTGATGCAATATAGATTATTAAATAGTCAATGAGATTCAAAGAAAACCTGTACACTTCTTAGACTTCTTATAATGAGACATTGGCATAGGTTCATTTTTTTTTTTTTTTTTGCGTTCTGATGCCTTGATTGAACCATAAGCTCTGTGATGTGGGTGCGCTCTCTAATGTTTTAGACACAACTCATTCACCATTTTTTCTTTTAACTTGCCTCCTATTTCCTATAAATCTTGTGTGATTATGACATTTGAAGAGTGCGGTCTTTCATAACTTAATGCCAATAATGCCATTTGCAACTAGGAGCATCCAGAGAACCACAACATTTATATGTAATACTACTTTAATTTGAATTATGTGCTAAGTATCTTCCATGAAAGAGGCAAATAATTTTGATGATAATATGTCTCCCATGCTTATGTAACCTTTGACATTAATAATACAGTATCACTGGAGAAAATTTGATCTTCCATTGCATCTTTCAAAGAAGGATCTTAGGCACAATTTGTTGCAAAAGTAATATTAATTCAGAGTTTTACTCTATCCTTTTTATATAGTCAGCTTATAGTAAGTACAATGAGACCTTGAATTCTATAGTCTGCTCTACAGTATCATTTGAAAAATGCTGCCTGTTACCTTCTAATACTTTCTTAAAGGTTATCCTTGATACATAATAAATTGTTCTTATATATAGTTCATAGTTGTGAAAAATTGGCTTATGGATCAGTAGATTTCAACATTTATTTCTCATACAAAATAAGTTTAAAATAAAGTAAAAGGAAATACTTTTTCTCCCATAAACAATATGTACTGGACATAAACTGGTTAATCAATTGCTCTATTTAAATACTTCTTTAGTCTGGTATTTTCATATATACATTTAGGTATATAAAACATATATGCACATGAATACATGCACATACACTTATACCACCATAAAGCGATCATAAGCTCATGGCACTAATTCTACAAATTGTAGAAATTAGTTTTATAATTTTATGAAAATCCATACAAACTTGTATTTTTCCATGAATATATGGGGCATTCATCATAGATTCACAGAATCTGATAACTAAAAGGGATTGCTACAGCCTTCTAGTCCAGAGATGCCAAACATGAGGGAGTAGATATCAAGGTTTTCAGTGTTTTAGAATGTAGACACAATCAGATTAAAATGTAATTGAGAAATATTTAATAAAATAAATTAAAACATGATAGAATCTATATAATGTTAATATGTGATTTTCTAAGTCAATATGCAGGTCACAGAGTTCCTTATGTATGTTTTAGTGATCCCCTGTCATTTCTATTTGAATCTGACACCACTATTCACCACTATCTAGACCAACACATAAATGAAAGGAATCTTTATAATGACATTCCTAGTAATCCCTTTTCTAAAATGGTGGAATAGTTCAAAGGAAAGGGAACCTAGCACTTCTTTCTAGTTTGAGTTTTTAGGATTAAAGTCTTTCCAGCCATTGCTTCCAGTTCTGCCTTCTGGGGTCAAAGGGAACAATTCAAATTTCTCTTCCATAGGACAGATAATCAAATGCCTGAAGAAATCTATCAAGTTCCCTCAGAGCTTAACATGATATAACTCTCACCGGGTCACATTGAACTTGGAGGTATGGGGTTATGCTGTACGACAGTTAGAAAGATAGGAAGAAGTCAAGTTATAGAAGATTTTAAAAGAAAAAGGAGGATTTTATATTTGATCCTTGAAGTAATAAGGAAAGGAAGGACTTTATTTAGTTTGTGTGGTTTGGGGAGGTACATTTTAGAGAAAAATGTGGTCAGACTAACACTTTAGGACAATCACTTTGACAGATGAGTGGATAATGGTGTGAGTAGATATTGGAGTCAGATAAACCAAACAACAGGCTTTTATAATAGCTCAGGCATAAGGTGATGTAGGACTGTGCCAGTATGGTGTTGGTAGCAGTATCAAAGGAGGAAGTAACAAACACTTATCAAGTGACTGCTATGTACCAATATGCTAAGTGCACAATGGATTTAGTGATAGCCCTGGAGTCAGAGGGACCTTAGTTCAAATCTGCCATCAGACACTTACTAGCTATGTGACCCTGGGTACGTCACTTAACCCTGTTTGCCTCAGTTCTTCATCTATAAAATGAGCTGGAGAAGGAAATGGCAAATCATCCCAGTCTGTTTGCCAAGAAAACCCCAAATAGAATCATGTAAAGCTGGGGGCAACTGAAAAATTACTCCACAACTACAACAGAAGAGGACATATACAAGACATATTATGAAGTTCTGATGAGGGGACCATCAGCTCCTTATACCTGAATCTTTCACCTTCTCGATGCAGTCTAAGATCAGATTACATTTTTTTTGACTGTCACATCACAATGTGTACCCATTTTGAACTTGCTGTCCATTGAAATCCCCTGATCGCTTTCAGAACCACCATTGTGTAACCATGCCTCCCATATACTTGTGAAGGTCATTCCTGGTACCCAATTGGAAGACAATATATTTACTCATATTGTATTTCATTTTATCATACTCAAATGATTCCTTGACCTGTAAAATCTCTTTGAATCCTGATGCTGTCATTTAGTCTATTAGCTACTCCTTCCCACTTTTTGTCATCTGAAAATTTGATAGCTATAACATCTATATTTTTGTCCATCATTTAAAAAAAAATAAGTTAAACATAACAAGACTGACAATGAGCCCGTGGTTGTACTCCAGTGACTACCTCCTGACACATTGAGCTTGATCATTAACAACTTCATACTGATACACCAGATCCAAACCACTTCTAAATGTGTTCTGTTTATAACTGTCTCCACTCTCTCAAAATTCTCCCAGAAACAGCACAAAATATGTCACCAAAACCTTTTCTAAATCAATATCAGGTACATTCACAACACTCTCTTTCTTTAGTTCACTATTTTTGTTTAGAAAAATAGACATGAGATTAGTCTCTTCTGGATGAAACATGCTGATTTATTGCAATTACTACTCTCCTTTCTAGATATTTGGCAACCACCTCTTTAATATTCAATTTTAGAATTTTCCCAGGAATCAAAGATAAGGTCAATGGTTAACAGTGTGTAGACTCTCTCTTTTCTGGTTTTTTTTTTTTTTTTTTTATTAATCAGTAGAACATTTGTCCTCCAATCTTATGGCATCTTACTTGTTTTCCAGGATTATTAATAATACATACATTGCCCACAGTTCTCTATAAGCTAGTCATACTTTTGCTAGGTCCTTTTCAGTTTCGAGCAGTAAGAATAAAGCTTTATGAATAAAGATTCACAAGTTTTCTATGTAATCTATTATATCAACGAATAACAACTCCCCCCACATCCACCAATTTCCACTACACCTAAGAAAGTCAAATCAGTTTTTTTTATTCTCACACAGGCTAACATAACACTACAGCAACACTTATATTTTATCCAGTAACTAGTTCATATGGTCAGTCATACTATAGTGATGACCAGTAAACTATTCATCTTCTTGTCATTGGACCTCTTTTAGAAACAACAAAATAATCTTTTGTATTATTTCCTTATTTTATGTTAACCTCAAGATTTTGCATTACTTTAGGATTTTTAATTATCCAGCCGACACATTATGCCTCTGAATCTAATTCTGATCACCACAGCATAACATAACAGACAATATGAGAATGTATTTTTCTCAACTCGGTTAGCCAGCTCTTACCTTGTACAAGATACCTATATTCATTTTACTTTGAACAAGACACTAAAATAATCCACAAAGCACGTAAAGATTTCAATTATTTGATATGTTCCTGTGTATGGAATAAGTTTTTAAAATAATTGTCAATTCATTCTGTTATTAAATGGTCATTAGCATATTTTTACTTAGAGCCCATGGGTATAAAGCATTAGCCTATGAGACATACAGATAAATAGATATGCACAGCTCTCTGGATAAATGAATGCAACTTAAAAAAATAGAAGCCTTCATTTTCCACCATTTTCCATTTTATCAATTCTATTTCATCATAAATGATTAGCCAAAATGACATTCTCTTATAAGATACATATTTACATTAATATCCATGTAGCAAACTTAATTGAGCAACAGAAGAGCTGTTGTTGTTCTGTTATTGATGTCTGGGCTATCACGAAGGTAGTAATTTAGTGCACTACTATAAATAGAAAAACATAGTGGATGGAACTGGCTGGTCTAGTGTTTTTAATATTCCCTTCAGGGTAAAGTATGACATAACCTAATTACAGTGGTAGAGCTTTCACTATAGGGAAAATTGTTGCTATTCCATTTGACAATCAAGTAATTAGGTTCTCTGCTGGATGTTTTACTGTATGTTACTAATTAAGCCATCCACTGGAATTATTTAAATTTTAGTCAAGACATTGCTGCTATAAAAATTAAAGAAGGCATCATAATAAAGGAAAAACTTGTATTATCTGATCTCTTCAAGTATACATGTTTCTGTTTGTCTCCCCATATATAGTGATACTTGATTAGAATGGGATAAGTTTATGTCATTCAAATATGTAAGAATCACTGAATTAAGTTTTAGAAGTGACCTAATGCAACCCATATATGAAGGAAATAACCACTAAACATATTCATCAAATAGACATTCAGATTGTGTTTGACAAGTGAGGTAGTCTATTAAGCTTTTGGACCACTTGAAAATTTAGAAAATTTTGTTGATTCTTTTGGCTGTTTTTTTTTTTTTTTTTTGGTGTAGGGGGGTGGTTTCTCTGACATCAAACTTCGCTTCTTTGTAATTTCTTGTCATTAATTTCAGTTCTGTCTCAGGATAAATGGAGCAAGTGTATCCTTTTTTTTATAAGATAGCTCTGTAAATATTTGAAGATGGTTAATATATGTCCTCTGAGTTTTATCTTCTCCAGGATAAACATAAAGATTCCTTCAAACAATCCACATAGTAATGAAATCAAGACCTTTCAACATTCTGTCACTGTATTTGGATACTCTCTGGTATATCAATGTCTTTCCTAAACCAATGCTACCCAGAGCTGAACAAAGGACTTCATTTGAGGTCTTATGAATTTAGAGTACAACTAGACTATTTATTAGGTCTTCCTTCCTGAACTCTATGCTTCTTTCATTGTAGTGCTAGATCACGTTAGCTAATTGACTTCAAAAAATCAACGAGTACCCATATTATATTTAGAAGTCTGTTGAAAACTCTAAATCTTGATAAGGGGAAGCCCAAGCTACAAAAGGGCAGAACTGAGAAGAGAATACTTGTGGCAGAACTGAGAAGGGGAACTTTGTGCTGACCAGGGAGACAGGTCCTGCAGACCCAAAGCAGCAGAGAGCCAAGAGGCCACTGTACCAGGCCTGCTGATCCACCAACCACAAGGGCCACTCCCAGGCCTATCACCACAGGGTAAGGATCAGTTGGATCTGGGTAAGAGATAAAGGGAGGGCCCCAGGCAGGGGCAGCAGCTATTCCTGGGGCTACCTGGAAATTTCCACAGCCTGGAAATTTAAAACTCCCCTATCTGAACTTCCAGGGAGCAAGATGACAATCTGAACCCTGGCTGCTCCAATTCCCCCCCCTCTAACTCCAAAACACAGTAATTACTGGCCCAGAGGAAAATTTTAAGCAGTAAAGGTTTAGGAACCCCCGAGGAAGGATGTGGCTAAGGTTCTGCCTCAAAATGGCAAGAAAGCAGACTACAAAGACAAAGGCAAAGACAAAAGCAATCAAACTCAGAAAGAGAGAGTATTGACTCCACACCTGTAGCTGAAGCCTCAACAGGGACTATGACTTGGTCTCGGGCACAGAAAGCATTCCTAGATGAGCTCAAAAAGAACTTTGAAATCCAGCTTAGAGAGGTAGAAGATAAAATCAACACCTCTTATAAAAACAAAATTGCAAAATTAGAAAAACTTTACAATGAAGAGACAGCTCCTTAAAAAGTAAAATGTGTGAACTAAAAATGAAATCTGAGTATATGGAAAAGGAGCTTCAAAAACCTACCGAGGAGAATAATTTGCCAAAAACTAGAATCAAGCAAATTGAAGCCAATGACTCTATGAGGAACCAAGAATCAGTCAAACAAAACATCAAGACTGAAAAATTAGAAAAGGAGGTAATATATCTCAATAGAAAAATAACTGACCTGGAAAACAGATCCAAGAGAGATAATCTGAGAATCATTGGTCTACCAGAAAATCATGATGAAAAATGATTCTGGCCAATATCTTCCAAGAACTCATCAAGAAAAACTGCCCTGAGATCCTGGAACCAGAGGGTAAAATAGAAATCGGGAGAATTCACCAGACACTTCCTGAAAGAGATCCCAAATTGAAAAGTCCACAAAACATTGTGGCCAAACTCCAGAACTGTCAAGAAAAAGAGAAAATACTACAAGCAGCCAGAAAGAAACAATATTAGTGGAACCACAGTGAGGATCACACAGGATCTGGTAGCCTCAATGCTGAAAAATCAGAGAAACTGGAATATGATTTTTCACTAGGCAAAAGAGCTTGGGCTACAACCAAGGATCACCTATCCAGTGAGACTGAGCATAATCTACCAGGCAAGGAGATTGACATTCAGTGACATAACAGAATTCCAGACCTTCCTAATGAAAAAGCCAGAGCTCAATGCAAAATTCCACCTTCAATTACAAGACCCAGGAGAGACATAGAAAGGTAAATAAGGGAAACACACGCGCACACACACACACGCACACACACACACACACACACACACAAAACTTGTTATTTAACAAGAACAAACTGTTTACATCCCTATAGGGGAAGCTGATACCTGTTAATATCATGAACTCTATACCTATGGCAACATCTAAAAGAGATATAGACAAATAGAGGGTGTGGATATAAACTATGAAAAATGATGATAAAAATCCTTATTAATGGATTATAATGGAAGAAAAGAGTGAAGCAGAAAAGGGTAAATAATGCTACGTAAAGAAGCATAAAAACAATATAGTAGAGGAAGAGAAGGGAGGGAGGTGACCATTATATGAGCTTTTCCCTCACTGGTTCTGGTGCAAAAAGGGAATAACACAACCAGTTAAAGATCGGACTCTTTCGCAAAGAGACATAAAACTTATCATAATAGAGGGAAAGAGGGGAGGGAGAGGAGCACTGCGTGAGATCTATTATCATCAGTCTTGGTTCAAGGAAGAAATAACATACAACATTGAGTATAAAAATCGATCATATCCTACAGGCAGTAGGAGGAGGGAAGGACCAGCAAAGGGGGTGATTTAGAAGGGAGGGAAGAAGTAGTAAGAGAAAAGGGTAGGAAAAGGGAGGAGAGCAGATAAGAAGGGAATACTGAAGGAGGTGGTGGTCAAAAGGAAAACTCTTAAGAAGAGGAAGAGAGAAGGGGAAAAACAAAAGCACAATCACAGACATATCATATATGTGATGACCAACTTTGATAAACTGGACTCTTCTCAGCAATGCACAGTTATAAGACAACTCTACAAGTCTCAGGATGGAAGGATATATCTACATTCAGAGAAAGATCTAGAAAGAACAAAGTTTAAACGGAGAAGGAAGCAATCTACATGCTATCATTCTTTTTCATGTTGATTCTCTTTCTTTTCTCCCATTTTTCACTCCATTGGTTACAACCCTTCTATACAATCAGACTAATGTCCAGTGTGAAAGTATTTGCAGATCCTATACTTGATTGCATGCCATCATGGGGTAGGGGAGAGAGGCAGGGGAGAAAATTTGAAACTCAAGGGATTGTGGAACTGAATCTTGTAAACTAAAAGTAAACAAACAAATCAATTAAATTTAAAAAAAGAAAACTCTAAATCTTTTTGAGAACAACTTTTGGGTAACTATGTATCTCCTACCTTATAATTATAAAGTTCATTTTTTCACCCAAGTAAAAGTCTTCATATTTTTCTGTATTAAATTTTATTTTATTAGATTCAGTCCAGTGCCCTAGTTTACAAAGACCCTTTTGGATCCTGACTTGGTTATCCAATCTGTTAGCAATCTCTCCTATCTTTGTGTCATTTGCAAAGTTGATAAGCAATTCATCTATGCTTTTATCCAAGTCTTTGATAAAAATGTTAAACACAATAGAGCTAACAACAGTTTCCTGGAATACTCCCAAGGAGAGCATTGACCTTGATCCATTAACAACCATGTGTTTGTGTCCTGTCATCTAGCTAGTAACAAATTAATATAAATTTAAAAATCTACTCTCCATCTTTTCTGCGACTGTAAAATTGAGAAACTTTACCAAAATCTTTGCCAATGTCTGGATAAACTTACTTTGGTAAACTGATTTTTAAATAATGTAAATGTGAGAATTTCTCTAATCTGTTAGTAATTTTTACAAAATGTAGTTAGTTTTTCATGATTCTTCTCAATACAGCCATTTGGGCTCTTTGCAATCACTATTTGCCTCTCTAGATACTTACAATCATCTCTTTAATGGTGCATTTTAAAATTTTCCTGGAGAGAAAAAATCAAACTCACTGGCCTATTTACTTTGTTACACTTTTTTAAAGTTGTGTCAACATTTGCTAATTTCCAAAATTGTCACATTTCTCATTTTTTATGATCTTTTTCAAATGTCACTGACAGTACCTTAGATATCATAGTTGACATTTGTTTTAAGAAACAAAATGTACCAAGTGAAGGAAATTCATCAAGGACAGGTAATTGGTCACTTCCATACTTATCTTTGGTTTGTCTGTCTGTTAGTTGTTAATTCTTTCTTTCCCCCTGTCATTTCCAATGCAACACCTGTTTCCCTTTGGTTAAAAAAAAAATAAAGCAAAACAAACATTGGGAACTCATGCCTTTTTTTGTTACCTATCCAATTTACACTATACAAAGATTCTATTTATTTTTAAACTTCCTTTTTACCGCAAAAATTTTCTTCCCAATATTTCTTTGCTGAGGTCTCCTTGTAATGTTCAAATCATGTGATTTTCTGGCTTTCATTATGTTTTTTATGGTCTCCAATTTTTTTTCTTTTCTATATTATATAAATTCTGTGTGTAAGTATAACTTCAAATTTATCTTGATAATAAAGATGAGTTTTTAAAAATCACACTTTCATGCCTCTAGCACAATATTAGCCTTTGTCATTTTCACCAAACATCCATTGCACTTTGCATTGGTTGCCTAATGGTATCTCTATTTAGAGCTTTGGGTAACTGACTCTTGCTGTTTTTAGCACTACTTTTCTGTCTAAATCTAGTCGAGATAAATTATACCTGGGCTGAGTTTGCAATACTTTAGTGTGCAATTCCTTTGATAGTTAGATTATACTTGTCTTGATACTTCAGTGTAAATATAATTTGAGAGGCTTGTTGCTTGTTTCTTGTTTCTGGTAAGTGTTGTGACTTGAAGATGAAAATATGCCACACTGGCTTGTTGGTTCTACTTGGAAGAGACATAGAACTGTCACTTACTTGAAAGAGGAAAATGTTTCATCATTCACATTAAACTCCAAGGACTTACAAGATCTGCCGCGTAAACAAAGTTTGAAGTACTTTTTGTTCAGCAACTATGTATAGCTCTGAAAGTAAGAGGAGCTCTGGGTCTCATTTTTCCTTGGCCATTGAAGTATCATTGTTTAAGAGCAGTATTCCTTTTTTCTTCTCAAGCACAATGGAACATAACATTTTTTTTCCAGCATTTCAAAAAAAAAAATTCCCTCATGGAAAACAAATGACAGGAAATGTCCATTATAAGAAAATAATTTCCTCCACCTAAAACACAATCCATCTTGAAATTGCCTTCTCATACTTTTATAGTGGATGACTTTGAACTTGGTACACAGGAGACAAATCAAGATGATGAAATACAGAGAGATCACTCCAGAAAGGTTGGCACCAACCACCTATGCATGCTCTTGTCAGCTTGGTTGTATTCCCAGAAAAAAGAAGGGACATTTATTTCATTTCGATGTTTTGAAATAATTAAAACAAATTGATGTATATCTCTACCTTTGTCTGTGTGTCTATCTACCTTTATCTATCTATCTATCTATCTATCTATCTATCTATCTATCTACTTTTATCTATCTATATATCTATAATTTATTCTTTGTAATTGTTACAATTTTTGCCCAACACAGTTACTATTAATTCTGCATTACTTCTGATGAGATAATGTGTCAAGGCATGCAATGCTACTATAAGTAGTAAGTGGTATAATGGATATAGTGCTGTGCTTAGAACCAAGAGAACCTGAATAAAAATCCAGTCACAGACACTTTGTAGCTGTGTTACTCTAAGTAATTATTAACTTCTGTCTGACTCAGTTTCTTCAACTTTAAAATGTAGATAATAAAAGGGTTGTCTTGAAGATCAAGTGAGATAAAATGTGTAAAATACTTAATCAGTCCCTGGCACATCATAGGCACTTAAAAAACACTTCCTCCCTTTCCTGCCTCCCCTTATTAGGAGGCAACCGTGTATAATAGTGAGAGTACAGGCATCACATTTAAAACATTTGGGTTTGAATCCTGTCTGTGGAACTCTGGATAAGTTAATTTATCACTCTGCATCTCAGTTTCCTTTTGTGAAAGAGGAAGACTTGGAACACATGATCTCTCTGGTCCCTTCTGTCTATAATTCTGATCATTATGAATTATAGAAGATTTAAAAAAATAGTACTCCATCCTGATTGCTTCACTTGTTAGTAACTTTCTTATGGTCAATCTCACACTTTCATATTGATCCTTAATTCTTTCCAATTTAAATTTCCAACTCCTACCAAATCCTCATAGCACTGAGCCATTACTTCACCATATGGTCCACTGGCCCACTGTGACACAGTCATGTGCAAAAGATAAGACTTCCACCCAAGATTCTTTACTTCTACGACAACCTTTACCTACTGTGTGACACTGTCTTCCTATAATTATAGCTGTTACATATTAGGTCAAATGATACAGTAGATAGAAGGTTGTCCCTCAAACTCAGGAATGCCTGGTTTCATATCTTATATCTAAAATATATCATCTGAATACCCATTGACCAGGTATACAGCCTCTTGTGTCCCAGGCAATTCTGTAAGACCTCAAGTTACTTGTCAATCTGCACCTGGAAATGTCTATATGAAGAATAACAAATTGTCACTGTAACAATAATAGATAAATTATATGTATGTATACATGTATATTAAATGGATATACATGTTTTTATACATGGATATACATATATCCATTCTCTACATAGAGGAAAAAAATACTAGGTTACTTCAATGCTTGTACAAAGCATTGTACATTTTAACATAGTTGATGACAGTTTTAAAATGGGCTGAAAAACAAAAATTTTCACTTAAAAATTGGGATTTTTCATAAAATATCTGTCAGTTAAAGGTTGGAGTAAACATCTGATAGCAAAAAACTAGCAAATACCACATCTTTTGATTTTTACCCAGGCATATAGGAAGGAACTTTCATTTTGAGAGGGATAGTAAGATGCTATGAAAAGAAATACATGAAATTTAAAATGTATAGCAGTGTTAGAACTCAAACTCTGTTATAAAGCAGTAATTATCAAAATGAGTTGGTGCTGGTTAAAAATATAAGAGATCAATCAATGGAACAGAGTAGGTACATAAAAGTCAGAAGAAAATTGACAAAAGCTGCTAGGGAAACTGTAAAACAGTAAGGCAGAAATCACATTTAGACTAACACTAGTCCAAATGGAAACATGACAGATATGAAAGGTCATACCATAAACAAATTAGAATTAGCAAGAAATTTCATTTCAAATCAAAGGGTAGGGTAATTTCACAATCAACCAAGAGGTAGAGAAGGTCTCAGAAGATAGAATGGACAATTTTGATTACATAAAATGAAAAAAAAAAGTTTTTATGTAAACAAAACTAAAACAGATATCATTAGAAAGGAAAAATTAACTATGGGGGAAAATCTTTGCAGGAAGTTCCTTTGATAAAAGTTTCATTGCTAAGATATGTGAATAGAACTGATTAATTTTTATCAAAACAAGAACTATTTCACTAGTGATAAACCATTAAAGAATATAGAGACAAATGTACAAGGAATTCAATCTATTAACAACCATATGAAAGATGCTAAAGATTATTAACAATTATAGAAATTCAATTAAGATAACTTTGAAGTTTCACTTAACACCCCATTAGATTTCTGAAGATAAAGAAAAATATAGATCCTGGAAGATCTGTGAATTGGTCTAGCCACTGAGGAAAGTAATTTAAACTATGTGCCCAAATCAATAATCTCTCTCTCTCTCTCTTTTTCTGTCTCTTTCTCTCTGTATCTCACTCCCTCTCTTTGTATATACATATACATACATACACACATACATGCACACATGTATATATGTATTTTTGACTTAGCAAAAGATCATATTGTTAGGCCCTTAACCCAAGGAGATGAAAGGAAGAAGAAAAAATACTCTTGCACAAAATATTTTCAATAGTTATATTTGAAATGCCAAAGAAAAGGGAAATGAGGGGGGCATAAACTGAGAAACAGCTGAAGATATTTTATAATATAAATAAAATGGAATACAATTGTTCTATAAGAAATGACATAGGGCTTGGGTTCAGTGAAACCTGGGAAGACTTGTATGAACAGATGCAGAGTGATGTGGGTAGAAACAGAAGACTAGTTCATATACTAACACCAATATTGTAAAGAAAAGCAATTAAAGAGCTCTGAACAATATAATGATTAGTTATTATTTCAGAAAATTGATTTGATCTGTAGTTCTGATATCTCTTTTTTTTAAATTTTATTTTAGTTTGCATCATTCATTTACACAAGATTTTGAGTTACATATTTTTCTCCCCTTCTTTGCCCCACCCACCAACCCAAAACAGCCATCCCAGTGTGTCCCCCCTGCCCCACTCTATTCTCTCCTATGTCACT
>CM053590.1:91026226-91047840 GCA_028646515.1 Pseudochirops corinnae
TTTTAAGTCATTCTTCTCCTCATTGGCTTTTTGCACCTCTTTTGTCATTTGAGTTAATCTATTTTTTAGGGTGTTGATTTCTTCAGTCATACTGCTGACTCTCTTTTCATGATTTTCCTGCCACATTGTTATTTCTCTTCCCAATTTTTCTTCCACTTCCCTTATTTGGTTTTGAAAATCCTTCTTCAGCTCATCTCTAGCTTTAAGGCATTCTTCATGTTTCTTGGAGGCCCCTTGGGTGGGCGCTCTGGCTGCTCTTTCCTCCCCCCTCTCTCTCCCATGATATTTCTTTTCCCCAAAGAAGGAATCTAGGGTTTGGGAGCTGTTCTTACTTTGCTTTTTATGCTTATTCTTACTCATGGTTGTTCAGTCTGTGATTTTTTTTTAAATCTTTTGGGGCTCTGCTTCCAGAAAGGAAAGCTCTGTCCCAAATCGCTGGGGTCCTCCCGGCTGCCGTAGCTCTCAGGAAGGTTCTCTGACCCTTCTTACTTACTTCCGGCTGACTGGATAGTGAAGACTCCAGGACTGAGGTCCAAGACGGTGATCTGGATCCTGGCTGCTCAACGCGAGAGCACTGGCCTCAGAACAATTGCTTAGTCCCCCTGCTGTCTGCAGGCCTTGGGCAGGAAGATGCAATGCGGAGGCGGGTGCAAAACCTCTGCCTTTCGCTTTTCTGCTCTGGAGGCCTTTCGGCTGAACTGCTTTTCTCTCCCAACTTCGCAAGTTCCACTGACCTAGTTCTGAATGCTGCTTGCAGCTGCCGCTAATCTGCTCACTGCTCCTCTCGTCCGGCTGCCCCCGGGGCACAACCGCGGCTTCAGGCCAGGCTGGTTTCAGTTCGCAGTGCTGATATGGTTCCTCATAGCCGAGCTGACTTTAGTGGGAAGTATCTTTGTGTGCGTTTTGGAGTTCTAGGATTGATTTAGAGTCCTATTTTATGGGTGGCTATGTGAGAGCTGCGATATATTGCTGCTGCTACCGCCATCTTGCTAGTTCTGATCTCTTGATGGAGATGTGACAGATTCGGGACTCCCAATAAGATATACATTTTTAGACATTGATGGGAAGGGAATTTCTTTTGCTTGACGGCCTATTTCTTATTAAGGCTTTTTTTCTCTTTAAACTTTTGGTAGATGAAATTAAGAAAATGTTAATTAAAAAGCAAAATAATGAAGAAAAACAAAATATATATTTTATCCACAAGAGAAAAACATACAAATATTTAAATATGAATTTCAGTAAGAGAAAATTATTTTCATTTTCATTTTTTTGCCTTGGTCTCTTTTTATAATATTATTTTAATGGCTTTTCCTTATAAGAAACTAGAAATGTAAAACAGTGAGATCGAAAGCAAATAACCTAGTTCAGTGTTTTTCTCTTTTTCTTTCAGGATTTTTAGATGTTTTTCATCATTAAAAAGCAACCTTAACCAGCCACCCCATAATTAGATCCAAGAAACTCTTCATATTTCTCAAACCAACAGCAAGCAGAAAAAACAAAACCTGAAGTGAACTAAAACTTTCATTGCTAGCTCACCAAGTAACTACAGCATTATCTAGTTGACCTACTTTATGTTCACTGTTGTTTAAAAAAAAAAACAAAAACAGCACCATATGCTATCAATTAGATTACAAAGATTTTCCTGAAGAAATTACTGAAGATAAATTGCCAAGAACTTGATCATTTTTAAAACGTGAAGGACTGGAACAAATATGTTCTTGAAAACAGATACCTTACATCAAAATGGGCTATTGCTCATGAAATGTTATTACAATCTCCTTAGTCCTTTGCTAAAATGTCTCTGAAGTATGTGGAACTTCATTTATTTATTTATTTTACTGTTTCCTTGTTTTTCAGTTGTCTCTGAATCTTTCTGACCTCATTCGGCGTTAAACACAGTTTTCTTAGCAAAAATATTGGAGTGGATTGCCATTTCCCTTGCTGGGTCATTTTTAAAGATGAGGAAACTTTGACCAAGAAGGTTAAATGATTTATCCAGGGTCACACAGATAGTAGGTGTTAAATGACAGATTTCAACTCAGGGAGAGTAGGCCTGGAACTCTATTCACTGTGCTGTCTAGCTGCTCCATTTATTTTATTTTAATTTTATTTTGTATTTCTATTCTCAATTGTCATGCTCAAATTTCAAAATGGAGTTATGGAGATAAATATCTTTTTAAACAAAGAAGGGCCAAGACATTTATGCAAATCAGTTGAAGAGCAAAAGAACACTGGTTTTGGTGACAAGAGACTTGGATTTAAATTTTTTCCTGGCGTATGTATGACTATAGTTTCAGAATTTTCTTCATTTCATGATGAATTTAAATGAAGTAATGTATGTAAAGTGCTTTGCAAATTTTAAAGTGCTGTATAGAAATCAATTATTATTTTTTTAAAATTGACTTTACTTACTTTTAGTTTACAAGATTCAGTTCCAGAACCCCTTGAGTTTCAAATTTTCTCTCCACCCTCTCCTTCTCCTCCTCCCACCCATGGTGGCATGCAATCAAGTATAGGATCTGCAAATACTTTCACATTGGACATTAGTTTGGTTTTATATATGGGTTGTAACCAATGGAGTGAACTACGTGAAAGAAGAAACAAAATGAAATATGGGAAAAAAAAAACGATAGCACATAGATTGCTTTAGTCTCCATTTAAACTTATTTCTTGATCTTTCTCTGAATGCAGACATTTCCTTCCATCCTGAGACTTTTAGAGTTGTCTTATAACTGTCCATTGTTGAGAGGAGTCCAGTTTATTAATCAGTTATTATTATTACCATTTTAATTATTATTCCTCTACTATGATTATTACTATTACTACTACTACTACCACCACCACCACCACCACCACTGCTGCTACCATTACAACCTCTGCTGCTAATGCTGCTGCTACTACTACTACTGCTACTACTATCATTTACAAAATGAGATAGCAAAGTCTGGACTAGACAAAAGCTGCATTCCTTACCTTTTATTCAATCCTAGTATAACTATGAACATCCTATGAATCATACTCATAAGTTAGCAAGTTTCTGGTTTCAGATTTGCTGAAGGTTGTATGTTTTGAAAAGATAAAAGTTTCCCTTATTGACCACTGAGCAGGAAATGGTGATACCTCAGTAAATATTTAAAGTGAAGTGTCTCTACCCCAGATCTTCCTTCTCTTCTACTTGCAAATCATGCCAAGACTATTTTAAGTTGTTTCCAAATCAGACATAGGGAGATGTGGCTTATCCATCCTTGAAACCATGAGGCTACAAACACAAGGTGTATAAAGTACATGTCCTGCCTAGGTAAATCTGAACCTTGGTTTGAATTGCTTATTTTTTTCTTGTTTATATTAACTGAATGAGTATCCATTCTAAGAAGTCAGAGCTTGGAGGCAACCTTTTGATTTTGAGGTTTCCAGAGGTCCTGGACCCTATCAGATCAATAATGATCGGTGGTTAAAGGAAGATCCAATAGCAACTGTTGCAATAATCTTAAAGACAGGCATCAATAGGAGAATGTGCCCTATACTAGCTAGCTTTACCAGAAGACTTGATCCAGGAGGTATTTAGATGGTAGAATCAAGGAGAAATATAAAATTATGAATCAGGGAGGCTATACAATGACTTCTGAATGAATAAAACAGACTCCCTAGAGAGTATGATAACAGTTATAACTTGTCACTTAATACCATAATAAGATATTTTTTCAATTCGTCCAGTGAAACTTTCATGGCTATTGGCATTCTTTAGAGTATAGTAAATAACTACCTGGCCCATACTTGATTCATATTGTACATTGAATATATTTTGTTTCTCAATTGAGAAATACCTAGACATGAGAAAAACCTAAGTTTTTAACTATCTATCCCCAGGGCTCTGGGGTTATTGTTTAATGAAATGAAAACTGTGAGTTAAGAGAAGTATGCCTACTTTTTTTATCAGAGGCTTGCTTCCACAGGACTAAACCTGGGGTGGACCACATACCTGATGGCAGATCAAAGGGGCTTGCTCCTTAATAAGAGGGAATGGGTATAGTGCCCAGTCAATTGGTCCACTTAATGGTTTCTTAATGTTACATGAGGTTTTTATGGGATAGAAACAGGGAAGAAATAGACCTCAAAGAAAATATCATGATAATTAGAAATTTTTTAAAAATATTTTTATATCATTAAATATTTCCCATATTATATGCAAAAAAATGTTCATTTTTGGAAAAAAAAGTTCCAAATTCTCCTCCTGTTCTTTCCTCAACTCTCAGTTCCTGGAGAAAATAATCAATTATATATTAATTATAAATGTGAGGTTATGCAAAACAAGTTTTCGTATTAGCCAAGTTGTAAAAGAAAAGAAAAGCATAATAAAACAACAAAGATAAAGAAATTTTTAAAATTATGCTTTAATCTGTATTCAGAGTTCATTAGTTTTCTCTCTCTGGAAGTAGAGATTATTTTTCACCATGGGTCCTTTGGAACTGTCCTGGGTTATTGTCTCAATAAGAGTAGCTAAGTCATTCACAGTTGATCATCCTTACAATATTGTTATTACTGTGTACAATGTTCTCCTGCTTCTACTCCCTCCACTTTGCATCACTTCATCTAAGTCTTCCCAGATCTTTCTCAAACCATCCTCCTTGTGGTTTCTTTAGCACAATAGCATTTCATCACAATCACATACCATACCTTGTTCAGCTATTTCCCAGTTGATGGGCATCTCCTCAATTTCCACTTATTTGCTACCACAAAAATAGTTGGTATAAATATTGTGGGATAAATGGTTCCTTTTCCATATTCTTTCATCAATTTAGTCTACAGACCTAGTAATAGTATTACTGTATCAAAGAACAGGTATAATTTTATAGCCCTTTGGGTTTACTTTCAAATTGTTCTCCAGAATGGTTGGACTAGTTCACAACTTCACCAGCAGTGCATTAGTGTCCAAATTTTTACACTTTCCCTCAAGCATTTATTATTTTCCTTTTTTTCATGTTGATCCATCTTGAGAGTTGTGAGGTGGTCCCTTAGAGCTCTTTTAATTTGCATTTCTCTAATCAGTATTGATTTAGAGAATTTTTTTTCATGTGTCTAATGATAGTTCTGATTTCTTCATCTGAAAACTTCTTGTTCATATGCTTCGAATGCTTATCAACTGGCAAAAAGTTCTTATTTTTATTAATATAGTTTAGTTCCATATATATTTGAAAAATGAGATTATCTTTTTCAGAGAAAAATACTGAAAAATATTTCTTCCCCAGTTTCCTGTTTTCCTTCTAATTTTTACTACATTAAATTTGTTGATACAAAAGCTTTTTGACTTCTATATTCAAAATTATATTTACCTCCTATTATCCCCTCTATCTCCTGTTTTGTCATAACTTAATTTCTTATCCATAGATCTGACAGGTACATTTTTTTTCACATGCTCCTTAAATTTACTTATGATATTATGATTTATGACAAAATTATTTGTTCATTCTGACCTTATCTTAATATATGGCCTGTGGTGTTGGGCTGTGCCTAGTTTCTGCCAAACTATTTTTCAGTTTTCCCAGAATTTTTTTTCAAATTGTAAGTTCTGGTACCAAAAGCTTGGATCTTTTGGTTGATCAAACACTAAATTACTACTGTCATTTACTACTGTGTATTGTGTACCTAATCTATTCCACTAATCTACCACTCTATGCTTTAGTTTGTACCAGATTGTTTTGATGATTACCACTTCATGATATGGTTTAAAATCTGGAACTGCTAGTCTGTCTTCTTTAACATTATATTTTTCATTAATCTTTTTTTTCTTGACATTTTACCCTTCTAGATGATTTTTTTTTGTTTCTTCTAGCTCTATAAAATAATTACTTGGTAGTATGATTGGTATGACACTGAATAAATAAATTAAATTAGGTAGAATGCTATTTTTATCACATTGGCTCAGCTTATCCATGAGCAATTAATATTTCTCCAATTGTTTAGATCTGTCTTTATTTGTGTGAAAATGATTTGAAATTGTGTTCATAAAATATGAGACATAAATTGTCTTGGCAGGTCTACTCTCATGTATTTATATTATGTGTAGTTATTCTCAATATTGTTTCTTTTTCTATTTATTCTTGTTGGTTTTGTTGGTAGTATATAGACATACTGATGATTTATGTAGGTTTATTTCATATCTTGCAACTTTGATGAAGTTGTTACCTGTCTCAACAAGTTTTTTTTTAACCAACTACAAACTCAAACAAACTTAACTACTTCTGATGTTCCTCCTCTCAAAACATATTGAGAGAGAAAAAAAGAGGGAATCTGTTTGAAGTATGATGGTGTGTCATAATGAAAAAGAAGAGTGGAAATTTGGTAAAACAAGATCTAATTTTAATCTTGTAACTTAAATACTCATGTTCTTTGAACCTTTCATTTTTCTTTGTTTAACTAGAAATCAAATATTTTCTTTATTTTCCTCATAGCATCAATGTGAATAAGATTCTTTATAGGGCTTAGTGTCCTTTAGAAACATGAGTTAGTATCATTACATAATATCTGTTGCATGTAGCCAGTGTCATAGCCTAGCATCAGGGTTAGGGTAACAAGAGATCATCAGGAGTGGTTCTCAAATGCCATATACACATAATATTTTTGTATTGAAACACAGATATTCAGATTCAAGTTTCCATAAATATGTTTCAAAGTATACCAAAATATTTAGATGTACACAAATAAATATATTTCAAGATAGAATATGATAGGAGTATTTTTAAATTTTAGTTCTGTTCAAAATTCTGTCCCTCCCTTTAGCCCCTCTACCCATTGAGAATGTAAACAATATGACACCAATTACACATGTGATACCATATAAAACACTATTTCAATATTAACCATGTTGCTAAAGTAAAAGAAAAAAAAACAAGAAAAATAAAGAGGAAAATATGCTTAAATCTCTGCAGTTCATTAATTCTTTTTTTTTTTGGAAATGGATATCATTTTTTCATTGTGATTCCATTTAAATTGTGCATCATTGCATCAGACAGAGTTTTCTGAGTCTTTTACAGATCATCATCTTTACAGTATTGATGTTAGTGTGCACAATGTTCTCCTAGTTCTATTCATTTCACTTTGCTTAAGTTCATTTAAGTCTTCCCAGGTTTATTTTTTTTTAAATCGTCCCCTTCAACATTTCTTACAGTACAATATTGTTCCATCACAATAAGATATGGATTTAAGAAAGATCTGGGCAAAATGTTAAAGGATTTGAGGAGAGTGTTATTTAATTTAGATGTTGGAGGTATAAGGGAGTGTTTCTAGGAGGGTGGGGAAGTATGGCTTGATAGACAAGGCACACAAGAGTTAGGACTTGAAAAAATTTAGGAAGTCTTTATCAAGAATTAAAGTCGGAGGGAAGAGATGGTAATCCATTCAAGGTGTGGAGAAATTTGAACAAATGCTTGTAGGTAGCTGAGGGTAGCATGAAAAGAGGAGATAAAGGTGGCATGAAATTTAGAGAATATGAAGAGAAGTTATAGAAAAGCTAGACAAGTAGACTTCAGGCAGATTACAGAGATCTTTGAATGCCAGGGTCAAGAAATTCTGAATTAATCAGTAGGCAAATGGGGCATGAGGTTTATGAGTAGGGGATGGACAGAAAACAGCAGTACAGTAGTGACATTACTGAAGCGGCATCATAAAGAATAGACAGGAGAGGAATGAGAGAGGCCAGGATGGAAGAGCTATAGTGGAAGTACAAAGTTCAGGATATATTTGTAAGGTTTTTTGGTGTCCTAACAATGGACACATGAATTTTTTTTTAATATTCATGGTGAAACTCTTTTTGAAAAGAAAGGAATTGTGCTTACTCCTCTCTTTGCTAGTATCTAATTTCATTTTTTAAGATCAATGGTTTAATTTCCTGCAATCAGGAAGATAAGGTTCAAATCTAGCTTTAAATATTGACTATTTGAGTGGTTTTGGGCAATTCATTTAATATTTGCCTTAGGTTTTTAAACTATAAAATAGGAATAATAATAGCATGTACCTTCCTGTGGTGTTATATGCATCAAATGACTTGTAAAAGTGTAAATGTGCTTACAGCATAGTGCCTGTTACATAATAAGGACTATATAATTACTTATTTACTTTTCCCTGCAAAGGGCAAGCTAGCCTTGAAGTTGGACCACTTCAGGTAAAAGTTGTACCTCTTACACATACTGGCTGTGTGACCCCTGACAATTTCTTTAATCTCTCAAGACTGTAAGTTATAGAATGATAACAATTGTCAATATGCATTGGTAGAAGAGTTTCCCTTCATCAAAATTTTATTTGCCAGTGAAATCACAGGTCTAGACCAAAAACAGCTCTAAAGATTAAGACTCCAATTTATGGGAAAAACTTCTTAGTACATTTTTTCCTTTCCCCTTTTCCACTTAAGTTGATAAGAAAAATGGTTCCTTTGAGAATATTTTAGAAATGTTTCAGTGTGACACGAAAGATAAATTTTTGTGCCACTAACATATTGTCTGACAATGTATTGAACTTGTACTTCTTCCTGAGACAATATCATTACAATTAATCTTGAGTTGAATGTATATCGTGGTTTCAGTTTAATTCTTAATGGGCAATACTGTACATAATAAAATTACCACAGAGAATTGATGAGTAGCATTTAATTAGCAGATGGCAACCAATGTTTAAAGATTGAAATATCTAACTTCTCAAAGGCAAGATGACTGGAGTGGCGGTTATGCAGCATATGCTAAAATGTAAAGTTGGATAGTTACTTTGGTAATTCAAACAATAATGGCAGGAGATAAGAGAGGTAGAAGTGGTACCTTGTAATAGCTGAAGAAAATATATAAACCAGGCTTGCAAAAACAGTATGAAAATGATCATGTTGTTCCCATTCAGTTCATAATGTCTGGGTATAGGAATATTTGTTGTAATGTTGATTTCTCAGGGGCAGAGCAAGATGGTGGAGCAAAAGCAGAAACTAACCTGAAATCCTTCATGAATTCCTTCAATAACTTCTAAAAAGTGAATCTGAACAGATTTTAGAGTAACAGAATCCATTAGGAGACAGCGTGGCAGATTTCCAGTCCAGGAGAGTGCGAATGGATGTAGGACTGGGCAGTGGGAATGCGAAGTACAAAGTACAGGGGCTATATCAGCACAGAGCTTGAAGAAGCCCAGGCAAGCTGATTCATCCACCATAGGAGTGATTTCTAGACCTCTCACTGCAGTATAGGGGATCTGTCTGAGTTAGATAAGAGACAAGTGGAAGGCCTACAGCAGTGGTAATAGCTGCTCCTGGTGCTATAAACCCTCATCCTGGATGTTTAAAAATCACCTATGTGAACTTCTGGGATCCAAGATGGAGGATTAAACCCTAGTTGGTCTAACCTTTCTAACTGACCCTGAAAACCCAAAGAATACTGGGCCTGTGTAAAATCCTGAAATAGTGGAACCAGCAGCACACTTGAGAGTCCCAGAAGAGGGGTGTGACTGAAGCTGTGTAAGCATTAAGTGAAGGGCAGAAGGCTTCCTAACAAGCCCCATATCAGCCTACCAGCAGGAGATTCTGAAGCCCAGGGGGGAAGAGCCAGCAAACACTAACCCCAGAATCATAGGTGTGCCTGCACATAACCAGGGGAATCAACAGACACCAGAGCAGCCCCAACATAAGCTGCTGAAGCTACCTGAGCTCTAGCAGAATTCTAAAATGGCCAGACCACCCCTGCCCCACACCTTACACTTTGAGGTTCAGTGTAACCACAGGGAAATGAAGAAAGTCCTGGCCTTGGTCTCAGCCTAGACACCCAGAGGCCACAACACACAAAGCCAATAACCAGGTCTATTTGCCAGTAAAAGGAGCATGGGTCAGAGCCCTCTGTACTCCAGAAACAGAAATCCTCTTCAAAAGTCAAGAAATAGGTGAGCACAATGGGGAAAAAAAAAAAAAAAAAACCTTAATCCTGTTGTAGCAAGAGAGAGGAAACAAATTCACAAGAGGACAGCATTGGCTCTATACCCACATCTGAAATCTCAAAAGGAAATTGAACTAGTCTCAAGCCCAAAAAGCATTCTTGGAAAAGCTCAAGAAAGATTTTGAAAGTCAAATTAGAGAAGTAGATGATAAATTGACCGATTATTTTAAAACTACAATTGCCAAAATGGAAAAAAAAATTCACTGAAGAAAACAGCTCCTTTAAAAGAAAAAGTTGTAAAATGGGAAAGGAGGTTCACGATCTAACTGGAGAAAATAACTCCCTAAAAACAAAATCTGAACATATCGGAAAAGGAGCTTGAAAATTTAAGCAAGGAAAATAATTTGCTTAAAAATTAGAATCAATCAAATTGAATCTAATGACTCCATGAGGCATCAAGAATAAGCCAAATAAAACCTAAAGAACAAAAAATTAAAAGAAAATGTAAAATATATCATTAAAAAAAATAATCTGGAGGACAGATGCAGGAGAGAAAATCTAAGAATTACTGGGATACTGGAAAGCCAAGATGAAAAAAGAAAAGAGCCTGCACAACGTCTAAGAAATCATCAAGGAAAAACACCCTGAAGCCCTAGAACTAGAGAGTACAATTGTTATTGAAAGAATCCATGGGACACCTGAAAGAGATCTCAAATTGAAAACTCCAAGAAATATTGTAGCCAAATTCTAGAATTATGAAGTGAAGGAGAAAATATTGCAAGCAGCCAGAAAGAAACAATTCAAATATCGTGGAAGTACAGTCAGGATCACACAAGGCATAGAAGCTTCTACATGAAAATATCAGAGGAATTGGAATATTATATTTCATAAGGCAAAAGAGCTTGGACTACAACCAAGGATCAACTATCCAACAAAACTGAGCATAATCTTTCAGGCAAGGACATGGTCTTTCAATGAAATAAGGGACTTCCAGACTTTCCTGATGAAAAATCCAGAATTCAATGGAAAATTTGATCTCCAAATATAAGAACAAGAGGGACATAAAAAAGCAAATAAGGAAACATACACACACACACAAACACACACACAGAACTTGTTATTCAATAAGAGCAAACTATTTACATTCCTATATGCCATGCTGATACCTGTCAATATTGAGAATTGTATAATTATTGCAACATTTAAAATGGATATACATAGATAAAGGGTATGGCTATAAACTAACAAAAATGATGATAAAAAAAATCTTATAAAGGGGTGGAAAGGGACTGTAATGGGAGAAGAGAAAAGGAGGAGGCAAAAAAGGGTAAATTATGCCATACTAAGAGGCATAAAAACATATTATAGTAGAGGGAAAGAAGGGAAACATTATATGAACTTTATTCTCATTGGTTTTGGTTCAAGGATGGAATAACATAAAAAGTTAAGTATAGGATTGTAATGTGAAGAGACATAAAAATGTATAATTGAGGGAAAGAAGGGAGGGAAAGGAGCATTATATGAGATTTACTGTCATTGCATTTGTTTCAAGGAAGAAATAACATACTTTGTTAAATATAAAAATCTATTGTGCCCCACAGGCAGTAGTAGGGGAAAGGGGAAAGAAAAGGGGAGGAAGTTAGAAAGGATGGAAGAAATAGTAAGGGAAAAGGGTAGGAAAAGTGAGGGGGGGTTGATAGGGAGGGAATACTAAGGGAGGCAGAGGTCAAAAGGGAAACTCTCAAGGACAGTAAGGGAGACGGAAAAAATAAAACCATAAAGAGGGGGAGGGAACCGGATGGAGTTAAAGACACAGATAGCAATCATAACTATGAATGTGAATTGGATGAATTGTCCCATACAATGGAGGGTCGATAGCAGAATGGAATAAAAATGATAATCCTACAATTTGCTGTCTACAAGAAACATATTTAAAACAGAGGGATTCAGAGAGGGTAAAGGTAAAAGACTAAAGTAAAATATATTATGATTCATCTAAAAATAAAAAAAAAAACAGGGGTAGAAATCCTTTTCTCAGATAAAGCAAAAGTAAAAATACATCTAATTAAAAGAGATAAGGAGCAAAAAAAAAAAGAGAGAGATAAGGAAGAAACTATATCCTGCTAAATGGCATCATTGACAATGAGGCTACATCATTACTAAACATATAAGCACTAAATGGTACAGCATCCAAATTTCTAGAGAAGTTAAGAGAGTTAGAGGAAGAAATAGGTAGCAAAACTATACTAGTGGGGGACCTCAATTGCCCCTTCTCTGAACTTGATAAATCTAATCTCAAAATAAATAAGAAAGAAGATAAGGAGGTGAATACAATTTTAGAGAAGGTAGACATGCTAGAGAGAGAAAACTGAATGGGGATGAAAAGGAATATACTTACTTCTCATCAGTACATGCCACAAACACAAAAACTGACCATGTGGGTTAGGGTTAGGGTATAAAACCTCACAATCAAGTGCAGAAAGGAAGAAATATTAAATGCATCCTTTTAAGATCATGATGCAATAAACTTATATGTCATAAAGGGCAATGGAAATATAGACAAATAACTAGTTGGAAAATAAATAATCTAATTTTAAAGAATGAGGGGGTCAAACAAGATATCCTAGAAACAAACAGTAACTTCATTCAAGACAATGACAATAATGGGACAACATATCGAAATTCATGGGACACAGTGAAAGCAGCTCATAGCAGAAGTTTTATACCTCTGAATGCATATATGAATAAAAAAGAGAAAATGGAGACCAATAAATTGGGATAGTAACTGGAAAAGCTCAGAAAAGAACAAATGGTAAATCTCCAATTAAATACAAAATTAGAAGTACTGAAAACCAAAGGCAAGATTAATAAAATTGAAATTAAGAAAACCATTGAATGAATAAGTAAAACTAGGAGCTGGTTTTATGAAAAAAAATAAAATTCATAAATCTTTAGTCAATTTGATAAAAAAAAAAAAAGAAAGAAGAAAACCAAATTACCAGTATCATACATGAAAAGGGTGAAATTCCCTCCGATGAAGAGGAAATTAAAACAGTAATTAGGAGTTATTTTTGCCCAATTGCATGGCCATAAATGTGACAATCTTAGTGAAATGGATGTATATTTACAAAAATATAAGTTGTCCAGATTAACTGAAGAGGAAGTAAAATACTTATAGAACTGCGTCTCAGGAAAAGGAATTGAACAAGGCATCAATGAACTCCCTCGGAAAAAAATCTCTAGGGTCAGATGGATTTACAAGCGATTTCTACCAAATATCTAAAGAACGATAGATTCCAATACTTTATGAAATGTTTGGGTAAAATTGGAGGAGTCCTACCAAAATCTTTCTATGATACAAATATGATACTGATACCTAAATCGGGAAGAGAAAAAATGGAGAAAGAAAATTATAGACCAATTTCCCTCATGAATATAGGTGCAAAAATTTTAAATAAAATATTCGTAAAAAGAGAATAATACACTTTGATCAGGTAGGATTTTTTCCAGTTATGCAATAATAGAAAAATTGTAATTGATTATATTAACCACAAAACTAGTAAACCATATGGTTATCTCAATAGATGCAGAAAAAAAAAAACTTTTGACAAAATACAGTACCTCTTCCTATTAAAAACACTAGAAAGTATAGGAATAACTGGAGTCTTATTAAAATAATAAATAGCATCTATCTAAAACCATTGGTAAGTTTTATATATAATGGGGATAAGCTAGAAACATTTCCAATAAGATCAGGGGTGAAACAAGGATGTCAACTATCACTCCTCTTATTCAAATTGGTACTAGAAATGTTATCTCTAGTAATAAGAGAAGAAAAAGAAATCAAAGGAATCAAATTAGGCAAAGAAGAGACTAAGCTATCACTCTCTTTGTAGATGGTATGATGATATACTTAGAAAATCCTAGAGAATCAAGTGAAAAAAAAACTACTTGAGATAATAAATAAATTTAACAAAGGGGCAAGATATAAAATAAACCCACCAAAATCCTTGGCATTCCTATGTATTTCTAATGAAATTGAATAGTTAAGAAATAGAAAGAGAAATCCCATTTAAAGTTACTGTAGACATTATAAAATATTTGGGAATCTACCTGCCAAAACAAACCCAGGACCTATATGAACACAACTACAAAACACTTTTCACACAAATAAAATCAGTTCTAACTAATTGGGAAAACATCAGTTGCTCATGGCTGGGTTGAGCTAATATAATAACAATGATAATTTTACCTAAATTAAATGAAATATTTAGTGCCATACCAATCAATCTACCCAAAAATTACTTTATAGAACTAGAAAAAATAATAACAAAATTCATTTGGAAGAACAAAAAGTCTAGAAAATCAAGGGAATTAATTAAAAGAAATGCTTGGGAAGGTGGCCTAGCCATACCAAATTTTAATCAGTTCTACAAAGCAGCAGTTATCAAAACTGCTTCATACTGGATGAGGAATAAAATAGTGGATCAGTGGAATAGAATAGGTAAATAAGACAAAGCAGTCAACCAGTATAGTAATCTATTGTTTGATAAACCTAAAGACTCTAGCTTCTGGAATAAGAACTCACTATTTGACAAAAATTGCTGGGAAAATTGGAAAAGAGTAGGACAGAAACTGGGCATAGACCAATATCTTATAACATATACCAAAATGAAGTCTAAATGGGTGCATGATCTATGTGTAAAGGCTGAGACTGTAGGTAATCTGGGAGAGCAAGAAATGGTTTACCCATCAGATTTGTGGAAAAGGGAAGATTTTATGTCCAGACAAGAGATAGAGAGAATTAAAAAATGCAAAATGGATCTTTGATTACATTAAACTGAAAAGTTTTTGTACATATAAAGCCAATGTAGCCAAGATTAGGATGGAAGTGGAAAATAGGGAAAGAATTTTTACAATCAGTGTCTCTGATAAAGTCCTAATTTCTAAAATATATAGAGAACAGAGTCAAAATTTAAGAATACAAGTCACTCCCCAAGTGATAAGTGGTCAAACAATATGAAAAAGTAGTTTTCAGAGGAAGAAATTGAAGAGATCTATAAACATATGAAAAAATGCACTAAATAAAAATTGATTAGAGAAATGCAAATCAAAACAACTCCGAGGTACCACATTTCACTGGTCAGATTGGTTAAAATGACAAAAGAGGAAAATGATAAATCCTGGAAAGGATGTGGAAAAATTGGAATATTAATGCATTATTAGTGGAGTTGTAGACTGATTCAATCATTTTGGAGAGCAATTTGGAATTATGCCCAAAGGGGCATATAATAAGTACATACCCTTTGACCTAACAATACCACTTCTAAGGCCATGTCACAAAGAGATCATGATGTGGGAAAAGGACACATATGTATGAAAATATTTATCCCAGCTCTTTTTGTTTGCAAATAATTGGAAATCAAGGGGACGCCCATCAATTAGGGAAGGACTAAATGAGTTGTGATATATGAATGTAATTGAATACTATTGTGCTATAAGAAATGAGAAGCAGATGACTTCATAATAAACTGGAGTGACTTATATAAACTGATGCTGAGTGAGGAAAGCAGAACCAGGAGAACTTTGTATACAATTACAGACACAACTTATCTTTGACAACTAGCTCTGATAGACTGGGCTCCTCTCAGCAATGTAAGACTATAAGACAACTCCAAAAGAATCATGAGGGAAAAGTATATCCACATCCAGAGAAAGAACTACAGAGTCTGAATGCAGATTGGAGCAAACTACTTGCTCTCTCTCTTTTTCCCTTTGTCTTGTTTCCTTCCTTTTTTATTGTTGTTCGCTCCATTGGTTATAATTCTTCTTTACAACTTGACTAATGTTTAATGTGAAGGTATTTGTAGAACCTATATGAGAATGCATGCTGCCATGGTGGGGGGAAGGGGAGAAATACTCAAGGGATTGTGGAACTGAATATTGTAAACTAAAAGTAAATAAATAAATTTTAAAAAATAAATAAAATAAAATGAGCAATCAGAAAAATAAAAATTGTCAATTCCTTATCAGGTCTTATTATAGGAACATAGATGTTTCTGGTAGACAAAGTATACACATCCATACATTCACACTCACACACACATGTATTTATGTGTGTGTATATTTGTGTGTGTATATTTGTGTGTGTATGTGTGCATGTGTGGCCATCATTTTAGATATGTATCTTATACCTGATTTATTATAACATTTTTCTGCATATGTTTACTATCTTTTTAAAATTTATTAATTATGGTAAATTTCACTCATTAAATATGAGTGAAAAGGACTTGTATATGAACCTGTGAAATTATCTTGAATATAGATAACTGAATATTATATTTATCAAAACTCTATCCCTTTCTAATGTCTATATAATCTCTATACTGGCATTTTATAATGTTTCACTAATAATTTTTTTCTTATTTTCCTCTATCTCTAGAACATCTGTCAAACTTTCCACCAAAGTGTTTTGCACAAATAGAAATCCTTCATTATAACAAATATGTATAGTGAAGTAAAAGAAATGGACATATTTTCTATGTCTGAAAATGTATGCCTCATTTTTTATCTTTATTCTACTGTCTCTCTTCAAGGGATTGAAATAAAATTTTATCATTGCTCTTGAATCATTATTCTCAATTGCATTGAGCTGAATTTTTAGATCTCTTCAAGTCTTTTTCCCTTTAAGTTATTATAGTCATTGCATGAATTGTTACCCTGACCTTGCATACTTCATGTTGCTTCAGCTTAAATTAGTCTTCCCAGGTTTCTCAAAATCCATCATATTTAATATGCTAAAATAATATTATATGTGTGTGTGTGGGGAGTCAAGATGGTGTCATAGAAGCAGCAGAACTCTGCAAGCTCCCCCCATAACCACCTCAAATACCTATAAAATATGAGTCTAAACAAATTTTAGAGCTCTAGCACCCACAAAATGCTAGAGAAACAAAGCTCCTGCAGAAGGCAGCCTGGTAGGCAAATGGGAAGGGCTCATTGCAGTGCACAGGAAGTCAAGCCTACCCTGGCCTGAAACTGGTTAACTACAGCGTGGCCAGAACAAGATGCAGCTATAGTACTCAAGACAGTGGGTGACCAGCAGCTGTGGCAGTTTCCAAAATTATCAACACATAAGAGCCAACGACAAAGAGAAAGGTCAATGGAACTCAGCTAAATTTTGGGGAAAGGAGTAGGTCTGGCCTTCTGCCCCCAGGGCAAGAAAGCAGCAGAAGCAGCAGCCCTGCAGCCACCTCCATGTGGCTGTTTCAGAGCTCCAGGCCTGCAGATTGCAGGGGGACCAAGCAATCATTCAGAGGCTAAGTGCTCTTGCATTGACCTACTTGGATCATGATTGTGGTCTTGGTTGGTGGTCCTGAGTTGCATGAACAGGGAGTCAAAGCTGGAAGGAGCTGCAGACATGGCAGCCCCCTAATAGCTCCAGCAGCTGTGAAAACTCCAGCCATTTGGGACAAAGATCTCCACTCTGAAAGCAGAGTTCTAGAGAGACCAGAAGTCAAGTAATTGAATGGCAATATGACCAGGCAAAGGAAGCAAAGTAAGTATAGCTATCGAACTTTAGATTCCTTTTTGGGGGACAAAAAGGATCAAAGCATGGAACAGGAAGTAGACAACACAGTCAGAACACCTGCAATAAAAGCTTCCAAGAAAAATGTAAACTGGTTAAAAGCTATAGAGGAGCTTAAGAAGGATTCTGAAAACCAAATAAGAGAAGTGGAGGAAAAATAGGGAAGAGAGATAAGAATGATGCAAGAAAATCATGAAAAGAGAGACAACAACCTGACTGAAGAAAGTAACACCTTAAAAAATAGACTAACCCAAATGGCAAAAGAGGCCCAAAAAGCCAATGAGGAGAAGAATGTCTTAAAAAGTTGAATTTGCCAGATGGAAAAACAATCTCAAAAGCTCACTGAAGAGAATAATTCCTTCAGAATTAGAGTGGGGAAAATGGAAGCAAATGACATCATGAGAAATCAAGGTACTATGAAACAGATTGAAACAAATGAAAAAATAGAAGGCAATGTGAAATATCTCCTTGAAAAAACCACCTACCTGGAAAATAGATCAGGAGAGACTATTTAAAAATTATTGGTTTACCAGAAAGCCATGGTCAAAAAAGGAATCTAGAAATCCTTCAAAAAATTCTCAAGGAAAATTGCCAAGATATTTTAGAACCAGAGGGTCAAATAGAACTTGAAAGAATTCACCAATCACCTCTTGAAAAAGATCTCAACAAGAAAACTTCTAGGAATGTTATAGTCAGGTTTCGGAGTTCCCAGATCAAGGAGAAAATATTACAAGATGCCAAGAAGAAACAATTTGAATACTGTGGAAACACAATCAGGATAACCCAGGATCTAGCAGCTTCTACATTAAGGGACTGAAGGGCCTGGAATATGATATTCTGGAGATCAAGGGAGGATTAAAACCAAGAATCATTTACCCAGCAAAACTGAGTATAATGTTCCCAGGGAAAATATGGTCATTCAATGAGGTGGAGGACTTTCAAGCATTGTTGAGGGAAAAAACCAGAACTGAATAGAAAATTTGACATTCAAATACAAGAAGCATGAGAAGGTAAACATGGAAAAGAAATCATAAGGAACTTATCAAAGTTGACTATTTATATGGCAACATGTAATGAAAAATGATAATTGTATCTGATGAAACTTTTCTCAGTATGAGGATAGGTGAAGGGAATTCAAATGTATGTGTGTGTGTCTGTGTGTATCTGTGTGTGTATGTACACATATATCTTTATAGGAGGGTATATATGCATAGGAATGCATATGTGAATGTCTCTATATATGTGTACACAGAGGACATAGGAACAATTGAATAGGAAAGGATGATATTTTAAAAGGTGAAATTGAGAGGTGGGAGAGGAAAAGAATGAGAGAAGACAGGTAGAGGCAGAATGGGTTTAATCATCTCATACAGAAGAGGAAAGGCATAACTGTTACAATGGAGGGGAAGAACAGGAAGGTAAAAGGGAATGGGCCAACCTTACTCTCATTGAATTTGGCTTAGGGGAGGAATGATATACATTCTAAATTCACTATCTTGCCCTACAGGAGAGTAGGGGGAAGCAGATGACAGGGGGAATGATGGAGAGAAGGGTTGTTAGGAGCACACACTTCTGTAAAGGGACAGGATCAAAGTAGAGAATAGAACAGGTAGGGGGCCGGGATAGGAAGGAGGGAAATACATTCAGTCTTTCATAATATGTCCATTGTGGAGATGTTCTGCATAACTACAAATGTATGGCCTGTATCGAATTGCTTATCTTTTCAGTGAGAGTGGATGACAAGGGAGGAAGGGAAAAAATCTAGAACTTAAAATTCTAAAATAAAATGATAAAAAAAATACGTATGTGTATATATATATATATATATATGTATATATATATAAATCATTATTATTATTATTATTATTTACATGCAACTGGGTAATCCGATATACAGGCACTGGGTAGGGAGATCCATTTTGCCCTACTGGAAAGTCAGAGTGGTGATGGGGGAGGATATAGGAGAGAGCAGACTGGGGGAGGGGATATACAGTGGGATCACTGTTTTGGGGTGGTGAGTAGGGGAAAGACTTGTAACTCAAAATCTGGTGGAAATGAATGACATAACTAGAAATAAACAAACGTTAATAACAAAAAATATTATGTAAAATTGTTTTAATATAACTTGATGATTCATTCCCCAATTACTGGGCTTCTGCTTCATTTCTAGTTCTTTGTTACAATAAAAAGTACTGTATAATTTTATGTATACATAGATACAACTAGATCTAGATCAACACAGCTAAGTGGCTTAGTGGATAGAGCAGTGGGCCTGGAGTCAGGGATGACCTGAGTTCACATTTAGCCTCTTACTAGCTGTGTGGCTGTAATGGTAATAGCAATTTGAAGATCTTCCCTTCCCCTTATAAACCAAATGTAATTGCATGGAGCCCATGGGGTGTGTGTGGGGGGGAACTTGCTGTGAGGGTGGAACAGGAAGGGTGGAGCAGGAAGGAGATAGAGAGAGCCCTAACAGTGCTGGGAGCAAGCAGCCTGGATGCAGAGCAGCTAGCCTGAGAGAGAGGCATTTTTGCTTAAGGAGGTGTTTTATTTTGAAGACCTGATGGAGTGAAGGCTTGGGAATGTAGGTACTGCCACATTGGTTATGTGTACTAACTTCTTGGTTGATGGATTTGTCTCTCTGGTGTTGTGATTTGACTTTCTGGTATCTGAATAAATCTTTTGGTTCTGTCTTCCATGTGGAGAGTCTGTTACATTTTGTGATTCATAATGACACCAGGATATTCATAGCTGTCATAGATGCTTTGAATATTGCATTGGTGTTATAGTGGCTCACTTACCAGCTGTGTTACCCTGGCAAGTCACTTAACTCTCTCTTGGTTTCTCCTGTATAAAATGAGCTGGAGAAGATAGTGGCAAATAATTTTTGCATCATTCCCAAGAAAATCCCAAATGGGATGATGAAGAGTCAGATACAACTGAACGACAAAGATAGATAGATAGCTACCTTTATATCAGATCTCTCTCTCTCTCTCTCTCTCTCTCTCTCTCTCTCTCTCTCTCTCTTCCTTATATCTTGTCCCCTTTGCCTTTGGTCTCTTCAAGGGTTTATGGTAATGCTGATGTCACTTAGCATATAACACATAGAGACATTTTAGGTATAGTTCCAAACTGTTTTCCAAAAAGATTGGACTAATTCAAAGATCCAGCTACAAAGCATTATTCCTTTTGACCTCTCTTAGCATTTCCAATGATTTTCATTTTTGTCTTTTATTTTATTTACTGAGTCAGTGTGTGTGAGGTGCTATCTTGATTTTCTTTTAATTTTCATCTCTTACTATTAGAGATATGGATCATTTTTTTCCATGCAGCTATTGATAACTTGATTTTTTTCTCATCAAAATTGTTGTTGTGTGTTCATAATATATATCATATATCAAAAATCTGTTTGAGCATATCACATATATGTTGAGAAAAGGAAATGCCTCTTAAAATTTGTAAAAGTTCTCCATAAATTTTGGTTATCAATTTTGCTGAAAGTATATTTTTGCCGTCTAATTCTGATTGCAATAATTTTGCCTAAGCAAAAACTTTTAAATTTTATGTATTTAAAATCACCTCTTCTATCTATTATGATCTTCTCTGTACCTTATTTGATCAAGAACTCTTCTACTATTCATAGTTGTAAAAGATGTCTCCTTCATTCTCTTCAATTTTTTATAAAAATTTTAACATTCAGCTAATATATGCATTAGAACTTGTATGAGATGTTCAACCAAACTCAATTTCTACTAGAATGCTTTCTTTTATTCCCCCAGAAGTTTTTGTCAAATAGGGAGTCCTTACCACAATGGTTGGAGTTCTTGATGTTATTGAACATCAGGCTACAGTGTTTCATTCTTTCTAGGATCTGTTTACCTTGGTTGTCTCTTTGATGAACTTTTCTAATGTTTATCAAGCACAGAATAATTTTGAGGATTATTGCTTGGCACTATAGTTTGAGACATTGTACCATTATGCCTATTTCATTCTTACTATGTTTTTCATACTATTCCATAAGATTTTTTACTTATTGTTCCACCTAATGACATTTATTATTGTGCTGTCTGGTTGTATAAGGTAACCTTTTAGTTGTATGGATAATACGCCAATAGATTTATAAATTGAGA
>CM053590.1:91048340-91066056 GCA_028646515.1 Pseudochirops corinnae
TTACCCTAGAGTCATAAAATATTTATTTGAATAAATGGATGAATAGATAGTTAAAGTGCATTTCTCTGTTGAAACTTAAGAATTATCCTGATGAAGTAAACCAAAAATAATAGCATTTGATTTCTTTTACCGTCTCCAGAATTCAACATTAAAGCAGCAATCTGCAGCAGAGTGGATGAATTTGTGATAAATAATCCCTTGAGATTTATAAAATATATTCTCCATAAAACAAGCCACAGTGTGTTTCTCTATGTTCATCAGTTTCTGACATTCATGCCGCTGAAGCTTCTAGTCCAGTATTGGTACCTGGCGTCTCTGAGTTGTAAACAACTCTTTGTTTATAGCAGCAAAACTCACACATCCATTTCAAGGTCTTACAGCCATAAAAGGCTGACTGCCTACATAAACTGAAGTGGGTTGCAATGTTGTTATTTTGTTTATTGCTCTTTTACCATAGTGGTCCAATAGTTCCTTTGAGACCAGACACAGGTACTCTGCCATCTGTACAGTCAATGTTAGGCAACTTGTTTCAAGTGAACCACTGTGACAAATACTTATAATGAGAGTACTAATTAAAATGTTGTTCTACTATGTTGCAAGAGAAATATGGAAGACTAATTATGAATTTGAAATAACTTGTCATCTTTCTTTTAATTTTTTAGTTAAAGAAAGCTATGGCTGTGTTAACTCTTCTGTCTGGACCATTAACAAATTAAGATAACCTTAATGTTAAAGATAACATTCAAGAAAGTTCATATATATTTTGCTTACAGTGTATAGGCTAGTTTAGGCCATTCTTACTTTTTCATTGTTTGCAAAAAAAAGGGAGCAAATTAACGAAAGAAAAATATAGGCTGGAAAGGATATTGTAGAAATAAAGTATCTACTGACACATTACATTCAAATTACCTAAATTCAAATTAAGTTATCTACAGACCATTTAATGACTTATGAATAATTTTCACCATATACTTAAAAACTGCTTGGAGGTTCACAAGTCACAATTGTTATCCACATTAATGCCAAAAAAAAAAAAAAAAGAGAGAGAGAGAGAGAGAGAGAGAAAGAGAGGAGGGTGGAGTTTCTTTAAGTAAAGTGTCGTAATCTATTCAGAAGAACTTAAATGTTTTGTTAGATTGAAAGCTGCATGAGATCAGGTATCATCTATTCAACAGACTTTATAGATTCGTGTAGCAAAGTACTCTATACATTATGGGCACTTAATAAAATGCTTGTTTATGCTAACTGATGAAGGAATAGGTATATTAGTTCAGCCACAAAAAAACTTTGAATAAAAACATATTTGAGACAACAAGGCCAGAAAAGAGTCCAATGAAGGTGAATTGACTGCTTGATATCCATGAAGTAAAATTTCTCAATCATAATTAGTATTGTTTAGTTATTGTCAAATTATGGATTATCTAAAGTAAAGATCTGCATAATACATTCTTTGAGTAATACTCTTGACATATACCTTAATTCTGACATCATTTTGAAAACACGGTTGTTTTACTTTTAAACAGATCCTACTTATATTTCTGGTAATAAGGCAGAAAAGCAATCCCCTTTGAATTTTGCCATCATACAGGGCTGATGGAAGAGTTGAACTTTTATTGCTATAGTAAAGGTCTTACTTTAATAAAAATCTCATGAGGAAATGACTAAGTTTGAACTGAAAAGAATTTTTCAAGCAATATTAGCTTTAATTTAAAAGGGAAGAATGAAATATTTTGCTATTTACCATGAAAGCAAATATTCTTATGTAGAAAAATGTTAAGTATAAATCATAATTGGGTATAAGAATTTAATAGATATTTTTGTAACAAAAGAATCTTAAGAATATTCCTTATATGCTTTAATATGATTTGAAAAAGATGCTAATTGTCTTACATAGTAGAAGATAATATGGATGTTCAAAAGAGAGGGTCTATGTAAAAATCACTTTGAAAAACTCTAAAGCACTGTATAAGTGAAAGGTGACATAATCATTATGTTTATTTCATACTTTTTGTTGAACCACGGGTTAGGAATTATTTCAAATGTGGTATGGATTACTCAAATTCATTTCCCCCAAAATAGTAAAGATACATGGACAAAAACATAAGTGACCGATCTATTATATAGAGTTGTATGTAATATATAACATAAAATTTTATACATATTTTGAACCTGCATATTATACATATACATACACAATATGCAGATTCAAAGTATGTTTACAATTTTATATTTTGTATATAGATAAAGCAATAGAAACATCACATAGAGAGGGAGCTATATATAAGTGTGTAACAAAATTATATATATATTCATATATTTTGAATATGCATATGGCAAACATGCAATATTTATATTCAAAATATGTATAAAATCTTTGTTTTATATAAACGTGTGTGTATGTGAGTGCAGCTCTCTCTGGGCAGCTCAGTGGATAGTATAACAGGCCTAGACAGAGGAAGACTCATCTTCCTGAGTTCAGATCTGGCCTCAGACACTTACTAGCTGTGTGACCCCGAGCAAGTCACTTAACTCTGGTTCAGATTCCTCATCTGTAAAATGAGCTGGAGAAGGAAATGGCAAAACTACTCCAGTTTCTTTTCCAAGAAAGCCCTAATGGGGTCACACAGAGTTGGACACTACTAAAAACACTAAATGACAACAATAAATACATCTCTTTCTATATAGTAGCTTTACCTGCTATATTGTATTAGTTGTGAGGGAAAGGAATTAGAGAAATCTATACCATATTTGAAATAATTTATAGCCTTACAGTTCAAGAAATTGTATGAAATAAATATAATAATTATGTCACCTTACACATGTACAATGTTTTAGAGTTTTTCAAAGTGATTTTACTTATACCATCTCATTTGATATAATTTGTATTATGAAAGACAGTTAATATATTTTTACAAAATACATTAAAACATTACAAAGAACTATGTATCAACTAAAATTGCTCACCTTCTTACCACCAATTATGATTTGCAGCTAATATTTTTCCATGTGAGCACCTTTGCTTTAATGGCAAATAGCCAAATCTCTTCTCTCTCTCTCTCTCTCTCTCTCTCTCTCTCTCTCTCTCTCTCTCTCGTAGATATAGATAGATAGATAGATAGATAGATAGATAGATAGATAGATAGATGTGTGTGTATGTATAAATATATAATGTATGTATATATATGTGTGTATATATATACATATATACACACATGTGAATATGCACATAAACACACATCTACCTGCATACATAGATAGATGTGTGTATTTATATATACATTATTTTAGTCCAATTAGAGCTATGCTTACTTCATCCTTGATCTAATACTTTTTAAAAAATCCAAACATCCTACATATTCAAAATGAATTACTTTTTAAGAATGATATTGAATTTCTAGAAGACCACCACCACCAAAAACTCCTACTGGAAGAGTAAAAAAAAAAAAGTTGCTAATTTAGAATGAGAATTAGGATTTCAATCCATAATTGATTCACAATTGACTATAGAAATAGTCTTCTTTTCTTTTCATCATTTTTATGCCACTTCATTGGAGGTAAAATGATTGGTCCCCCAAAACAGATTTACTTTTTCTCTCCCAGGGTCAAAAATTGTATTGCTTATTTACTCCAATTAAAATACTATGTCCTGCTATTTCTGCTTTTGAAAAATGGTTCCGTATTTTCCCCTTCTTTTCCATATAGACTACCAGTGTCCTAATCTAGATTATTCTTACTCATACTTTTATTATTTAACACATATTAGTATTAGACAGTATTAATATACGACAATGTTAACTATTTTCTCTATTTACCCATGTTTTCCCTTTCCATCTACCTTTCATATTACTTTAAAATCAACCTTTTTAAGACACTATTTTCATTATTCCAGTTCCCTGAGAAGCTCTTCGTTGGCTTCGAGTATAGAATTTAAGTTCTTTAGTTTCTCAAGATTCAAAACTCTCCACTTCTGACTCATTCTTCAGCCTTCTCCACCACCACACTTCTGTTCTGCCACCACACTCCACTACCAGGTCTCCTGAGTATGACTCAAATTTCTGGCCACTTCAATGATTGGTGAGTGCTTGCCTAAAGTCAACATATCATGAGAAGGTCCAGCAATCCTTTTTTTTTTCTTCCCATTTATTCTCTGGCCTGCTCCTTTTCCACTTCAGGTCACCTGGACCAAACAAGGGTATTTTCCTTCCCATCCATCATTATCTCAGCTCCCTTTATATTATATCTTTATCTTATTGGAATGTAACCTTCTTGAGAATATAGACCATCTTTTCTTGTTTGTGTATCACCAGGAATTAGCATAGTATCTGGTAGAGAGTAAGCACCTAATTTTATTTTTCTTTTTGTTTATTTTATTATTTTATTATTCTCTTTCTTTCCTCCCTTTTCTTTTATCTCTCTCCCTTCCTTCCCTCCCTCTCTCCTTCTTCTTTCTTTCCTTCCTTTCTCTTTCTTCCTACTTTCTTTCTTTCTTTCTTTTTTCTTCCTTTCTTTCTTATCTTATAAAATATTATCTTGTGCTACTCTCCACTTTTTGGTTCCAAACAGGCAAATCATCCCATATGACATTTTATTTTTTTTGTCTCCTCTCCAATTCTCATCGACCACACACACACACACACACACACACACACACACACACACACACACACATACACACACACACACACATACACACACACACATCCTTCTCTTCTTCCTGTCTGAATCTAAATTGTATTTTTCATGTGCTTTTCCCTTACCACTGCAGTGCGTATGGATATAATCTTGAGCTAAACTTGGTAGTCCATTTTATCGATAGGTACTTTGCTTCTCTGTAGGCTTACAAAGTCCTAGGAAAGAAAAGATTTGTAAGCTGATTGTTGTATTTCAAGCTAAAAGGAACCCAGGGCTTAAGGGACAAGAGGAATAAAATGAAGGAAGATTTCTGTTTTTTATTTCACCTGCTAAGGCATTTAGGGACTGTGGTCATTGGCAGGGAAATACTTACCTATTAGTATGTCACCTGTGACTTCTTTGTGAGACAGAACCAATTATTTTACTAAGTACCTTCTATATACAAAGAATTGCCAGCTTCCCATATAGGAGGATCCTGGTCTTTTTCATGTTGCAGGAATGGATAGTATCTGTGAGCTCTAAGGGCACTTGTACCTAAGAGTTGTGTTTCAGCATGAAATACATTCTCTGGACAGAGGATGGATTCTAAGTAAGGAGTTAGCTCAGAAGCAACAGTTGCTTTGGGACCCTGAAGCCTCTGAGGGAAGACCTAGATCATAGGGGAACCTGCAGTTCTGTTTCTCTCTCTGTCTCTGTCTCTGTCTCTGTCTCTGTCTCTGTCTCTGTCTCTGTCTCTCTCTGTCTCTCTGTCTCTCTGTCTCTCTCTCTCTCTCTCTCTCTCTCTCTCTCTCTCTCTCTCTCTCTCTCTCTCTCCCTTCCTCTCCCTCCTTCCCTCCCTCCTGAACTATCCAGTGGACTGATGGGTAGCAGCTAGTGTAGTAACACTCTACTGAAACTTCTAAACAGGGTGGCACCCATAGGACTGTTGTGCAGAGGCAAATCCAGCTCAGGAACTTACAGAGCTCAATCTAGGAGGGAAATGCTCAGAATTTTCTGTGTATCTGACAACTTTGGAAGCACAAGATCACAGAAAGTAAAAAGGTACACCAAGAAAACAATAGAAAGTTTCAGACAACCCCCCCCCACCCTCCCCCAAATACCAAAAAAAACACAAAGACCTAAAAATAAATACTAAAGTCAGAAAGTAGACTGGGAGAATGAGAAGGAACAAAAAAAAAACCACCATAAAGAGCTATTATGAAGAAAGAGATGCTCAAGACATAAAATCAGAAGACGACGATCCCAAAACATCTACAAGCAAATATTCAAAAACACAACTTGGACAGAAGTCCAAGCAGAGTTCCTGAGAGAGAAGAAAATATTTTTAAAGAGCTAAATATGTTTTTTTTAAAGAATTATATGAAAGCAATAGAGCTAAAGTGGGAAAAGAAGTTAGATTAGAGAGACTAGATTTGAATACTTCCTGCCTCCAGACCCAGTACTCTTTACTTTGTCACTTAATTGTCCAAAAAGAAAAGGGAAAAATAGCATCTTGGAACAAGAGAGACAAAACCTTGCCCCCTCCCCCACAAAAAAAAAAAACCCAAGATTCTGAAAATTAGAATGAACAAAATAATGACTAAATGAGACAACAAGAAAATTAAAAACAAAGTCAAATTCTGAAAAAAGGCAAACGTGTGTGAGAAAAAATAATAAAATTGGAGTGACTGAAAGCCATGACACCCCCCCCCCTCAAAGAGCCTAGGCATCATATTTTGAGAAATAATAAAATAAAGTTACACAGATATCTTAGAATCAAAAAGCAATGTGAAAATAGGGAAAAAAATCTACCACTCATCTCCTTAAAAAAAATTCCTAAATGAAACTCCCAGAAATAATAGGCCAAAATTCAAAGATTTTAAGTTTAAAAAATCTGTAATCAGACAGAAATATTTTAAGTACCATACAATAATAATCACACATAATCTAGCAGACACAAATATACAGGAGTGGAGAGACTGTAATACAATATGACAGTTAAAATCAAGAATGTCAAGCTGAACTAAGTATAATACTACAAGGGTGAAAATCGACATTTAAAGAATTCCAAGCATTCATTCCTGACATAAAGATTACAGTTGAATAGAAACTTTAAAATACAAATACAGTAATTGAGTAACATAAAAAAGATAAACATGTACAAGTTATCATAAGGGGATAAGCAAGTATAAATAATTTACATTCTAATAGGGACAGATTATACATAAATAATTTCAATATTCTATAATCATCATAGATCAGACAGGTAGTCTAAATATGCTGAGGACCCAGAACTGGTTCTATTATGGTTTGCATTTTAATATTATTAAAATAATACATAATAGTATATAATATAGAATTAATATAATATGATTTAACTATCAATAAGTATTTTAAATAAATATCAACAAGAGGGCTAAAACAGAATATTACAAATATTGCATACTTTGACTAGGTCGTATTTATAATCAAAATAAAAGACCAGTTGAATACTAGGAACACAATAAACATAATTGATCATGTTAACAAGAATAAAAATCAAATAATCATTAATAGAAACAAAAAAAACTTTTGATAAAATGCAACATTCCTGTTTTAAAAAATACTAGAAAGCAAAAGAATAAACAGATTTTTCCTTAAGGAATGTCTAGCTAAATACAAGTGCAAACATGTGTAATGGTAAAAAAATATAGGTTTTTTTCAATTAAAGCAGAGGCAAAGCAAGGATATACATTATCACCATCACTATTCAGTACAGTGCTATGGATACTAGCTGTAGTAATAGCACAAGGAAAAAAATGAGGGTATAAACATGAAGAAGAAACAGAATTATCCCTCTTTTCAGATAATTTGATAGTTTACTTAACCCTAGAGACCTTTTTAAAGTAATTGAAATAATCAACAAATTAAACAAAGTGACAGGATATAATTGAAACATATAAATCATTAGAATTATAAAGGCAAAAACTTTTGGAAGACTTAGAAACTCTGATGAATATAGTGAAAAACTGTGATTCCAAAGGACTTGTAGTGTAACATGATATCCACCTGCAGGTACAGAGGTGATAGATCAGACTATAGATTAAAAAATACATTCATATCTAATCATGTATTCCTCTCTCTCTGTCTATGTCTCTGTCTCTGTCTCCTTCTCTCTCTCTCTCTCTCTCTCTCTCTCTCTCTCTCTCTCTCTCTCTCTCTCTCTCTCCCCATCTCTCTGTCTCTGTCTGTCTGTCTGTCTGTCTTTCTCTCTCCCTCCTTCCCTCCCTCCCTCCATATAGATAGATACAGATATACACATACATACATATATATGTGTTTAAACACATGTACACACAATTTGTATGGCTATATAGGGTGTGTATGTGTGTGTAACAGGGGGGAAATAAACGGTGTATTAGATAGAGTCCTGACCTTGAAGTCAGAAAAATTCATCTTTCTGGGTTCAAATCTGGTCTCAGCCCCTTACTAGCTGTGTGACCCTGGCCAAAAGTCACTGAACCCTGTTTTCCTCAGTTTCCTCACGTATAAAGTGAGCTAGAGAAGGAAATGCCAAACCTCTCTAGTATTTTTGCTGTGAAAACCCTAAATAGGGTTATGAAAAAACAACTAAACAACAAAAATGTAACATGGCCCCTGTGAGAATTTATTTTGTTTAGCTATACATGTTTCTAATAGGTAGAGAATTCTTCATGAAAAAAAGTACACATGACGAACTTTTAAATTTAATCTGCATTATTAACATTTTCTCAAGTTAAAACAATCAGGAACATAAATGGAGCCTCCTTGATTTGTAGTTTGCTTTTTTCAGAAGTCTAAATGTTCACAGCGAAAATTTAGTGATGAGCTCTTCTGTGGTTATAGATTGCTCTAGTAAATCCCTAGACAGGGATTTTGTTTTTGTTGGGTTTTTTTTTCTTATTTTCTCAATTATGTAGGAAGGGTTATGAGGAAGAGAAGGTAGATCATCATTTAGGAAAAAAAAAATAGAGAAAAAAAGTAATAGGAAGATCCACTGAGATGAAAGGAAGAATCATGCAAAATTTCTATCATCTTAGAATATCTTTTTCTGGGAAATGGTGGTATAAAAAGTAAGAAATGGATTTAGAGTGTATTTCTAAGGGAGAAGATGTCAGTCTTGTTGATTACAGCAAAAGCAAATATCTTTATTTAATCTTTTGAAATAATCTTGCTTTGTAAATGTTCTTAGAAAAAAAAACATAAAAACATACTCTCAAAAATAACACTTAATAGTTTTGAAATTCTGAGAAAAGTCACTATAACAAAAATCTAAATATGGTATGAGGTTTTGTTGTTTCTAAGAGTTTCCTACAGTGAAGTGAGAAAACTACATGTATGATCAATATTAAATTGTATTTTCATCCCTGTGCCATGCCTTAGACATTCTAAATTTTCCTTAAATATATTTAAATCTACTGATTTTGATAGACTTAGTCCTTCTTAGCAATGCAAGGACCTAAAACATTTCCAAAGGACACATGATGTAAAAAGCCATTCATGTCCAGAGAAAGAACTATAAAGTCAGAATCCAGAACAAAGCTGACTATTTTCTGTTTTGTTTTTTATTTTGATTTTTTTCTTTCTCATGGTTTTTCCCATTTGTTATAATTCTTCTGTGCAACATGACTATGTGAAAATATGTTGAATAGTGTAGATATGTGTAGAGCCCATATCAGATTGCAAGCCATATTGGGAAGGGAGGGGGAAAAAATTTAAAACTTATGGAAGGGAATGTTAAAAACTAAAAATAAATTTTATATGTGTCTGTGTGTGTGTGTGTGTGTATGAAATGTAATAAGGTTATCAACTCTAGATTGATTATATTCCTTAGAAATATAGTAATTTCATATCACCTAGTTCTCTGGGATAGTGAAAACAAATTTCAATCCCTTCTACAGGATGAAGTCTCACTACTGTCCCTTTCCTTAGCTGATGGTGAGGGGGGAAATAAACAGGACATGTACTGGCTTAATATATACCTCTGATGTCGTAGAGGGGAATGATCCCAGTCACTCATAGAGCTTTTTAGGGAATCAAGTGACCATTTAGGGGAGATATGATGGTGTTGATATGTGGACCAGAAACTGCTAGAATCCTTTGCCTCACTTTATTCTTTCTCAATGAAGATGTAGAAGAGAATCCCAGTAACTGCTTCCTCCTTGCTGTTTTTGGCTTCCAACTAAAACCATTGTCCTGGTCTCATGGTACTACCAATGTGGAGGAGAGAGGTACATTCATTGTCTATAAGCGCAAGCTGAAAGGTGAATGGGCAGTCACAAAACTTCCTTTTCTAGGATCTTAGACTCTAGAGCTACCTCTAAACCACTGTACTCTTTATGTAAATGTAAAGATCTTGATGGGTTGAAATGCCAGATTGTATATATAAATGTGAGATTTAACAAGCATAAATATACTGTCCTGCTTTAGTTCAAAAAGTAAAATTCCCTAATATAGAATGGGAGAAACTTGCTTAATATGTGAAAAAAAACCATTTGGTTTTAGTTAACTTCAAGTACAATACAAGCCACTCCATTAAGTTACGCATTTTAGGATAATAAAGTAATGAGGAAAGCAAGCACAACCTTAGACTGCATTGAGAGGAATGGAGTCCAAGACTAGGCCTTTGATAATGCCATTGTATTCTTGCACTGATCAGACCATACCAGCAGAACTATGTATAGTTCCAGTCACCATATTTAACAAGAATATTATTAAACTATAGGAAATCCAGAAGAGGGAAATCAGAATGGTGAAAGAGCTTAAATCATGTCTTATAAGGACTGACTGATGAAACTGGAGACTTTTAGCATGGAAAAGAGAACAATTGTGAGGTAAGGAGGTAGGAATAATGATTTCTTTAGTATTTGAAGCTTAGTCATGTTAAAAAGGGATTTGACTTACTCTTTTTTTGACACCGAGGGCAGAACAGAGGCAGAAGTTCCAAAGATCCAAATTTAACCTTGATTTAGAAGGCAAATTTCATAGCCATTTCAGGTTTATTTGTTTGTTTGTTTTACACAGTGGGACAAGTTGTCTTGGGAGGTTCATTTCAGTTCTTTAAGGAAATGCTAAATTGAAAATTTGTAGGTTATTTTGTAGATATCATTCTTTTTGAGGCACAGATTTTATAGGTGAGCTAGAAGAGTCCTTGTATGGGAGAGAAAAAATGGGGACTAGCCACCAAGTGATTATTTTTTTTTTCTTGGCTGGAGAAATTCATCAAACTATCTGGTAGCACAGTTAAAATTGTGATAAATTTCAAGTCAGAGAACCCTTGAGTTGAAATCTCTGCTATTCTAGTAACTAACTGTCCTTATACAAGTTACTTAACATTTCTGCGAGGTAAACAAATTACCCTCAATGCTTTGGGCCTTTAGGATGCTTCAGACCTCCAAACCTGTGATCCTATGGTCTATGCAGGTGTGCAACTTGTTTTAATCTCCATTAGTTTACATATTACTTAGATAGAGGAAATTGGGTATATTTGATGTGTTATTTATTTCTGAATATATATGATTCCCATAACAAATTAGCTTATTTTCACAAATCAGTATATATGATTTTTAAAATTCTATTTATTTTTAGTTTTCAACATTCACTTCCATAAGTTTTAAATTTTCTCTCCTCATTGCCCAAGAGAGCATATGATATACATTCCTACTAAACACATACATTCCTACTAAACACATTTTCACATTAGTCATGTTGCATAGAAGAATTACAATGAATGAGAGAGACCATGGGAAAGAAAAAAACAAAATAAAAGAAAACTAAAAGAAAATAATCTGCTTTGCTCTGCATTTTGTCTCTCCATGGTTCTTTCTCTGGAGGTGGATGACATTTATCACCATGAGTCATTTGGAATTGTTTTAGATTCTTCCTTTACTGAGAAGGGTTAAGTCTAACAAAATCAGTCATCATACACTGTGGCCATTTCTGTGAATGATGTTCTCTTGATTCTGCTCACTTCACTCAATATTAGTTCATATAAATTTCTTTCCAGGATTTTCTGAAGTCTGCCTGTTCATCATTTCTTATAGCTCAATAGTATTCCATTACATTCATATACCACAACTTGTTAAGCCATTCCCCAATTGATGGGCATCCCCTCACTTTCCAATTCTTGGCCACCACAAAAAGAGCTCCTATAAATATTTCTGTAGACATGGGTCCTTTTCCCATTTGTATGATATATTTGGGATACAGCCCTAGAAGTACTACTTCTGGGTTAAGGTGCATACCCTTTAAAGGACTTGGCTATGCTAATAGAAATAGTGTTTCTGAGATGCAAATTGAACTTGTCTCCCTGACTGCAAGGTTAGCCATACTATGCCAAATGCCTCTGAGAGGCACCAGTTGATGGAATTTCCATGTTGAAATTTCCCTAAACCAATTAGACTATATTTTTTTAAAATCACATATTATGAAATTTCTTAACATACCAAGATTCCTTACTTGGATTCCCTTGTTTAATTAGAATACTAAGAGCACTAACTGTCAGAGCAAGAGAGGTCAAGAAATTTACTTGTGCTATCCTTTCAGCCAGACAACATCAGGTACAAAATCTTGTGAAGGCTAAGTGAAAGCATCTTGGTTTCATTCAACATATCTTCCCACAATTTTATTTAATATGGTTGTGTTCTGTATCTTAGCCGCTATTCTGAAAGCACATATACACATATGTGTATGAGAGAGAGAGAAAGAGAGAGAGAGACAAAGAGACAGAGAAACAGAAAGAGATTCTTCTTCATACAGACCTAGACAAAAGGAAGAAGCCCCATTTCTAGCTAGAAATCTTGCTGGAAATCTTTATATGATTCCTGAGAACACTTTCTAAATTTAGGTTTTCTTTTTGTTTTCTTACCTGAATATTTTACATGTTTTCTACTTCTGATCTGATTTAAAACAACCGTTGAGTTATTTAGGGTCTTATATGTCTGGTCTATACATTATTCTTGTCCTCATTTCTCTTTCTTATTCTTCACGTACGTCATTTAGACATTTCCTTATCTACTTGTTAGCAAATCTGTTGAGAATATTGAAATGGGAAACGAAATGAGGTAAATTTAGATGTGGTATATGCTTCTGCTATTTATAAGTTCCTCTGACAAAGATATGGTAGAGGAAGAGGTTGAATTAAATAAATAAAATGTAGTTATATTTAATTTTAATTCCATCAGTGGATTTCATTTGGCCATGTTATCTGTGTCCCTCATTATCATTGAAAATTGAGGGTTTACTGCATAATAAATTCAAGATCAGCATATTCAATGTTAATTAATTCAGGAAGTACATAGTTCTCTGTCTCATAATGCTATCAATACTGAATATGTGAATGTTGCATTGAACTAGGCAAATTACTTACATGTGTATATATAAATCATCCTTAAAGAAAATCCTTTCCTGTAAAATAACATTACTCCATTTTATCTGCATTTATAGGGGGGAAAATCTAGCTAATGTAAGAGTGTGAATTTTCTTATGTTGATACTTTTCCCAAATCCTTGAAACTTAATTGAACTCCAGTAGGAATTATATAATTAATTTACCATTTTCTTTTCTTCCTTTTTTATGATCTTTTTATGATTTAATTTTTTTTTTTTTGCTTTCTTATTTCTAAAGATTTTTAATACTTAGACTGCTCTATTTACCCTGACTCTTGGTGTATGGAATTCCTTCCTTTAAATCTCATTTTAAATTTCACTTTTTCCGTATAGCCATTTCTGTTTTCTGAATTTGACAATATCCTTCTCCCCTCAGAACTCATGTGACATTAGGTTTTTAATTCACTAAAATGCCTTTCCTTTAATGTATATTATAGTTATCAACGTTTGTGTCTTATCTTCTAACTTTTAGGTAGTTGTTTCATTATCTTATCCTGAGTTTTAAAACAAAGGATCATTTAATGATGCTACTCAAATTAAGAAGGGCTGAGATCTCATTTGGGTCTTGCAAATTACTTGTAAACTTTTATGCATAACTTGGAATTCTATTATGAATAACAATATTAACTGGAATTTATATAACAGCTTACTTTAGATACATTATATCATTTGAACTTTATCACAAATCTCAAAGGTAGATACTACAGGTATTCTTTTCCCTATTTTTGTATGTAGTAAGGTCTCATGTGTAGTGAATGCTCTTCCTTGTATATAGCATAAGGGTATCATTTTGTGGTATAAACGAAGGCAGATTAAACATCTTTAAACACCTTTATTCAAGAGAGCTTCTAATACTTGTCAAAAGGGGAAGCAGATGGTTGGGGTTGAAGGTCATTCTACTCTCCTCAAAGAGAGAGGGTACCAGACTAAAATTATGTCTTTCTACTCCTTTAAATATTGTTAGCCTAAGGGATAAGTTTTGGGGATTCACTCTTACTTCAAATGCATTTAAATATTAGGAGGAAGGAGGACCCCATGCTTTATATCCTTGACTCTTTTCCCTCCAATAGGAAGGAATGGATATACATAGAAAAGAAAATTGATTTATCCAAATGGATAATAAAACAGAAATCAGAGAAAGCTACACATGGGACAATACAGACATGAAGGAATACAGAGAGCATAGAATGAAAGACTTCTCCTGTTGGGAGTGGGGTAACTCAGCTCAACTAATAAAGAGAAAGATTCTTATATCTCACCCAGGAAGAAGTAAAGTGAAGCAAAACTTGAAGAGAACTCAAATATATCAAAAAGTAGAGCTCTTGATCTTTCTAATTTCTTCCCACCCCTCCCTCATGGCAGAATTCCATACCAATGAGCTTTGGGACTGAAGTTACATATAGATAATAAGAAATATTTTGACATAATAAATATACAGTCTTGGAGTGAGGAAAACGGGTTCAGATCTCACTTCTCAACCAAAATGTCGAAGTAATTTTATGCAAATCACTTAATCTCACAGTGATACAGATAATTTCAGACTTTAAATGGCAGAAAAATGTAATGTCTTGGTGGAGGGAGTTTCATCCTTGGGAGTTGTTAATAATACTGATATTGCAGACTAACCACAACATTGATATCACTTTTTTGGGTAAATGGTCTATGTAAGAATTTGTTTTGGTGGATTATGAATAATTCTTACAAGAGCTTTGTATTTTTTTTCTTTTTCTGTCCCTATGTATATGCATGGGTGGATGGATAGAAAAGACCTTCTTGTTGAAATCAAAATTCAATTTTAAAATAACAATATTATAGTACCTACTATGTACCAGGCTCTATGTTAAGTACTTTACAGATGTCATCTCATGAGAAGGGTTCAGAGCAGAAAGATATAAGTAGACAGTTTTTAAAATGAAAAACAATTCTCTGTTGAAACAATGACATAAAATAGTCTATGCCCCACCAACTCCTAGCAAAAGAGAGGGAGATAGGGAGCAAAGGGAGAGAGGCAGAGAAGGGAGAAGAAAAGGGAGAGAGAGATAGATAGGTAGAAAGAGATAGAGGTCCTGCACACTCAAAATTGAGTCAATAGTGGATAATTGATGGTTCACTGGAAAGAAGATTTGCTAAGAATGTTTTTAAAAGAAAAAACTGAGGCACTTGGGTCAAAGATAGTAAATAAAGACAACCATCTCTATTTGATTTTGTTGTGCTATGAAGAAAGAACAGGAGCAAATCTCACAAGCCTTCAAGTGGGTGTTTCCCGGATTTTTGTTTTTGTCACCATCCCTTCTGTTGATTACTCCAAATAGAAACATTCCAAATTAGAAGGAATTTAGAGAAACCTAAATATAAACAATATGATTTCAGTTATTCCTTTGAAATCTAGAGCCCTCAGATTTTGTGGTAGTAGGTAGTATAATGGATATAGCACTGGATTCAGAGTCAGAAGAACCTGCCTGATTCAAATTGAACCTCTGATATTTACTAGCTGTGTGACCCTGTAGCAAGTAACAAGCAAGTAACTTAACCTCTGCCTGTTTCAGTTCTCCATCTGTAAAATGAGGATAATAATACCATTTAACTTCCAGGGGTGTTGAGAGGATAAAGTGAGATGTTTGTTAAGAACTTTATAAGTCTTAAAGCGCTATATAATATGTTATCATCATCTTCTTCTAAGGAACTCATAGATTTCAAATTTGTTCTTTATTTCCATATTTGTTTAAAAGCAAGTAGGAAATAGAATTATAATCAGTTAGCATTTATCAACAGAGAAGGGACTTCAGACCTAGATTCCTTGATTCCTGGTTTATTACTATTTTTTTGCTGTTGTTTAGTCTTTTCAATTGAGTCTGACTCCTTGTGAGCCCATTTGGTGTTTTCTTGGCAAAGATATTGGAGTGGTTTGTGATTTCCTTTTCCAACTTATTTTATAGATGAGGAAACTGAAGTAAACAAGGCTAAGTAAATTGCCCAAGGGCATGTAGCTAGTATACATCTTAGGACAGATTTGAACTCAGGAGGATGAGTGTTTCTGCCTCCAGGTCTACACACCCTATGCACTGCACCACTTAGCTTAGCAAGAATAAATCACAATGGGCTAATGTTTCTTAATTTTTTTTCTGCCCAAGAATTAATGGGGTTTTCTTTTACCGAGTGTAATAATGATTATGTGGGTGGGTCTGAAGAGGACGGACTTGATGAAGTAGCCGAGAAGATAGTACAAAAGTGGGGACAGTGACTATGAGACAAGAATGGCCTATCATTCCAAAGCCTGCCACATTGTTGTTGTTGTTGCTGTTACTGTACTTGCTATCTACCTTAAGGACAGCTAGGTATGAATAGAATGCCTGACCTGCAGGCAGAATGATTCATCTTCCAGAGTTTAAATATGGCTTTGGACACTTATTAACATGTGATTCTGGGCAAATCACTTAAGCCTGTTTGCCTTAGTTTCATCATCTGTAAAATTAACTGAAGAAGGAAATTACAGACCTCTCCAGTATCTTTGCCAAGAAAACCCCAAATGGGTCATGAAAAGTAAGACATAACTGGAAGGTGAGTGAACAACAAACTATCTGAAAGAAATTTAAAGAGAATTATAAAATTTTTTCAGTCTAATAAATGACCAGGTCAATGTAAATGAAAGTTCCCATATGTCAGTTCTTGAATTGGGTCTGTGGTCTCATCAATGTGAATTTTCCCTCATGATCCATCTGTGACTCCTTATAATTTGTAATTTTCATCCTTGTTCCCCAAAAAACTTCCATAGAGGATCTACCCCAAATGCTAATGACTTACTTCTCAGGTCTTTGATATATAGGGGGTACCAATGTAGCCCTTGGACTGCTCAACTCATTCCTTCATTTAGCAATGTATCAGTTCCACCTCATATTCAAAATATGCCTTTCCTACTAAATCTCTTTATTATACTTCTTACATATGTCATTTGTTTTTTTTTTTTACTTTTGTTTATTTTTAGTTTACATTATTCATTTCCACCAGATTTTGAGTTACAAATTTTCTCCCCATCTTTCCTCTACCCACCACCCCAAAACATTGATCCCATTGTATACCCCCTTCCCCAATCTGTTCTCGCCTATGTGCTCCCCCATCACCGCTCTGACTTTCTGGTAGGGCAAGATGGATCTCTCTACCCAAGTACCTGTATATCTTAATTCCCAGTTGCATGTAATTAATAATATTAATAATATTTATCCATACATATATACATATATTTAATATTTGATAATAGAACTTTTAATTTCTAGATTCTTTGCTTCCTCCCTTGTTACCCACCCCCACTGGAAAGACAAGCAATTCAATAAAGGCTGTGCCTGTGTAGTTACACAGAACATCTCCACAATGGACATATTGTAAAAGACTGACTATATTTCCCTTCTTCCTATCATACCCCCCCACCTTGTTCCATTCTCTACTTTGTCCCTGTCAGAAGTGTGTGCTTCTAACAACCCCCCCGCCCTCCCCTCCATGATCCCCCCTTTCATCCCCACCCCACCCCCAGTCTCCTGTAGAGCAACATACCCAATTTAGAGTGTATGTCATTCCTTCCCTAAGCCAAATTCAATGAGAGTAAGGTTGACCCATTCCCTTTTGCCTTCCTGTTCTTCCCCTCCATTATAAGTTATCCCTTGCCTCTTCTACATGAGATGATTAACCCCATTCTATCTCTCCCTGTC
>CM053590.1:91071668-91088789 GCA_028646515.1 Pseudochirops corinnae
AAAGCAACTCAAAATGGGTTAACAATCTTACTTTAATCAAACATATCATTTACCTAGTTCAGGGGGAAAAGTCAGCACCCTGAACTTCAGAGAAAGCAAACACAAGTTACAAACAAACAGAAAAACAGATCAGCAGACGGCTTCCAGGGCCTGACCATTACATCAGTTACCTATTCATTTACCAGAGAGGGAAGTACCAACATCTGGGTTTTTCAAAGCCGGGGGGCTCAACGGCTGCCCAGAGTCTCGTCTGGCCAAATCACACAACTCTTCTCAAAGTGAGCCCCAAAGCAAAACCTCACATCAGGGCATATATATAACCTCCTCCAGGCTCGGAGAATGTCACAGCCCTCTTCACCCACTGTCCAATAACAAAGCAACAAGGCCCGGGCATTCCCAAAAAACAAGCCTCCCGCCATAGGCTCCATGTGACCACATCTAGCCTATTAAGGGGCAGGGTATACTTTCAAATAGGGGAAGGTTCTTAGAGTCACGCAGCCACTTTAGCAAAGGGTCTAGGGGCAGGGAAGATCTTCAGATTCCCATAACAGTTGTGAAAGGCAAGCAAAACAGTGGATTTTATATTTATCTGAAAGAAACTGGAAATCACAGAATTTAATTTCATATCAAAGTGAGATGGTCAGACTTGTATTTTAGAAAGATCACTGGCAGTTGAATGAAGGATAGACTAGGGTATAGAGCCTCAGTTCTCAACCTGTGGGTTATGTCCAATTTAAATACATCCTGCATATCAGATATTTACATTACGATTCATAACAGTAACAAAAATACATTTATGAAGTAGCAAAGAAGATAATTTTATGGTTGGGGGTCACCACAACATGAGGAACTGTATTAAAGGGTCGTGGCATTAGGAAGGTTGAGAACCACTGGTATAGAGAGACTTGAGGAACCCAGACTTTTTAGGCAGGCTGACTCACCAACAAGCTATTACAATAGTCAAGGCACAAGGCAGTGAGAGTGAGGCTGTTGGCAATGTCAGAGGAAAGAAAGGACTTGGCAATAGATGGAATATGGATGGAGAAGAGTAGGGATTTGTAGATGACAGGATGCAAACCTAAGTTTATATCCTTGCTCTGTAATTTACTAGCTATGTGATTTTGACAAGTTGCTTAACCTTTCTGATTCTCATTTTCCCTCATTGTTAAGTGAGTAATAATAATTATACTCTCTACCTCACAGAGTTGGTATGAGGTTATTCATAAAGCACAAAACACCGCATAAATGTCAGCTATTATTATTGTCATTTTGTAAAAATAATATGTGCTACAACTTATTTTTTATCACAAGCACATATTTCCTACTCCTCCATGAATTCTAAGTGATATTCTACAAAATGATCTAAAAATGATTGATTTAAAACCCTGAAGCAAATACAAAGTAGCTGGATGTCAGAGTCTACCCACAGGAGCTTCCAAAATTCTGCCTTTCATATTTGAAGGAAAACTTACTTTTAAGTTTGCAGCAAGACATGCGTGAGGTGGCATGGGGTGTGGGTGGGAATTGGGAATAAGAAGTCAAAGGAGTGCATTAATTACTTTTTTGTTTGAGATGAAATGACCAAGATGAAAGTCATACTAAATTTTATGAATATGAAAAATAGCATCTAAAATAAGTAGATACACTCAAGATTTTTCTGTGTCACCTTCGGAAGTTATCATTTTTCCTCTTTTCACCTGATCTCTATCACTGTGTTCTAGCAGAATTGGATGCTTTAGAGGAAAAAAAACACCTTTTTCCTCTTTTGAGGCTGACCTAGAACAAGGATGATGTTAAAAAAAAGATGGCTCTTTCATCTGAGACTTTATTTTGATGTCCATCCACATGAACTGTGTAGCTGCCCATATAAAGATATGCTACCTTTAGAGCTGACTTGGAATGACACAGTTATAGAATCTTAGAATCGTAAAAATAATAATAGCTAGCATTTATATATAAGGTTTGGGGAGTGTTTTATACATATTACCTTATTTGATCCCCCCAACCACTCTTTGAGTTACATGCTATTATTATCCTCAATTTAAAGATGAAGAAACTGGGTCTAAGGGAAATTAAATGATTTGCCCAGAATTGCACTGTTCCTAAATCTTTGAGATGGGATTTAAGTTCACGCCTTCTTGACTCTAAGCCCAGTTCTCTATCCATCATACATTTCTGCCTCCTTAAGGGACCATATGTTCCAACCTATATCTGAATAAAAATCTTCTCTATAACAAATTTGATAAATGGTCATTGAATTGCTGGAAAACTTCTACTAAGTGGGCAGTCAATACCTTCTAAGGCAGGCCCAATTCATTTTCCCCTATAATTGTTAAAAAAAAAAATCCTTTCATTAAGCCTAAATTTTCCTCTTTGAAACTGTAACACAATGACCCCACATCTTTCTTCTATGGAAGAAGTATTACTAGGGTAGGGCAATTGTGATTTAGCCCACAGGGAGAAAACCCAGCCCGTGTTAACATCATGATCCTAAGTCTCCTTAGTTCTTAGCCCATGTCTGCCCTAACAATAGTGGCATGCTTTTTCCCCTATACAGCTATTCTTTGGGGATAATAGAATGTACAAAGTATTCTAGGTTTTAATTATCCCCAGTAGCTGTACTCCTCATCCCTACTTATGTAGTATGTATGTGGTATCAAGGAAGGACTAGCATCTCCAAGCCCTTTTCAGCACTGTTCATCAACTGTTGGTGTCCAACCAGTCTCCCAGCTTTCACCTGTGACTCCAAGAAGTTATATCATGCCTAGCAGCTATATCCCAGGAAAACCATCTTGGCAGATGGACTAATCCAGGTTGAGGGCTTCAAGCCCACTGGTGAGTTAGGGAGACATCTACCTCATGCATGTGAAAATTTCCCTTGGGAGAATGGGTGAATGAGAAATTGTTCCAACAGCCATGAAGGCAGCTGGAGAGGGCACTGTAGAGCACTTGGAGCTTGATTATATGAAATATAATATGAAAAGAAACTAAGTGCTATCTCTGTTTAAAAAAAAATTCCATATGGAAAGGGAAGAAATGAAAAGTAGGAAAAGGGAAATATACAAACACAGCATGTTAACATTAGAATAATATCAGTAATACAAAGCACTAGTTAGGCAGCTAGGCAGTACACTAGTTTTAAAATCAAACACTGATGAGACACCAAGGTTGTCCACTACAACTGGGAGCATTTCCAGTTATCCTGACTTTTCTCTTGCTGCTGAAGTTTTGATGGCTCAGGAAGAGAGAGTGAGACTGTTGCCTTTGTGCAACTCTTGCTTAATTAAAGCCAATTCATGCACAAGGCATCACCCTGTGTTGTTATCAGTCCTCTTCAAAAATGAAGGACAAACAATATAAAGAAAATTCATCAAATCAGAAAATCCAGTAACCAGAAATGAGAAAAATTGTGGGAAACATTTGTGTGAAGATCAGCAGAGGCAAAAGCATGTGTGATATTACTGGACTATATACAGTATGTTCCAAAATTCTTAGTTTAGTTTCAAATTATGAAAGCCTTTAGAACACTCAGTGTGCTATAGACCATTTGAAAAGAATGAGGAATTTAAGTAAAAGATCATCCTGTTAAGTAGACATAGTGAACTACTGAGGGCAGACTTTAGTTTTCTGGATATCATCTGGAGCTTGAGCTATCTGCCAAAAGAAAGCAGCAAATACTTCTTAGCTAAATTTTATGTAATTTAATCTTTCAAAAGGTGAAGGGACCAATAAAGGAAATTGCCATTCTGGATGGCAGTCAGATCAGCATAAGTAAAAATGAAGAAAAATATGATGGAAAGTCCCCACTCTAACTTCATTTGTGATAAAAGAGAAGGCTAGGCATAGTCTGATACACACTTGATAATTTAGAGACCATATTTTACAAAGTTCAAAGTAAAAAATCCTACAATTCCTTAGACTAAAAATCTTCAGTGGAAGACTGCTTAGGGGAAGGGAAAAGTGCTAATGAAGAAAGCTAATGAAATTCTGAAGTTACAAAGAAAAAAAAAAAGAAAACAATGAAAAAAGTGGTGTTATCAAGAGTCCAGTGTGAATATGAAAAGAAACTAAGTGCTATCTTTGTTTTAAAAAAAATTCCATATGGAAAGGGAAGCAATGAAAAGTAGGAAAAGAGAAATATACAAACACAGCATGTTAATATTAGAATAATATCAGTAATACAAAGCACTAGTTAGGCAGCTAGGCGGTACACTAGTTTTAAAATCAGAAAGACTCACCTTTCTGAGTTGAAATTTGACCTCAGACACTTAATAGCTATGTAACCCTGGGCAAGTCACTTAACCCCATTTGCCTCAGTTTTCTCAAATGTAAAATGAGCTAGGGAAGGAAATGAGTAAACCACTTTAGTATCTTTGCTGAGAAAACCCTGAATGGGGTCATGGAGAATTGGACATAACTTAAACAACTGAATGACAACAAAGCACCGAATGAAATCAGGGAAGGAAAACTAAATACAAAAAGAGTTTTCTTAGACAAACTAGGGGAAAAGAGGATTGAAGAAGAGATAGGACTGTTGTTTAGCACATAGGGAATAATGATCATCTAATGACAAAAGAAGATTTGAGTTGATTAATCTTTATGCTAGATGTGCTTTCTTTCAAAAGGAGAATATTTGAAATGACTAAATAAAAGTTAATATGGAGTAGATACCCAAGAGAAATAGGGATGATTTGCCCTTCTAGGATCATGGTGCAGTGAATAGGGCACTAGCTTTGGAGTCTGGAATATCTGGGTTCAAATCTTGTCTCCCACACTGACCATGTAACATTGGCCTGCTTTCTCATCTGTAAAACTGAAATAATTATTAATACCTACTCAATAATAGTAGCTAATAATAGCTAACATTTATACAGTACTTATTATGTGCCAGACATTATGCTAAGTGTTTTACAATTATTCTTATTTGATCCACACAACAGCCCTGGAAGGTTGGTGCTATTATTATCACCATTTTACAGATAAGGAAATGGATGAAAACAGAGGTTAAGTTCTGACTCCAAACCCAATGCTCTACTCAATGCTCCACCTATCTGCCCCATATTTTTCTAATGAAAAAATAAAATAACATATGGAAAAGTGATTTAGGAACCTTAAAGTACTTAACTTAATTATCATTATTATTTTCATATTTTAAGGGAACTGACATATTGGAAAACTTTGAGAGAAACAAAAAGGAACTATAGGATTGGAAGGCAAACATTCTGTTTTTTCTTTTTATATCAAAACAGTAGATGTATTCATAATTATGGAATGAGTTTAAATTCTATTCCTGTAACATTTCTGAACTTATTTTTTAAAAAGGTGATTGATGATTTATCTAGGAAATCAACTGTGAACATGAAGAGCCAGCACACCAAGAACAACTCAAACCCAACTTCCATTTCTTTTCCTTTCTTCCTTCCTTCCTTCCTTCCTTCCTTCCTTCCTTCCTTCCTTCCTTCCTTCCTTCCTTTCTCCCTCCCCTCCCTTCCCTTTTCTCCTTCCCTCCTGCCCTCCCTGGGCTATGAGATTGGTTGATATAGAGGGCGCTCTAAAATGTTTATCTATATTTAAGCAAAGAAGATGACAAAGTCTCAAATGCTATTCAACTGGAAATGAAGGAAAGATATAGACTAGATGATAATACAGTTGGATAAATTCAGTAATTGAATGAATAGATGAACTAAAAAAACAGGCATTAATGACTTGATATTAACATAGGAGGCATCTAGGGACAATACCCTGTGTTGTTGAACATTTTTATTAATGACTTGAATAAAAGCATAATTTAGCAGACTGACTAATGAAACAAAGCTGGGAAGGATAGCTAATGAGCAAAATAATAATGATTCCAAAAGATCTTTAAGTGTAGCCCAAATTTAAACAAAAAGAGACAAATGTCAAATCTTATATGGATTGATAAAATAAGTTTCAAAATGAAAATATAAACGTATAGGGAAAGGTCAAAATTAGTAGACAGTGTGCTATACCAGCCAAGAAAATTAATTCACTATTAAGCTGAGTTAAGAAAGGCAGAATATCCATGACAGTGATAATCTCACTATACTCTGTCTTGGTCATGTATTTAGTTTTTAGTACAATATTTTAGGAAGAAGATTGATAAACAAGATAGTGCGTTTAGGAGAGAGCAACCAAGATAGTGAAGAGCATTGAGATCATAAAATAAAGGAGGGGTCGAGAGAACTGGACACTTTCTATCCTAGAGTAGAAAACACTTGGTAGTGAGATGGAGTCTTCTGGGGAAGGATAGTCTTGTAGAAAATGGATGACAAAAATAGAAATAACAGAAGTAGTTGGAGCTAATATTTGTTTAGCGCTTTAAGTGTTATTTCCATTGATCTCAACATCTCTAAGAAATAGTGGCTCAGATTATACCTACTTTACAATTAAGTAACTAGACTTGTTCTGCTTGGTCCAAGTGGCACAGAATGGAGGCAGATTTAGATTTTTTGAAAGGAGAAACTTGATTGGGTAGGGGAAAGATGGGGAGAAAATTTGTAACTCAAAATCTCGTGGAAATGAATGATGTAAACAAGAAAATAAATAAATTAATTTATTAAAAAAAAAAAAGAAAGGAGAAACTTACCAAGCAATAGATCTATATAAAAGTGGGATGAGCTGTCAAAAAAGGTAGTAGGCTCTATCATTACAGGTCTACAAACACAGGTAGACAACCACATTTCAGGAATATTATAAATGAGGTTCTTTTTCATTTATAAGTCAAACTAAAGGCTCTTTGAGGTCCTTTTCCTACTCTGTAAGCCAATGATTTACAAAAAAAGTTACTTGTAATACTAATGTAGTAGAGCAAACTATGTCCATAAAGTTTGTCAAGAAGAAAAAAAATTCTACTGACTAATAATATATCTTTATTTTTCCATATGTATGATGTAGCTGCCACCTTTTGTTTCTTTTGAACTAGAGCTAGGATTTCATTGGTGTAAAGAAATTTTGGTTAGGAAAATCCCTCTACTGATGCATATCTGCACTTCTTTTGTAGCTTATACTTTCAGAGAGTTACCTGAGTCACTGAGAAGGTCAGTTACTTGCTCTGTGTCTCACAGCTTGTATGTGTCTGAAGCAGAAATTCAAGTCTTACTGACGCACATCACATCTCTATGCATGACACTATGTTGTACAGAATGACCAACATTCATTCATCAAGGATTAATTGGTTTTCCTCCCTTATATTTTTTTGTTCTTAGTATAACTCTCGTCTTTGACTGGATGGACACCACATCTAGGTCTCCTGATATGATCCCCTGAATTCTAATAATTCTTCCCATTTTTAAGGCTTGTTCCTCCTTATAAAAACTGTTCTTAATCACATTCTCACCTCAACGATTACTCTTCCATTTGATAAATGAAGATCTATATTCTTGCTCCTTTCTCATGTTTTCCCCTAATGCCTTTTAAAATGGAGAGGACTCTTTTTTTCCTCAAAGGCCAAGGTAACAGAGGGTAAATTCCAGCACATCATGAGAATCTAGAGAAATGGGTCCTCTACAGTAATGTGCCAGTAAATGTTAACAATTACATTTCAAGAAATTTATTTAAGAAATATTTTTAAGGTTAATCTTCATTAGAAACATTTTCTCTATGACTTTCTTAAGTCAAGATCAGAGGTGTCAAGCATGCGGCTGGCAGTTGCATTGGAACCACAACTCTCTTAAGTAGGGCCAGACCCAGATTAAAATGCAATTGGGAAATATTTAGCAAAATAAGGAAAAAATATACTAAAATATTGCTAACCTATTTAAACTTGACAATATGCTGCACATATTCTCAGATACAGTTTAGTCACCATTTTCTTATTTGAGTTTGAAACCTATGGTCTAGACTATCAATACAACAATGAATAAAGCCCCGATTTGTAGCATTTGCAGATTTCTAAGGTGTAAAAGCTCAAAGTGAAAGTTTGACAATGGATGCTGACCTGGTATGAGCTGGCTCCAGTATTATAGTCCATCCAGTGACAAGCTACTTGCCTGTAGCTGAAGAGTAGAGGGGGATTTCATTAGCATGTCCACAGAGGGGTTGTTATCTGCTGATCACATCAACTCTCAAACATAGGCTAATAAATTTTAGAGGTCTAGCAATCTGCACAGAGAAAGGGCCCTTATCAATGAAATAACAGATCCTTGAAGCGCTGAGAAACTATCTTCTTCGATACTTTTCTTGTATTTATGACTTCTATTTCTTCCTCATCTTTGAAGTTATTACTTCTTATTTTTACTTTTTTCCCTTTAAATTTAATTTGTAAGAGACTTATCAATGTGCATAAATCATATGAAGGATTCAAAGTAAAAAATTTGGCAGGTTCCAAATGTTAAATACAGCGTTTCTTCTTTCTAAAGAGAAATTACTGTTTTTAGTGCTCGCCTATCAAGGCCTGAGCTGAAATTTGGCTTTGTTTACAAGTAATATGAACTGGTGTGTAGACTCAAACTAGAACTTAATGGATGCTTTTCAAATCATAAAACCACTATGCAGTTTGGCACAATTTAGGATTATTGGAAGGCTCTACTTAGGAGAGGCCAAGGAATGAAATACCAGGGGTGTTGCAGGTCGGTGCCCTGGCAGAGCTATATGGGAAAGCTTGCTTGGCATGCGATAGTGCAATCACTCGCTCATGTTCATGAGCAATAAAATTGAACCAAGTAAAAAAAAAAGAAACCATTAAACATTAATGCACAGCACACATTGATCCAAGAGAAGAAGAGGAACTATTTTGCATGGACTTTTCTGTAATGTCATGATATGAAAGAAAGCCCTATTTAATTATCCAGTTTAATTCAGAAAGGTATCCATCCCTCAACATAGAAAATGTGTTTATTCCAGAAAATATGATATTTCTGGCTTGCTAAGAGCATGCTAAGCTGCTTATTAGTAATGGATATTATTTAGGAGTAAGTTAACATATTGGGGGAAGGGGAGATAGGCTGTTATCTAAAAATTGTATTCTCCCACTTTCTAGGAAGTTTAAATTTTCTTTATATTAATTCCTCTGAATTTTTAATTTCTATACATAATAATGATGGATAATATCAATTGACAATATACAGAATTTAATGTATCTTTAGCCTTTATGTGATTATTATTAATAATATTTCTTATTACTATTTATAAAGCTTTAATTATTATTATTATACTAACTTATCTGCAAGAGAAAAAGCTTGCAATTGTGGATACACAGCTGGGCTAGTCTTGAGTCAGAAAGATCTGAGTTCAAACTCTACTTCTTATACATACTGATCTGGCAAGTCACTTAACCTCTGGGGCTCAAGCTATGTCTCTAAGAACATAAAGTGTAAAAGAAGGTGTTGATATAAATTGGTAGAGATCCTTTTCTCATTTGTGTGTTTCCCATATCAATTCATAAAATCTTAAATATCTACATAAGTATTAGTGTAGGCCAAGGAGAGAGTCTTGACCTATGATTCCATGGATATAGGTAACTAGCATGTAGAAAAACACCCTATGCCAATGTAGGTTATCACCTTTTCTTTTATTTACAGTCTCAGAGCACAAATGTCAAACATATAGCATCAGTGCAAAACTCCCCAGTGGGGCTGAACCAAATTGAAATTTAATTGGGAAATATCTAACAAAATAAATAAAATTATAGTACAACAAAGATAATGTCAATTTGTGGTTTTCTAAGTCACCATGCAACCTGCAGGGATTCTTTCTATTCAAGTTTGATGTCACTATAAAAATTTCTTAGAATACTGAATGTCCATGTTACCTGCACAGGGTTACAGAGCCAATATATGTCTAAGTCAAAACATGAACTCAGGTCCTTCCTTTGAAGTCAGCTCTCTGCTCATTACACCACACTAAATATCAATGACAGTGCTGATTTAAAAAAAAAAAATAGATTTGATTTTAGATATAGTGAAAGATCTTAGACAGGCGCTCCAGATGGATAATTATCTGTGATTGTGATCCAAATTGAAAAAGAAAAGGAGATTTAATTGTATTTTATGTAAGAAATTTCATTTTTTGTATCCCTGTCTTGCTAAGATTAAAAAAAAAAACAAACAAACAAAAAAATGACTAGTTCCAGATCTGACCCCACTGCTGACTGACCTAGAAATTTTGACTCATTCTATTTCCAACCTGGGTAGTTATGTGGCACTATGCATATGATGTTCTTGAGTCAGGAAAAAAAGGCCTGAGTTCAAATGTGAGCTCGGAAACTTCCTAGATGTGTGATCCTGGACAAGTCATTTAACTTAGCTTTGCCTTGCTGTCCTCATCTATAAAATGAGTGGGAGAAATAAATGAGAAAGTACTCCATTATCTTTGCCAAGAAAACCCCACATAGGGTCACAAAGGGTTGGACATGACTGAAACAGCTGAACGCTAACAAATTTCCAACCTGAGGTAGTTTGTCTCCAATTAGGCAGCCTGTTGGACCGCTCAACCTGAAGGCTCACCATATAAGTGTTAGACTTTGTAGAGATACCAAATTGAACAGGTTTAGTCCACTGTGTCTAAGAATATCTTAACTCAAGCAATTCACCTGTCTCTGCTTTCCCAGTAACTGAGATTATTGGTTTGTGCCACCACTTCTGGGTAAGTCTTATTTGAATATAATGCATAAATGTTTAACTGTGTCAATAAAGTAATAATTTATATTTTAATATTGGCACAACATAAATGGACACTTTGAAGTAGTTCTCTATGTTTATTATTTATGATTTTGTCTCACACAAAATATTCTATATCCATAATAAATTTTCATAGGTTAAAAGTAAGCTAAATCTTTCAACATGAAAAACAGTTACATTTTAAATAGTGTACTTTAGAGAATCACAAAAAATTGAAAGACATAAGACACACCTCTATACAATGATGTAAAAGTCTAATAAGCTTAAAATAATCTTTGAAAACTAATAATAAATAGAAAACTGTATATAGCTTTAAGTAGTTATTTTATTTGTCATCTTCGATATCTCCAATTCTTGTTTTCAGTAGATTGACACAGAGATCCATTAATTGACATGATTACTTTGTAATTTCCTCTAATGTATTTTAACCCTATTTCCAGGCATAATCACTTAGAAATTAATGTGTTACTAAATATTTTCTAAAATCAACAGTAAAATCAATTATTATGGCCTTTTATTAATACCCTTCATAATGAATGATTAACACATAATTCTTTTTGTATAAATAAACTTGACCAAAACCTACTTGCAGATACAGTGAAATTTACTTTATAAACACAGCTGCTTTGTTCTAAGAATAACGTCCTACTGCCAATCCCATGTAATTCTGCATCAGCTCATACTGTATTATAAAACAGCATGAATTTTTTATTAGTACACTGAAAGGATTTGAAATATAGTTTTCTACTTACTATCCAGTCATTGCTTAGCTTTAATTGCCATGTAACGATTTAAAGAAAAGTAAACAACATAAATCTCAAATATTTTAGTTAAAGGCAGTGTACTGTACATTAATAATGTTATTTTATTCTACACTTGTGACCTCCCCCCAAATATATAATATGATAAATTTCTTTGTAGAATTTTATGGAATAAATTCATTTTTAAAATGATACTGTTTATCTTTACTTTTCCTATGGTATCAGAATCACTTGATATGTTTTTCCCTCTCTTGCAATTCTCTTCCAACTCATACCAGACAGAAATCCTTGGTCTGTTTAAAAGTTCTCTATTTTTTTCAATAACTAGCACTTATACTCCACAAGAAAGGCCTTGAAATCCCTACTGTTCATTTTCATTTGTCTTTCTCTATTTTTCTTTTTGTAAAATGAGAATGATGTAGTAAATGTATGTTTAAAGGCAAAAAAAGGAAAAATAAAAAGTAATCCAAATATTAACAAAACTCTAATTTATTCAAAATATTGTAAATATGACAAAGTGAAAATATGACCAGGAGCCAGAAACTCTTGCAATATGTTAAGCTCCTTTACACACTGTTTCCATTCCAAACGGGTGTGGGGGTAGTTTTCTTTATTTTCTAATGGCAAATCAGATGTTGAGGGATGACACCAAAAAAAAAACAAAAACAAACACAGTACTATATTGTCTTCCACAATAGAATGTAAATTCCATAAGAGTAGGGGATTTAATTTTCTGTATTTGTTTTCTCAGTAGATAGTACAGTGCATGACACTTAGTAGGTACTAAACAAATGTTTGTTGTTTGATATGTCAATAGTCGGCCATTTATCTTTTATGATTCATTTACGGAATGATATAACTGGAATGGATCATGTGGTAGTCAACAGACTATGTTTCTAGTTCCAGTTATATCCATAAGTAGAATGGTTATGACTATAAATTTTTGTACATGGAACAAAGACAAGTATCATGAAGTGTGCCCTTGGATAAGTAGGATGGGAAGAGGTAAAAGTCAGAGACCTGGAATGGCAAGAGGCTTGAAACCACTACTGAGGAGAGGCATTAATTTTGTTAAATATTCCCTACTTGTGTATTAATCTGATTTGAGTCACACTTTTGGTCTGCTGAGTTTGAGATCCCTGTTGTATATTATTACCTTTCATGTACTCTATGTTCCATTCAAACTGAGAATTAAATTAAATTACTAGTAAAGCCCCTAGTTCTAAATTATATGGTCCACAGAACAGTAAGGAAGACTTTTCCTGGTTGTTGACTTCTGCCTGAGGGATAGATAAAGAAGGGGATTGGTGACTAGATAGGTAATCAGAAAGTACGTATTCTTAGAGAGTATATCCAACATGTGACACAAATGTGGCCAAAACCTTTCAAGCTCACTAGGTATTATTCACTTCTATCAATTCTTGAGGACTATATAATTCCAATAAAGGAAAAACAGAAAGAATGTATAAATCCACATTCCTGAGTAAAAATGAAAGAATTATGTGGGTACTGGTGAAGGACTCAGAGACTTTTGAGAAGTTACATGTATGGATACTTATAAAATTGAAAAAAAAGAATTCAGAAAACAATAATTGCAATGTAAACAATGTAATGGAAAATAAAGAGTTATGATTGCATACTAGCAACATTATTAGTTATAATCCAGGTAAATAACCTTGAAACGTGTCCACCATTGGCAAAGAGGTGATAAGACTAGAGATGTAGAATACATTCTAATTTTAATTACTATGCTAATATGTTTGCTAAACTATTTCGTAAAGTTTCTATTGGGGAGGGGCAATGTAGTTCATAAGAAGACATATAAAAACAGGAAAAATCAATAGAACATTCAAAATAAAATGATGAAAATAAACAACAACAAAAAGAAGATGAGGAGGACACAGCCAGAAATTTTCCTGAAGTCTTGGTAAACTTAAAATTTACTTAAAAGTAAACTACATAGCAGAAGTTTATAATTTCATGCATAATCATATAATCATCTTTTTATTACATACTTACTTTTTAAAGTTTACAATAAAATAAAATTAAAAGAGAAGACTAATTTTTCTTTCAATGTTTAACAGAAATCTCCTATATATCTATCCAGTCCAAGAGTCCCTCTTTTGACCATTTCTCTATCCTGTTTTGGGAAATGATTTATTGCTCTCAAAGAAAAAAAAACTCATGTAAAAGTTACTTTATGAGTGAATTGTAGCATAAAAATTAAATATCAATTATTCCCTTTGTGCTCACACTTGCTGTCTTGATATACACACATCTGTATGCATTATCAAAAATAGAGAAAAGTAGAACTCTCGAACTCTAGCAAATTCCTTTAATGAAACATACATTACTCTTATAGTCAATATTATCAAATAAGGAAGGGATAAAGTAGAGAAGGATAAATAGAGAGCAATATCACTAATGAATATTAATGCAAAAATTTTAAATATGACATAAGTGAAAAGGCTACAAGGATGTATCAAGAAATCCTACTATGACTAATTTAATTAATATCAGGGATATGAAAGCTTCTCAAAATTAGGAAAATAATTAGTGAAATGAATCATATTAATATCAAAAAACAACCTAAATCACAAAAGTATCAGTAAATGAATTTAGCAAAATCCAGCACCCATGTAAAACCCCTAAAAAAAATCTTTGGAATGGAAAAGTATTTCTTTAATTTGATGAAATATTATTTATTTATTATCATGAGCTAATATTATTTTAGTTTAAAAACCACTGCAAGATTTCCCAATAAAAACAACCTTGAAGTAAATATGTCCCTTATCTCAAATGTTAGCTATAGCATTAAAAGAAGAAAATATAATTAAGGAAATTAGAACTGACAAAGTGAGAAAGTACCATTACGTGCAGGTAAAATGATGGCCTACTTATAAAATCCTAGAGGATCAAAGGGAAAATGATTCAAGACAGGAATAATTTCAAGAACTGAGATGCACCATAAATATGTAAAAATTCTTAATATTTCTATAAATAACAAGAGTGTGGAGAAAATATTGAGAAAAATACAATTAAAATAACTACAAAAATGTGTTAGATATGTGGGAGCTAACCTACCAAGGTGCACTCATAGTACTTATATAAGCAGGACCCAATTTATACAAAAATAACAAAAGAAAAATAATTGAAGTGATATTTAATGTCCATAGCTGTGGCATGACAATATATTAACAATATCAATAATAACATAATACATTTATATAGTACTTGAAGGTTTGACATGAGATTTAAAAATGTTATTGTATTCTATCTTCACAAATGCCCTGAGAAATATATGATATTGTCCCCATTTTACACATGAGTAAATTGAAGTTGATAGAAGTTATGTGACTTGCTCAGAGTTACACAGCTAGTAAATAAAATGTCTAAGGTAAGATATAAGCTCAGGTCTTTCTGACTCCCTATCTCACACTCTTCTGCATCAATTAACTGTCTCTGTTAATTTTTGGAGTTCATAGCACAGCAGTTATGTAGGCTATCTGAAGCCTCAAATCATTATGGTTTTGCCTTTGTATCCCATGCGTCCTATGCACTTTGTATCCCATTATGTCTTGGGCATCAAATTTTCTTGACAAAAACTTACTGAATGAATGACAATATTCATGGCAGAATTATCTGAAATGACAAAGGCTTGGAAATACATTGGGTTCACTTGAAATAAGGATGTATATACATTATGTTACACCAATATAATGGAATATCACTGTGCCTTGAGAAATACTGACTATACAGAATATATAGAAACATGGGAACACCTGTATGATTCAACAGAGTATAAAGAAAAGAACAATATTTGAAATAGCTGCAGCACTGGAAATGAATATTTACATCTTTAAAGAACAACAAAATTCTGATCAAATGCAATTGTTGGCAATTCCAAATCAACTAGAGTTAAAGCAAAGTTTCTTCTTTTCCTTTCTTTATTAATAAATTATAAACTACAAGAACAGAAAATTACATGTACTATAAGTAACAATCATCACGTAGGTGGTTCCTCAACTTTTATTTTTATAGGAATTGACATGGGGATGGAGAACAGAAAGCAGCAAGATGGTACTGGAAATTGATTTGTCAGAACAAATTGTATAATTTAGACATAGTTGTTCACAGGAGAAAAAAGTATATTATAAATGAAAAATTATTTAGCTGTGATAAGATAACAGGATTATTTTGATATGTTGTTCTCAACTTCAGACAACATGAAAGAGTTTTAAGTAGGGAAAAAGGTCCAATCATGAAAGAGAAAAGCTATTACAATGGGATTCTCATCAGGGATTATCAGAAATCAGAACCTTTTGCCACTAGATGAATTAAACATCTATCGAAAGTTGTGAATTTTAAGGATACAGGGAGCCATGATAATACTACAAAGAATTAAAAGCAATTTCTTGACATGATTAGGGAGTATCCAAAGGGAAGAACGTGCATTCTCATAACTGACTAATGTAAATGTTCTTCAGAATACTGTAAATGTCCATCAAATGTTGCATCACAGTCAACGGTGAACTCATAGCCAAGACGGCATACATTCAAACAATAATGCGAGTGGGGGAAAAACAGACATGTGCCTGTTTCTAAATGTTTCCTGGAGTATTTTTGTACTGAAAGACATTATAGAATTTAAATTCTGTTTTATCTTGCTTGGTTGAGAAAGAAAATCAATTAGGCAGGCAGGCACACATATTTATTAAGCACTTTATTATGTATCTAGCACAGTATTAAGTGCCCAGAACAAAAATCACACACAAAGAAAGATTATCACTATGCTCAAGGAGCTTACATTCTAGTCAGGGAAGAAAACACATAAAAGGGAACTAAGCATGAGTTGAGGTGGAAAAGGGAGATGGTAGACGTTTGGAAAGTCAGGAGCCCAGACTATAGTGGTTTCCAATATGACTAGTCTGGGCAATCCCCAAAATGGAAGCCTCAAGATGAATACCAGTGGGAGAAGAGGGCCCTCATGGCAGAGAGACATCATATTATTATGCAATTTATATAAGATTATCACATTAATTATATTCACAAAATAATATTTGTTTCACCCATATGTTTTTCTTATATAGTACTTGCCATTAGAATTGCTTTTACTTTGTTGTATGTTATAATATAATTATTTCTTCTAATAGCTGTTGCCTAAAATTAATTATACCCACCCCAGGAGAATCTGTTGAATGAATCAGCTATTACAAAGTAATATTTAAAAAGTCAGTATCATTGAGAGAAAATGCTAAAGTTCTCAGACTATAAAACTATTTAATGTTTTATAGGATTTCCCATTAAGTGGATTGAAATAAGTGAAACAACCTTCTAGGACGTTACACATGTAGAAAAAGGAAAGACTCTCAGCACATTGACTCCTAACATGCTATCGACAAAGTTCATTCATAAAGTACAAATTTGGAAAGGACATTTGAGATTATCTAGTCATATATAATACTCAATTCTGGACTCTACTTCAAAAGGTTTACTACAAAACATTTGTAACATAAAATAACCACTTAGCATATGGTAGAGAATTAAATACTCCTAGGAATGTTACAGCCAGGTTCCAGAGTCTCCAGATCAAGGAGAAAATATTACAAGCTACCAAGAAGAAACAATTTGAATATTGTGGAAACACAATTAGGATAACCCAGGATCTAGCAGCTTCTACATTAAGGGATCAAAGGGCCTGGAATATGATATTCTGGAGACCA
>CM053590.1:91089289-91105816 GCA_028646515.1 Pseudochirops corinnae
TATACCACTACAACTAAATGACATAGGAACTTTGAGAAAAAATGTACCATATGTAAAGTAAAAAATATAGTTACTATATTAACTACATATATACATATACACACATACATACACACATAGTATTAACTTTGACCATCCTAAAACTTTTTCCAATATCCATTTGCAAATATTGCTATGTGCATAGAAAATTCTGTAAAACCATGATCTAGAGCCTCATTATTTATGTTTGTATTGTTAAGATATTTTACTTCTTTCTTTCTTTTTGAACCATATACTAAAGTACTCAAGTATTAATACAGAATCATTGAAAGAGCCTTCTGTTTACAAGGAGGCACCAACAAGATACACTGGGGTGTAAACAGCATCCCATTTTAGGTATCAGAAATAAAGGTAAGATGAGTTGAAGGATCTTGCAAGCCTGCCAGTTCTACACCAACAAACGGGACTCTAGTCATAGACAGAAGGAATGATGCATTGTTGTCAACCGAATTTGCATTATAAAATTGATAAGATTAACTCATTAGAGGTGTTTAGCTCTTATATTGGCCTTTATCCGCATCCCCCTACACTCTGCTGAAGTATTGCCACATGTAACCATGGAATCATAGATTTAGAACCTGGAGGGATTTTAGAGACCACAGAGTCCAAATCTTCATTTTGTAGGGTGAGGAAACTAAAGCAGGCACAGAGAGATTAAGTGACTTAATTAAAGTTATTCAGGTAATAAGGAGATAGCTGAAGTAGGGTTTCAGTTTGCATCTTCCTTACTCTCAGTCCAGCACTCTGTTACATCAACAACTGCCATGTTGTGGCATTGTGAGGTGAGGCAACATTTAATGTGGAGACCAGCTGTAATATCTATCTGAACCTGTGCTCTACAGCAAGACTTCGGTGAGCACACAGTAATTTGTCTTCTACTCTTAAGTGCTTTATTTCTAATAGCCTGAGGTCCCTAGGAAACTAAGTGGTGGACTGGAAAGATTGGTTGTCTGGTTGTCAGAAAAACCTGACCTCCAATCTTGCCTTGCATTTATGATATGTGCAACTCTTAGCAAGTCACTTAATCTCTACATTCCTCAGTTCCTTCTTCTGTAAAAACTTCCCATGATGGTTCTGAGGACAAATGAGATAATGTATCAAAAATGCTTTGCAAACCTCAAAGTGCTATATAGAAACTTGTAGTAGTAGTCATAGTCATCGTTGTTATCATGATAGCAGGAGTAGGAGTATATGTTTTGTGTATCACTGGAATATTCAAGCTCTGAGTAATATGCCTAAGTAGTTATTAATAATTCCTATTGTTGTTTAAGGAGTGAGATGATTTTGGCAATAAATATACAATTTAGAACTGGAAGGAACTTCAGACATGACATAATCACACTCATACCTGTATAGGAGTTTTCTCTATAATATATCCCCAAAATTATTGTACTGTCTATCCTTGAACACCCCCAGTGTTGGAGATTCACTACCTATGTGGTCAACCTATTCTTCTTTGGACCTATCCAATTATAAGGGAAAACAAATTTGTATCCACCAAAACTTGTCTCTCAGCAATTTCTTCCAGTTTTTCCTACTTCTTTTTTTATTATTTAGTATTTCATTTTTCCCAAGTTGTATGTAAAAACAATTTTAACATTTGTTTTAAAACTTTGAGTTCCAAATTCTCTCCCTTCTTTCCTCCCCATGTCCCCCCCCGCACTGAGAAGACAAGCAATTCAGTATAGGTTATACATATGTAGTCATGCAAAACATATCCATAACAGTAATGTTGTGAAAGAAAACACAGACAAAAATAAAGAAAATAAATTTTTTTAAAAAGTATGCTTCAATCTACGTTCAGACACCATCAGTTGTTTCTTTGGGGGTGAGAAATAAATAAATAAAATAGTTTTTCATCATCATTCCTTCAGAGTTGTCTTGAATTGTGTTGCTGAGAATAGCTCTTTCACAAAAGCTGATCATCTTAAAATATTGCTGTCACTTTGTACACAGTACATTTCACTTTGCATCAACCCATGTAAGTCTTTCCAGGTTCTTCTGAAAGCATCCTGCTCATCATTTCTTATGGTACAATAGTATTCTTTCATAATCACATACCACAACTTGTTCACCCATTCCCTAATTTATCAGTATCCCCTCAATTCTTTCTCCTAGAAAAGAGCTGCTTTAAATATTTTTGTACATATAAGTTCTTTTCCTTTTTTTTCTTAATCTCTTTTGGGATACAGACCTAGTAGTGGTATTGTTAGATAAATGGCTTTATATGCATGGTTTTATAGCCCTTTGGCATAGTTCCGAATTGCTCTACAAAATGGTGGAATCAGTTTACTACTCTACCAACAGTACATTAATGTCTCATTTTTCCCACATCCCCTCCAATATTTGTCAATTAACTTTTCCATCCCATTAGACAATCTAATAGGTATGAGATAGTACCTTAAAATTGTTTTAATTTTCACTTCTCTGATCAATAGTGAATTAAAGTATTTTTCATATGGCTATAGGTAGCTTTGTTTACTTCATCTGAAAACTGATCATATCTTTTGATCATTTATCAATTAGGGAATGGTGGAGGTTTTTTTGTTTGTTTGTTTGTTTGTTTTTTTACAAATTTGACTCCGTTCTCTATATGTTTAAGAAATGAGGCTTTTATCAGAGAAACTTGCTTCAAAGTTGTTTTTCACACTTACTATTGCTAACTGTATTTCTCTTCACACTGTTCCCCTATTAAATCTATTCTCTATCTCCTTTCACCCTGTCCCTTCTCAAAACTATTTTGCTTCTGACTATGACCTACACCATCTGCCCTCTCTCTTCTTCACCATCCCACCTTCTCTTATCCAATTCCCTTCCTACTTTCCTGTAGGGTAAGATAGAGTGAAGTGATTGAACCTTACTCTCATCAAAATTGGCTCAAAGAGGGAATAATATGTGCCCAATTTCTATACCCAATTGAGGATGTATATTATTCCTTCTTTGAGCCAATTCTGATGAGAGTAAGGTTCACTAACTGCCTCACCTTCCCCCTCTTCCCCTCTACTGTTAAAGCTGTTTCATGACTCTTTTATGTCAGATAATTTACCCCATTCTACCTCTCCCAATACTCTTTATTTTGTTTTTTAGCTATATCCCTTCATATTCAACTCATACCTATGTCCTCTGTCTATATATATATATGTGTATATTTATATATATGCGTGTGTGTGTGTATGTATATATACATATGTATGTGTATATATATGTGTGTATGTATGTGTGTGTATATATATATATATATATATATATATATATATATATATATATATACACACACATACATATGCCTTCTAACTACTCTAATAATGAGCCCTTCCTTGACCAGAGACCAATTCATATTTTTTCCTTGGAGGCTTTGGATGTAAGAGCTTTGATTTTGTTGTCTTCTTCTGAGTGTATATTTTGATCTTTCTTGTCACCATAGAAACTTTTTATGATCAGATTTTTCCCTTCTTGATTGCTCACTTTCCTAGTCTGTTACTTGACTTTTTTTCTCTTTGTTAAACTAGTGCTGTGATTCTAGGGTGGAGGGTGCACTGTCCCAAGCGTCAGTGTTTCTGTGCAGCTGTTTTGAGAGATTCCTCTAGGGAACTATAAGTTTTCTGCTCTTCCAAGTTGGTATGATATAAGGAGAGGTGTTAAGTAATCTCCTGGCTTTTGCTTTGGTCTGTGAGTAACCACAAGAAATCTTTTCGGCTCTGTAACTGTGAGGAGTGTCCCTGCTCTACTGCTGCCACAAAGGCTACTATGTTCATGCTCCAGCTTATTCTGAGACTGCCACCCAAGATTCTGACCTGGATCTAAGTGTGGACAAAACAACAGAGTCCTGTTGCAGTGCTAGCAAAAAGACTGAGTAATCTCCTCCTGACCAGTTGTTCAACCTCATACTGTCTGTGGATTGAAAGCTCCAGAAGCAGTCCCTGCAGCTGCTGATTCATTCACTCTCAAAGCCCGCTCCTGTTTTCCTGTGATTGATGTGGCCTTTGCTGGACTGAGCTTCACTCTCAACCAGGTGAGACAGACCTTTCCTGCCAATCTTCCAAGTTGTCTTTGACATCTATGGGCTGAGACATCTAAAAACCACCACTGCTGTCAGTGATTCAGTCACCCCAAGGCCTGCTCTGGGTTTGCTAGGTCCTGGTTTGTACTGGTGTAGCCTGTGCTCCTCTTTCACCCTAGTGCAAAGGACTTTTCCTGCCAACCTTACAAGTTGTCTTGGACTGGAAACTTGTTTTGCTCTATCTTTTTGTGGGTCCTGCTGCTCTATAATTTGTTTAAAGTCATTTTAAAAGGTATTTGGAAGGATTTGGAGGAGAACTTAGGAGAATCCCTACCTTTACCCCACCATGTTGGCTTCATCTATCCTCTTTCCTACTTCTTGGAGTCCAAGTAAAACAATTCTAAATCACAGGATAAATTAACCTCAGATAAGAGCTATATCAAATCATTAATAGGTACAAGACAGCTAGTTACTGGGTGTATCTAAATGCTTTGGAATTAAAAGTCTTTTTTTAATTCTTTAAATGTTTTCATTTTTCACATCTTTATTAGAAAGTTAAATTTGCTATGAATACTTCAATGTATCTATAAATTCATCAATGTGAATTCTGTAATTCTCTTCAGTTGTGCTCTAGTGGTATGAGTACAGTGTAAGAAATTACACTGTAAGGGAGCCATGAATGTTCTTCTCACCAACAGCCTTAACCACAGTGAGGAAACATCATCTTCAAGAAATAGCTTGAAGGAGTGGTTTCATGGGTCAGAAGAGAGAGGTATGTTTCAAAAACCTAGAGAGAAGAGAGTCTCAATGAGAAGAGAGTGATCAATGCCAAAAGCTATGGAGAGATCAAGCTGAATGAGGATTGATAAAACGCTGTGGGATTTAGCAGATAAGAAATCATAAATATGGAGAGAAAAGTTTCAGTGGAATGACAAGATCAGAAGTCAGATTACAAGGGGTTAAAAAGTGAGTAAGAGAAGGAAAAATAGAGGTCCTTGTTCTAGACAGTCTTTTCAAGGAGTTCAGCTACAAAGGGCAGAAAAGACATAGGATGATAGCAAAGTTACGAGTATAAAGTGAGGGTTTTTTTCAGGATAGAAGAGACAAGGACATGATTGTAGATGGTAGAATTGAGCTAGTAGAGGGCAAGATGGAAAACATGTGAGGGAGTGAGAATGATGGAGGGAACAATCTGTTGGAAGAGATGGGATAGAAGAGGATCACATGGACATAAACTTCAGGAGTAAGGCCATTTCCTTGTGTGAAATGGAGGTGAAAGATAAGAAAGTGGCAGCAGGGACTTGAATGACATGAGATGAAGGAGAGAGAAGAAAAAGGAGTCCATGGTAAATGGCCTCAATTTTTTTCTCTAAAATGTAAGGCAAGGTTCTCAGATGAGAGGGTAGTGGGAAGGGGAGCTACAGTTTTTGAGGAGGGATGAAAAGATTTGGAAAAGCTGCTGGGAAGAGTGGAATAGTGAGTTAATCAGTGAAATAAAGTAGTATTGCCTACCAGAAGTAAGGACCCAATTGAGGTTATGTAAAATAGGTTTGTAGTGGATTTGGTCAGAAGTATTGTGTAATTTTCTCAACTTTTGTTCTGCAGTACATGTGTAGGTGATGAATGGCAGGAGTGATCCAAGACTCAGCATTGGCTGGGTGTAATCAGCAATACGATAAGGGTAGGAATTCAAGATAAAAGGATCCTGTAGAGTTGAATTACTTCACCAAGTTGTGAAAAGGGGAAGAAGCAGGAAGAGTGGATAGTGTAGGGGAAAAGGCCTGGCAGAAAATTGAGAGGTTAAGGGAGCAGAGGTCATAGTATGGGTAAAGAGTAGGGTTATATAAGGGAAGGGAAAGGGAAATGTAGGTAACTTCTGGTCAGATAAAGGGATTTCAGAACTCTTGAATATGTAAGTGGTACATTTGTGGGTGATAGTAAGATTAAGGCTATAACCACCTTTGTGTGTAGCTAACATGGGATGGAGGAGTAACTCACGGGAGGTGAGTAAATTAAAGAATTGAGTAGCTAGTGTACTTGAAGGAGAAACAGTTTGTACGTTAAAGTATACAAGTATAACAACAGGAAAGGAGGAGGAGAGAAAATTTGTAAACCAGGTATTGAACTAATTGAAGAAAGAAGAGGAGTGATTTGGGGGTCTGTACACAACAGCTACTAGGATTTTGGTTGAGTGGGTGGTATATATGATTAGCATGAAACTCAAAGGAAGAAAAGTTCTGAGGTATGGAGGAAGGGGAAGAATCTAGAAATGCTAATGGGGAGCAAAGAGCATTCCAATTTCCCTGCTTTGAGCAAGGAGAATGAATGCAAGTGCAGACAGCCCTGGGAAGGGTGGCCATAGACACTGTGTCATCAGGGGAAAGACAATTTTCAGTGAGAACTAGTAAATGAAAGGAGAGAGAACAATCGATTTAAGATGAAGAAAAGTGTGTTGCCTATGGAGCAGGCATTTCAGAGGTCACAGTGGAAGGGCTAGGTGGAATTAGGATGTAACATTGCAAAGGGATAGTTGAGAGTTTTGGGAATTAGTATTCAGGTGATAAGTAGTGTAGAGTGGAATTTGGAAGTTCAGGATCACTGGAACATGACTTATGGTCAAGTATAAAAATGGTCATCATTAGGTAGAAGTTGCCGCTCCTCTATCCTCAAAGGACAGTCACAGCGGGAGATGGGAGAACTGAAGTTGAAGGGAGGATTGTTTTTTATTGCACTGGAGGTATAGTCAGAAGTGGTTGCTTTGGGGTAAATGAAAGTTTCCTGGCCTGGCCACTAGTATCATTCCTCAGGGAACATGATGTGCTAAGCAGGAGATGGAAGGCTTAGGGCACAAGTGTACTTGTGTTCTGAGGTCTTCTTACCTGAAGAGGCTGACTGTGAGGCAGCAGAAAGAAGGGGGGGTTAAACTTCCTGTGCAGTTTAGAGATATCTGGCCTGGCCCCTAAGCAGCTTTTGCACCAAGCACTAGCTCAATTTCAGATGTTGAAGTGCTAAATCTCCTCAGAGAAGGTAGCAGATACACTAAGCAGATTGTCAAAGCACGTCTGTCATTTCTTTCACACTATATAGAATAGTACCTTCATTTTTCAAGGAATGATGAATTTTGGTAAAATGATTCAAATTGGTCCTGCATACAGTTCATTGGTCCTATGGAAATTGGAACATTTATTTTTAATCGTGTGAATAATTCCCCAGCTTTCTTTTCTGTAGATTTCTAATTTAGCATTTTAATGGGACATTGAAACTTCATCAATGTTTGCTTTCTCTTCACTCTAACATAAGGCATCTTAAAGACTATAGTGGTGGTCTCAAATTCCTATTACTGAGTTGCTTTAAATTTACACACTTGTCTATTTGCAATTAGGGAAGTTAGGTGGTGCAGTAGATAGAGCACCTGGGCTGGAGTGAGAAAGACTCACTGAGTTCAAATTCAGCCTCAGACATTTACTAACTGTGTGACCCTGGGTACATCACTTTAACCTCTGTATGCTTCAGTTTTCTCATTTGTAAAATGAGCTGGAGGAGAAAAAAATGGCAAACCATTTGCCTAGAAAACCCTAACTGGGGTCCTGAAGAGTCAGACATAACAGAAAAAATACTGAACAACAAATAAAATAGTTGCATTACTGCTATCTAAAATTTTTGTTTCTCTTCACAGACATGGTAATTCACTTAAATATTTGTGTTCACTTAGGTCAAATGAACAGGATAATATATGGTAAAGGCTTGCAAACAGTGCTACAAGACCCAATGTGGGTTTCAGATCATAATTGTCTACTGATATTCTCATCTCTTCAATCTAATATATTCAGGAGAGATGATGTCTTTACCAAACGTTTGGGAATAAATTATACTACATACTTTCTCTAAAAGACTGAGGAATTAGAATGGCATGAATCCACGTTGCAATTTCACTGCTTAATGCTCTGATTTTTAAAGGAAGTGATTCTACTTAGTATAAAATGGAAATTGCTTATTAAAAAGTATGTGTTGTTTCCTTCTGACATTCTAGGTGGGAATGATGCAAGAGTAAAGAATTTAATAATTTCAATTAATTCTGAAGTGTAGCTTTAATTTTTTTTTTCTAATTACAGCAGGTATTCCTAAATCTGGAACTTCAAGGGAAAGTTAATGAAAGCTTTGCAGTATATATTATGGATCTGCTGTTGATGAGAAGAATGCTTTAATTATTTTTTTCTAATCTAGAATAAGCATTCTAAATTCTTTAAAAAAGTTTCAGGTCGAGCATTTTTCTAATTTTTAATGAACTCTACTTAACATTATTATTATTAATATCAATAAAGGTAATCTTGCTGTAAATGGCAATAAATTACTAGTTTATTTTTAATAGGAACACAAAATGAATTTTACTTCAGTTGAATACATTCATTTGAAAAATTAAACACTGAATGAGCTCAAAGATAATCCTATAAATCATTTTATTTGATAAAATTATTAATATATTTTATTTTTATTGTTATTTAATAATTATAGTCATGTCCAACTTTTTGTGACCCCATTTGGGCTTTCTTGGCAAAGATACTTGACTGATTTGCCAATTCCTTCTCCAGCTCATTTTAGAGATGACGGGGAAAAAAATGACTTAAATCACTTGCCCAGGGTCAAACAGGTAGTAAGTGTCTGAGACTGGATTTGAACTCAGGAAGATGAGTCTTCCTGACTCAAGGTCATCACTCTATCTAACGAACTCCCTACATGTCCTCTATTTTATTTTACATTTGAATACACATTTCCCCATTTCTTTATCTAGTGAGCCATGACTTGTTTATTTTTTTTTAACTTTACAAAAGGTCAATAAAACAAAACAATTCATGTTTGATTACTAAAAATGTTGAAGGGAAGTTGAGGCAGTGTATCATATGCAAAATGCAATAAGAAAATAAGAAACAAACACCTACATCTGTAAAAAAAAGAAAGAAAGAAAGAAAGAAAGAAAGAAAGAAAGAAAGAAAGAAAGAAAAGAGCCAAAGCTTCTTACCAGCAAATATCAAAACATACCACTCCATGCAAAAATTTAAATTTTTTGTAGTGAATTTTACTTGCATATTTTTTTTAAAAAACAAAACTATTTTTCCAATCATATGTATTTCCATTTTATTTTTTTTTCTTCTTGTACATGGTATCAGGGAATTAATCACAGTCAATTAAGGGCCATTGAGAGAATTACTTCATAATCACCCCAGAAAAGACTGAGTCTATTTTTGAAATTCTTTCTTGTTCTTCTGTTGTCTTTTCCTTCCTGTGGGAGTTCTGCTACAATTTAAATGTGTTCCACCTTGTCTTGTCCTGAGTAGAAATGCAGAACAACTGCTTTCCCAGTCCCTGTTTGATAGGTTTGAAGACTTTATGGAATTTTCTGTTCTTTTTTTTTTTCTTTCTTCTAGTAAAACTGCTCTAGGTTCTCTACTTTCTTTACCATTTTATATGCTGGCGACTTCCCTTTCTCCTCCTTACACATTTTCTCTCCTTGGATTCTATTTCATTTGAACTCTGCAGCAAAAATTAAATAAATTCCTAAAGGCTCATAAGTAGAGCCAGGACTCCTGGTTTGTGGATGTCCTATTCATGCTTCTATAATATTCTAATAGGACACCTCAAAGATCTCTAAATTTTATTGACATGAGCATCCCTTCTACTGATGTACATCACGACCATTCCAAACCTTAAAAGTTGGTTTCATGAGTTGCTGTCTCACTTCTCCCACTCCACTTTCACACTCCAACTTACCCCTTGTTGACCAGCCCTCTAGTGGAAAGCCATAGAGTTAAGTTGATCTTCAGACCAAGAAAATATAGCCTATCAATGTAGTTAAAATCTTTTCAACTAGCTAAAAATCTTTCCACATATTACCAGGGACCTGTGTGTGTATCTCCATATACATGCCTGTATATGTGTGTGCATATATATGTATGTATATACATATATGCATACATATGCCATTACAGCCACACACACACACACACACACACACACACACACATGCATGCATGCTGATTTAGCCTTCTAAATGACACAAAGCTAGAAAGGATAACTTTTCACACTGTATCCAAAAAGAGTCAAGAACTAAACTTAGGTTAAAGGACATAACAGGAAGTGCAATAGGCAAAAAAATTGCAGTCTTGTACTTGAGGATACAGTCAACTATAAAAGTTCAATATGGAGAGCTATGCTTAGACAAGACTTGTTCTTTAAAAAAAAGATCTGCATATTTCAGTGGCCTGTAACCTTAATATATCTCATCAATATGATAAGGAAGTAAATTTGCTGTTGTACCTTTGGGATCCTTTAAGAAGTACATAGCTTTTAGATTCATTGTTTTGTACTCTTGTTGTACTCATCTAGAGAAGTGTGATGAGTTCTAGGCACCATAGTTTAAGGAAATTGATGGAATTTATTGTGTCCAGGAGGGTAATTAGGATCATGAAGGGCCTTGAATTCATGAATTCATATGGAGATCAGTTGAAGAAATTAAGCATGTTTAACTTGGAGAAGAAAGTGACTAGAGCAATATAACAACTGAAAAGCTATCCTGTGGATGAGGGATTAAAATTCTTCTCTTTAGCATGAGGGCAGATGAAAGATATGTCTAAACATCACCAAGATACTAATTTAGAATTGATATGAGGAATAACTTCCCAACAATCCCTCAAAAGAATCCTTAAGAAGTTGTGTGTTTCCCCTTCTTGGAGATTTTCAAATGGGCTGTACAACCCTGTGCCGAGTATGGTATGATGCTGATTTCTCCATAGATGTTGCTGTTGTTCAGTCATTTCAGTTGTGTCTGACTCTTTATGACCCCTTTTGGGTTTTCTTGGCAGAGATACTAAAGTGCTTTGCTATTTCCTTCTCTAGCTCCTTTTACAGATGAGGAGGCTAAGGCAAACAGGGTTAAGTGACTTACAGGTAGTAAAAATCTGAGGCTAGATTTGAACTCAAGAAGATGAGTCTTCCTCACTCCAGGTCCTGTGCTCTATTTACTCTGCCACCTAGACACCTGCTTCTTCATCTATGGATTAGACTAAATGGCTACTGAGGTTTCTTCTAACTCTTAAAGTCTCTGTGATTCTCACAATCTCAGATTGTCTTAATGCTGTGATGATTCAATAAAGCTAGATTTTAGTAGAAGAGTGAATTTTATTGGTTGATTGTTATTTTTGTTGTTGAGGTGTTTCAATCATGTGCTTCTCTTTGTGACTCCTTTTGGGGTTTTCCTGGTAAACATACTGGTGCGGTTTGCCAGTTCCTTCTTCAGCCCATTTTACAGATGAGAAAAATGAGGTAAATAGGACTAAGTGATTTGCCCAGGGTCACACAGCTAGGAAGTGTCTGAGGACAGATCTGAATTCGGATCTTTCTGAATACTGGCCCAAGGTTCTGCCTACTGTTTAAACACACATACACGTGCATACACACACACACACACACACACACACACACACACACACAAATACGTATGTGTGCATATCTATGCATATATGTACATATGTATATACACTCAGATATAATATATGTATGATTTTGGAATATATTGTAACTTTCTTCATGACTAACATATTCATATTTGTTTAATATATTTTCCTTCCTAAATATACTGCTCCTATCTTCCCAATTTTCATTATTTTGACTTTTTACCTTGCTTTTCAAAGTTTTAACTGCTGTACACGAATTGTATTCATTAGTAAATTTTAATACACACTAATCAACAGAAGAAATTATATAATTATTAAAGAAGGTCAATTTAAAAGGAAGATATCAATTATAGAAACAGCTGTGGCATGTTTGAAAGAATACTAGATGGGAGTCAATGTGAATGAGCAGACAAGGAGTCACAGAGAAAGCAGAGATTTCAGAACACCTGATTTTGAATCCCAATTCAGCAACTTAACAGCTAAGTGATTATAGCCAAGTTACATAAACTTAAAGAACACGTTAAAGATTGAATATGAAAGATAAAATGTTACGTACTTAAATGAAGTTGGAAAGCTTCTGTACAAACAAAAGCAGTGCTCCTGGGATAAGAAGAAGCATGGTCAAATGGAGGAAAAAAATGTATCAAATTTCTCATATAAAAGGGTGTGTGTGTGTATGTGTGTGTGTGTGTGTGTGTGTGTGTGTGTGTGTGTGTGTGTGTGTGTGTACATATATCAAGGAGGCAGCTAAGTGACTCAGTGGATAGGATGCTGGACCTGGATTCAGGAAGACCCGAGTTCAAATCAGGTCTCAGACACCACATAAACCCTCACTAAGTTTATAACCCTAGATAAATAACTTAGGCTCTCTTTGCCTTAATGCACTGGAAAAGGAAATGGATACCACTCCAGTATATTTGCCAAGAAAATCTCATACAGGGCCATGAAAAGTCAGTCACAATTGAATGACTGAATGATATATTAAACATATATGCATATATATTAAACAAAAATATATTCCATTTTACAATTAAGTATCATAAATATCTGTGCAAACATTTCTCAAAAGAATTCCAAACTATTAGCAAACATATAAAACAATGCTCCAAATCACTATCAAGAGAGATAGAAATCAAAACAACGCTGAAATTTTACCTCACTGTAAGTTGGCGTAGACATATAGAGAGAGAGATGATAGTTAGAAAAAATAATGGAAGATGGGAATAGTTATTGTTGCAAGGGTTATAGTAAGATAAATTTACTATCACATTGTTAGTGGAGCTATCAAGTAGTACAATCATTGGAGAACACTTTGAAATTTTCCATATAAAGTGATAAAATATCCATACTTTTGACTCAGAAATTCCACTACTAGGCTTATACTAGAAGGAGGTCATTCATAACAAGTAAGTCTGGAATAAATAATATATATAGTGCCACTTTGATAACAATGATTTGGAAACAGATGCCTATTAATTGGAGAATGGCTAATAAACTGTTAAAGGAAAGTCATACAATATCAGTATGCTATAAAAAAGTGAATCTGATTACCATTGAGATACATGGAAAGATTTGCATGATCTGATATAAATTGAAGTCAGCGTAAACAAGAAAACTGTATACATGATGACTACAACAAAGTAAATGAAAAGAGCAACCATGTAACAGTCAAATAATGTTCTAAAATTAAAGAGAACAAGCATGGCTACAAAAAAACCAAAAGATATATGAGAAGATGCCCCAACTCCAATGAGTTGTAGAAGTGGAGGTTCCACAAGTATTGTTCATTACACATATTTGCAGACTTTTGGATGTATTTATCAAATTTTCTGAGCTTATTTTCTTTTTCTTCATTAAAACAGTATTTTAAATAGAAGGAGAAAGGAAAAGAACACTGGGAGAAAATTTCATATTAAAAAAGAAAACATCAATAATTTTGAAATGAATCCTTTAAAAAATTGACAACTTAATAAATGTGGACTTTCTAAATAAATATGCATGGATATTTTAAAAAATCTTCCTATTGAAAAGAAAAAAGAGAGAAGATTATAAGATTTTGGATCTAATATCTTTATTCTGAATGGATAGAAAACATTTTCATTTGTAACAGAATAAAGGAGAGAATAGAAATCTTAAAACTTGTTTGGATTTTTTTGCATCTATGCACTTGATGAATGAAAAATTGAATAGCTTTGGAACTGAGAATCTTTAACTTGTACTTAACATGTAGTCTTTGCTGATTACTTTTCCTTCTAAGATTTCCATTGTCAGTGCTTAAGACTGAAGTGGGGGGCTAGGTGTGGGTGCTTCTCTGGAGTTGTTGAGACAAAGAAAAGTATTTTGAGTAAGATAATCAACTTCAGACATGAAAATTGACTGCAAAAGTTTTAACCAGGTTCTTAGATTTCTGATGTAAACTTTCAAATGTCGTTTTGAGAAACAAGGTTGTATTAAGAAAATTGATGCAGGATGTTTGTATTCCTGCCACTATTGAACTATTTTTCTTTATTCTAAGATTAAAGTGCTCTCCCTCATAGAGGACAAAGGCAATTTAAGAATGCCTCTGAACACTACAGATAGTTAAGAAGAATGAAGTTCTCCTGAAAGAAACATATATAAGACTTCACTTGGGGAAAAAAAAAATCTAAGGGAGCAAAGGTGAACCTTGACCCTTAAGGATGCCAGAATGTTACATAGAGGAGAAAGGGAATGAGTGATTTGAAGATTTTCCTAAAGAGGAAAAACCTAATAATTCAGAGAAGGAGGAAGAGAAGGAGCAGGAGGAGGAGGATGAAGCTTCTTGTACTTCCATCAATGTTATAATGGAGTCATAAAAGCTAACAGATGAGAGATCATCCACTAAGGCAGTTTTTCTCAACCTTCTGAATGCCATGACCCTTTAATACAGTTCCTCATGTTGTGGTGACACCCAACCATAAAATTATTTTTGTTGCTCCTTCATAACTGTAATTTTGCTACTGTTATGAATTGTAATGTAAATATCTGATATGAAGGATGTATTTTCATTTTTACAAATTGAACAGAACCCGCAGGTTGATAACCGCTGCACTAAGGGATAAAGAAAGTCATTGTTATCATCATCATTGTCATCAGAGATTTGAGCTCAAGGATACTGTCAAATTGATAACAATGAAAAAGTCTCATCTTCGTGGGATATGTCTTCAATATTTGAAAAAACCACTCCGAGATTAATGAAATGGATTGAACATTACTCATTTTTGTTATTCCTGTGAGAACAAATGAGGTTTCTACAAGAAACCTATAAAGTACTGCGAATAATTATCAAATCTTGAAGAAGAAACTGAAGATAATAGAAAAGGAAGATTATGTTTTCTTCATTGATACCTAATATAGGCCAATGATACAGAAAAGACAATTTCATTTGGGAAGTGAACAGCTCACAAAGAAGATGGTCTCTGGTAATTAGACTTAAATTTCTTTGTATGACTTACGTCATAGGATTGAGAGATTTCTGAATAGAGATGGAGTACATCTAACAAAATCAAGTAAAAATGAATTTGCCAGATATCTAACAAATCTAACCAGAAGTTAAAAAAACAGTATGAGGAAGGAGAACACTGTCTTTTTATTTACCCCAATAGTGGATACTATGAAGGGAAAATGGCAGCTGAAAGACCAAGAAATTTCCAGGAGACAAAAATTAAGACAGGAGCCAGAAGTAACTGGACCATTGGTCTAAATCAGTGGTTCTCAACCTTCCTAATACCACGACCCTTTTATAATCGTAGGTAGGTGTATCTCCATGTGGGCAGACCTGATGGAGATGGATAGAGGAGGTTCCTAGGACCATCAGAAATATGTCTTTTTCGATGATCTTAGGTGACCCCTGTGAAAGGGTCATTTGACCCCAAAGGGGTCATGACCCACAGGTTGAGAACCACTGGTCTAAATAGTATATATTATATCAGCAAATAACACATAGTCTAGCTAATCAGCACTTATTAAATGCTTATTATTAAATGCTTATTGATTCAGAAAAGAAATAGGTTAAGGGATGTTGATATAGCATTCTGAATTAAGAAGAAATGTTCAAGTGAGAAAATTCAGGAATCAGAGAGGAGAAGCATAATGAAAAATATCTTGGTAAAAAAAGGAGGAAGAAATAGAAGTGATTTTGTTTTTGTTTTTGCTTTTTCCATTGGAATACACTATTGACTATCTAAAGAACAAAAAGAAATAGTTGGACTTTGGGAAACAAAATTGTTTAGTAGTATTGAGAGGCTTCAGTTATCCACATATCTGTTGCAGCTGTCTCTTGCTTTATCATAAAATCAGTTACGAATAGCTCTCAACTTGACTTTGTGATCATTTCATCCTCTGCAAGGTATGAGAAATAAAAATGGAAAATCCTGTCTGCATCTAATTCTGACTAAAGGGAAAGCATTGTTTACTCGGGTGGAAATTATGGAAACTATAAGGGAAATGTTGATTACATCTTAGAGAAGAGGAACGCTGGACACAGTCTGACATCCATCAAAATCTAGGAAAAAATAGATTTCAATAGGTTCAGAGGAAACATAAACAGGATAAATAAAATAAAATATTTCAAGGAAATCAGCCAGTGATGTGCTCAGGAATGAAATTTTGAAGACACAAAGGGAAATAATTCCAATAAGGAAAAAAAAAATGCCTGCATGGATGAAAATGGAATCTACTAACCAATTTAAATTTTTAAAATAAATAAAAGATGAAAAAAGGAAGCTTCCCCTCCCTCACATATACAATTTGGAGACCTTTCTTCAGAATTACCTTCCATTTATTTTGGATATATCTTTTATGTACCACTTTGGAACACTTTTTTCTCTATTAGAATATGGGCTCTTTGAGGCCCAAAAAGCCAATGAGGAGAAGAATGCCTTCAAAAGTCGCCTTTCCCAGATGGAGAAAGAATCTCAAAAGCACTCTGAAGAGAATAATTCCGTCAAAATTAGAGTGGAGAAAATCGAAGCAAATGACTTCATGAGAAATCAAGATACTATCAAACAGATCCAAACCAAT
>CM053590.1:91106316-91144782 GCA_028646515.1 Pseudochirops corinnae
GGGTGGGGGAAAGAGGGGGAGAAAATATGTAACTCAAAATCTTGTGGAAATGAATGATGCAAACTATAATAAAATTTAAAAAAAAAGAATATGGGCTCTTTGAAGACAGGGAGTATTTTTTTTTGTCTTGTTTTCCCATGCTCACCACTTGCTACAGTACCTCACACATAGTGAAGACTTAATAAATGTTTATTGTCTCATTCATGGAAATGCTGGGTAAGAAAAAGACAAATATAACAATATTTTAATACTATAAAATGTCAAAAATGATAATGTTCAGAATGAATGGAATTTGGCTAAAGATTAATGATTTCGGGGGGAGAAAGAGGATCAAAGAAGAGATTAGACCTTTCCTGATTGTGGGATGATGACAGCAAAGAAATGATAACTTTTTTTTCCTCAAATGAGAATGAATTACACATTGCAAAAGACAGAGAAAAAATGACTATCATGGTGTTCTTGTCCAAGATAAGTATGGACATAGTTTAAAAAAAATCTTAGTTAGCCTCATAAATAAAAAGTTCACATCCTGATAAAAACTGGTATATCTGATTGCTGAACCAGTGACAGTGATATTTGAAAGATCATGGGGAAAAAGGAGAAAGTATAACAGAATTGAGGAGGACAAATTTTCAAAAGAGAAAAGAGAACAGAATGTGAAAACTTTAGACCACTGAACTTGACTTTATTCATGGTGCAAATCTGAGAAAGAACAATTAAAGAGAAGGTTGGAGACAAGAAAGAGAAATAGTAATTACAAGAGTCAGCATGGCTTCATCAAGAACACTTCATGCCGTACTCAACTGATTTGCAATTTTTACAGAATTGCCAAATGAACAGGTGACAGAAATGCTTTGGATGTAATTTACTCAGATTTTATCAAATATTTTCATAAAGTTTTTCATAGTATTCTTGTGAAAAATGAGGAATTTTATAGATAATTATATAATCAGATGGATTCAGGATGGGTTGAGTGTCTGGATTCAGAGTGGTATGAAGTGTTCAACATAAACACAACAGTAAGTCTCTAGTGGAGTATCTCAAAGATCTTTACTTTGCCCTGTGTTGTTTAATGTTTAATTTATTTATCCATTAAACTAAAGACATACATGATATTTAAAAAACATTAATTAGTTAATTTTTTATTTTCAATATTCACTTCCATAAGATTTTAAGTTCCCAATTTTTTCTCTATTCCCCCCTCCTCCTTCCCTAAGAAAGCATGTAATTTGATATAAGCTCTGCATATATATTCATATTGATCTATTTTCACATTAATCATGTTGTAAAGAAGAATTAGAACCAATGGGACAAACCACAAGAAAGAAGAAAAAAAGAAATAAAAAAGAGAGCAAATCATACACTTCAATCTGCATTCAGACTCTATAGTTCTTTTTCTGGGTGTGGACAGCATTTTTCATCATGACTCATTTGGAGTTGGCTTGGATCCTTGCATTTATAAGATGAGATGTCTATCAAAGTTAGTCATTGTACATTGTGGCTGTTACTGTGTACAATGTTCTCCTGGTTCTGCTCACTTCAGTCAGCATCAGTTCAGTCAAGTCTTTCTGGGATTTTCTTAAGTCCCCCTGTTCATCATTTCTTATGGCACAATAGTATTGCCTTATATTTATGTAACACAACTTGTTCAACCAATCCTCAGTTGATGGGCATCTCCTCAATTTCCAATTCTTGACCACAACAAAAAGAATCGCTATAAATATTTTTGTACATATGGGTCCTTATCCCATTTGAATGGCCTCTTTGGGATGCAGCTGTAGAAGTGGTATTGCAGAGTCAAAGAGTACTTGGGCATAGTTCCAAATTGCTGTCCAGAATGGTTGGATCAATACATAACTCCACCAACCATCCATTAGTATTCCAGTTTTCCCAAATCATCTCCAATAATTTGCAAAAATTGATATTTTTATTCTCTGCCTATTCTAATTCCTTCAATTTCTTTTTTCTTCTCTTATTGCAAAAACTAAAGCTTCTAGTACCGTATTGAATGATAGTGGTAATAATGGACATCCTTGTTTCACTCCTGATCTTACTGGAAATGTTTCTAGCTTATCCCCATTACATACAATGCTTGCTGATGGTTTTAATTAGATAGTACCTATCATTTTAAGGAGGACTCCATTCATTCCTATGTTCTCTAGTGTTATTTTTTTTTAGTAGGAATGGGTGTTGTATTTTGCTAAAATCTTTCTCTGCAACTCTTTAGCTAATTATATAATATTTGTTAGTTTTGTTGTTGATATGATCAAATATGCTGATAGTGTTCCTAATACTGAACCAGCCCTACAGTCCTAGTAAAAATCCTACCTGGTCATAGTGTATTATACTTTTAATAAGTTGCTGTAATCTTGTTGCTGACATTTTTTGAAGATTTCTGTATCTATATTCATTAGGGAAATTGGTTTATAATTTTCTTTCTCTGTTTTGACTCTTCCTACTTCAGGTATCACTACCATATTTGAATCATAAAAAGAATTTGATAGGACTCCTTCTTTACATATTTTATCAAATAGTCTAGATAATATTGGAATTAATTGTTCTTTAAATGTTTGACAGAATTGCTTGTAATTCTATCTGGCGCTGGAGATTGTTACCTATTGAGTACATTGATGGTTTGTTCATTTTTTTTTTCTGAAATGAGGTTATTTAAGTATTTTAATCCTCTTCTGTTAATCTGGGCAATTTGTATTGTTTTTAAATATTCATCCATTTTACTCAGATTGTCAAATTTATTAGTATACAATTGGGCAAAATAATTTGTAATTATTATTTTAATTTCTTTTTCTTTGGTGATGATTTCACCCTTTTCATTTTTGATACTGGTAATTTGATTTTCTTCTTTATTTTTTAATCAAATTAAGCAGTTTATTTTTTTTATAAAACCAGCTTTAAGTTTTATTTATTATTTCAATTGTTTTCTTAATTTTAATTTTATTACTCTCTCCTTTGGTATTCTACTTTCTACAGTATTTCTTCTTTGTTATTTAAATGGCTATTTTTAATTTGTTGTTTTTCTAGCTTTTTTAGTTGCATGCTCAATTGATAGATAACCTCTTTCTCTATTTTATTCATGGAAGCATTTAGAGATTTAAAACTTCCCCTAAGAACTGCTTTTGTTGTATCCTATAAGTTTTGGTATGTTGTCTCATTATTGTCATACCCTTGGATGAAGTGATTGATTGTTTCTATGATTTGTTGTTTGACCCGCTCATTCCTTAGGATTAGATTATTTAGTTTTCAATTAATTTTAGTCTGTTTTTCCATAGCCCTTTATTACATATAATTTTATCGCATCATGATCTGAAAACTATAGATTTAATATTTCTGCCTTTCTGCATTGGATTATGAGGCTTTTCTGCTTTAGTACATGTTGAATTTTTGTGTAGGTGCCATGTACTACTGAGAAAAAGGTATATTCTTTTCTATCCCTATTCAGTTTTCTACAGAAGTCTACCATGTCTAACTTTTCAAAAATTAATTCACCTCCTTAACTCTTTTCTTATTTATTTTGTGGTTAGATTTATCTAGCGCAGAGAGGCAGAGGTTGAGGTCCCCCACTATTATAGTTTTGCTGTCTATTTCTTCCTGTAACTCCTTTAACTTCTCCCACAATTTGGATACTATACCACTTGTTGTGTATATGTTTAGTAATGATATTACTTCACTGTCTATGGTACCTTTTAGCAGGGTGTAGTTTCCTTCCTTATGTCTTTTAATTAGATCTAGTTTTGCTTTTGTTTTGTTTGAGATCAGGATTGCTACCTCTGGTTTTGTTGTTCTTGTTGTTGTTGTTGTTGTTTTTTTTTACTTCAGCTGAAGCATCATATATTCTACTCCAACCTTTTACCTTTACCCCATAAGTATCCTTATGGTTCAAATGTATTTCTTGTAAACAGTATATTATAGGATTATGGTTTTTAATTCACTTTGCTATCCACTTCTATTTTATAGAAGAGTTCATCACATTCACATTCACAGATATGATTACTATCTGTGTCTTTCTTTCTATCCTATTCCCTCCCCACCCATTTATGCTCTTCTTTCTTTCTCCCTTCTACCTTTCTCTTCTCAATAGGGTTTTGCTTTTGATTATTGCCTCCCTCAATATGCCCTCTTTTCCATCTCTCCTCTCTTTTATTTCCCCTTTACCCTCTTTCTGCCTACAGGGCAAATTAGATTTCTGTAGCTAACTGACTGTTATTCCCTCCTTGAGCCAAACCCAATGAGGGTGAAGTTCAAACAATGCTCATTTCCTTCCCTTCTTTCACTCTAGTATGTCTTTGTGCCCGTTCGTGTGATACAATCTATCCTTTTCTGCCTCCTCCCTTCCTCTTTTCCCTTTGCAATCCCTTTTCACCACTTAATTAGGTTTTTGAGCATCACCTTAAAGCCACGTTAAACGCACACCCTCTATGTATATCCCTTCTAACTGTTGTAATAAAGGTACAGTTCTCAAGAGTTATAAGTGTCATCTTCCCATGTAGAGATGTAAATAGTTTACCTTTATCAAATAACACGGTTTTTTTTGCCTTTCTTGTTTACCTTTTCATGTCTCTCTTGAGTCTAGTATTTGAAGATCAAATTTTCCATTGAGCTGTGGTGTTTTTATCAGAAAAGTCTGAAAATCCCCTATTTCATTGAATTTTCATCTCCTCCCTTGAAAGATTATGCTAATTTTCACTGGGAGGTTGATCCTTGGTTGTAATCCAAACTCCTTTGCCTTCAGGAATATCATATTCCAAGCCCTCTGTCTTTTAATTTATAAACTGCAAGGTCCTGCTTAATACTGACTATAGTTTCATGATATTTGAATTGTTTCTTTCTGACTGCTTGCATTATTTTCTCCTTGACCTGATAATTCTGGAATTTGGCTACAATTTTTCTTTGCATTTTCAATTTGGGATCTTTTTTGGGAAGTGATTGATGAATTCTTTTTATGACTATTTTACCCTCTGCTTCTAGGACCTCAGCGTAGTTTTCCTTAATGATTGCTTGAAAGGTGCTGTCCAGGTTCTTTTTTTTGATCATTGCTTTCAAATAACTTAAATCACTGAATCTTTTCCAGTCATTTGTTTTTCCAATGAGGTATTTTATGTTTTCTTCTATTTTTTCATTCTTTTGATTTTGTTTGGCTGATTCTTAATGTTTCATAGAGTCATTAATTACTATTTTCCCAATTCTAGTTTTTAATAAATTGTTTTCTTCAGTTAACTTTTGTACCTCCTTTGTACTTTTTCCCTCATTTTGTCAATTGTATTTTTAAAGAAATTGTTCAATTTTTCTTCTCTCTCTCTTATTTGACTTTCAAAGTCCTTCTTGAGCTCTTCCAAGATGGCTTTTTGGACTTCAGACCAGTTCATATTCCCCTCTGGGGTTTCAGACATGGGTTTTTGACAATGTTGTTCTCTCCCAAATTTATGATTTGATCTTCCCTGTCAGTAAGATAATTCTGTATGGTAATTGTTTTTCTTTGTTGCCTTTGCTTCATGTTGTTTGCCTTTTTGCTGACTTTTAAAGCTGATCTCTGCTTTGGGGACACAGTGAGCACTATCCCAAGCTTATTTTTCTGGAGACTAGGTGCATATTTACTGGTCTTGTGTGCTGGTGGGTGGTAGCTTACTTGGTGCTCTGCTGGAGCTTCTGGTAGTGGCTGTGTGTGCCTGGTGTTGGTGCTTGCCTGCTCCCCCAACCTGGGTCTCAGGATCTTCTACTCATTTGTTGAGATGGGGCTTACCACTGACTTGCTAGGATACCTACTGTCCTGTAATTGTCTCCTCCAGCCACAATAAGAGGGACCTTTCACTTAATTTCCCTAGCTTCCTGAGCTAAAAGACTGCAGTACCTCATCTTTCTGTTGGCTCCACTATTCCAGGATTTTTCCTGGAGCAATATTCTCTGGGTTTTCCAAGGTCAATAAGGGAGGATGAGAGTGATTTACTACTTACTTCACCATCTTTACTCCTGGAAGTCAAAATAGGTGACTTTCACACATTCCATCTAGTGGGCTGATAGCTCCAGGAGCAGCCACTGCTGCTGCCCCTGCTGCTACCAATTCAGTCACTGTCAGGGCCTTTTCCTGGTTTGCTGGGGCTGGGATTGTATTGCACACCCTGTACTGGATTGTATTTCTCTCTCACTCAGTTCTGACAGACCCTTTCCACAGACCCTCCAAGTTGTCTCTGGCATCTATGGGCTAAGAAGTCTGCAAACCAGCACTGCTGCCAGTAATTCCTTCCCCTGAGGTCTGCTCCAGTCCTGGGGAGTTGAGGGTCTGTGTCTGTGCTGGTGCAGACAGAGTTAGACCATTAGACTGTCCTCCTCTCTAATCCAATGCAACAGACACCCCTCTCTCTCTGTCCCTATCAACATTCCAGGTTGTCTTGGCCTGGGAATCTGCCTCATTTTTTTCTGTTTGTGGATTTTGTCACTTTAGAATTTGTTTACAGGTGTGGCTAGGTGGCGCAGTGAGTAGAGCACCAGCCCTGGAATTGGGAGGACCTGAGTTCAAATCTGGCCTCAGACACTTGCCACACTAACTGGCTGTGCATCTTTGGGCAAGTCACTTAACCTCAACTGCCCTCCAAAAAGCAAAAAAAAAAAAAATGAATTTGTTTACAGTTACTCTTTAAAGTATTTGAAGAGGTTTGGGAGAGATCCAGACAAGTACCTGCTTTTGCTCTGCCATCTTTGCTCCTCCCATAGATGATAGTCTTATCAATCTTGCAAATGACACAGTTCAGGAGGGATAGCTAACACAATGGATGAGAGAGGAAGGAAGGACCTAAAAATATCTTGACTGACTAGATCATTGGGTTGAATCTAACCAGATGAAATCTCATGAGGATGAAGGTAAAGTTTTATATTTGTGAAACCAAAAATTCAAAATCAGTAATACTTGATGGGGGAATGAGTCAGTAGTAATTCTGGAAAAGATTGGAACGAGGGATTAGGAGGAAGGAAAAAGTCCAACAAAAGTGACTTGTAATTTCAGTTTTATGTCAGCAGTGTCTTGGGGCTGTCAAAAAAGCTAATGAGAACTTTGGCTATGTCGGGATGGGCATAGTTTCCAGGAATAGGGAAGGGGTGATAACCCCACTCTACTCTGCCCTTTAATACTTTATCTAGAGTATTTCATTCAGTCCGGGACAATAAAACTTATGAAGGACCTTGATGATTTAGAAAGTGCCTAAACAAAGGCAACCAGGTGGTGAAGGGTCTTGAGTTTATATCATGTAAGAATTAGTTGAAAATCCTGGATGGATATATTTAGCCTGAAGAAAAGAAGATGTGTAGAGAGTTTTTATGAAAACTTTCTATTTGAAGATCTTTTTTTTTTTTTTTTTTTTTTTTAGAGACTTGTTCTTTTTGGACAAAGAGGCAGAACCAATAACTATGGGTAGGAGTTGTAAAGGGGTCAATTTGGTGATCATATCTGAAAAGTAAACAAACTGACAAAAAACCAAAAAGCCTCTAAGCAGCGCCTTAATGGCTTCTTTGTTCGCATTCTTTGGATTTCTTCAAGCAAACGTTGTATGACCAGTTTCCAAGAATATCATGGTTGGGATTTAATTATATATTTTTTGCAATAACTGTCCACTGAATTCCCTTCCAACTCTCAATTTATGTCATTCTCTGAATTCTAAATCTGTATAGAATCACATATGATTGAATAAGACTCTGAATTAAAAAAAAAAAACAGCAGAGGGTATGTTTCCTGCAGAAGGTATTTTTTTTTTCCTAATTATCAAAGGTAAAATGAATGTCTGATGAGTCTTTTCTTTTGACTTTAAGTTCCATGCTTGAATTTTTACCACTAGTTTTATTCATTTACTTTAAAAAATATTAGGAGAAGAGGAAAATTTTACTAGATTTTCATTCTGTGCATTTTAAAAAAAATCTATTTTCTAACTATGAAATACTAGGAATTAAAAAAAATAACATTTGCCCAGATCTAGTCAATTAACTGTAAATTGCCTCATTATCTTTTATAACATCTCTGTATTCATTTTTCAATTAACCATTCATCATTAATTTTCCTTAATTAGCAATGAACATTCTTAAACTATCTGAATAGATGATTAAAACAATTCCATTCTTTTCCTTGATAGAAAATAAGATGCTACTGAAAGATTTTATTTGCCCTAAGCTCATCTGTCACTCTGAATGATTAGGGTACAAAATGAAACAAGAATCACACAATGTAGTCTAATTGGTGATTTTGAATTTTGAGGTTAACATATGGTCTAAATATCTACAATAAAAGTTAGTATTTGAATTATTAAACCAGCCTGTCATGTAAACTTTTTGAAGATATATGAATGCATATGCATCTATGTATATACTTACATTTCTGTATACAAATACATCTGTACGTTAATATATCTATACATTCATATACATATACCTATATCTATTCATTTTATAATTTTTTCTCCTTGAAGACATAAAAGTAAAACTTTTATTATTTCTATCTCTTTAAAGTGCAAATGATTGCATAAAGAAATGACCTTTTTTTAAAATTTAAACCACAGACATAGACTCTGCTCACAACAGAGTTTATGTGTATTTCATTGTAAGGATGCCAAATATTTTATCCCTCAACTACCCTTACTACAGATTTTTGAACTAGTGGAGAGCTTGTGATACCTCATTAGACAGAATAATTGTGGCAGGGGTGCGACCTTGTACCTCTGAACAGTCTCCCATTCGATGGAGTGAATGACTAAGTGGGTCAGTCCCTGAAGATTGTAAGCCATTCATTCTCATTAGGCTGCTAGTCACGGAACTTTAGTAACATATCAAGCTGCTCGAGAAATGTAGTGATTTATAGAAAGCATTTCTAGATCTCTCTCTTTTAAAGTGATGAGAGTTCAAACAACATAAATTAGCTGAAAACTCAAGTATAAATAGTATCATTTTCTCATTATTTTTGCTAAATTGGGCTCCTTGTTTGCATTTAGACTTACAATCAATAATAGAAAATTTTATAGGTGTTTTAGTCCTCTGAAACTAGTTAGATTGTGATTGATAATGTATAAGATACTTACACTATTATTCTCAATGACTAAGAGTGGTTCTAAAGTTGAAATGCAAAATGTACACTTTAAGAAAAGTAAAACATATTTTTAGACTTATCTCTAAATTACTAAGAAAACAATTCTTTACTACAGGAAGGAAAAGCCAAAGTATAATCTAAGGTTTTATTCTCACCTTTATCTTTATATTATGAAATAACTTAAGTAACTGGGTGGTAAAAGGGTCAATATTTACTCTTTGTTGTTATTTGGTTGTTTTCAGTTGTGTCTGACTCTTTGTGACCCCATTTGGGGTTTTCTTGGTAAAGATGCTGGAGTGGTTTGCCATTTTCTTCTGCTGTTTATTTTATGGATGAGAAAACTGAGCCAAACAGAGTTTAGTTACGTGCTCAAGATCACACAGCTAGTGTTGGAAGCCAAACTTGAGCTCAGGAAGATGAGTCTTCCTGATTCTAGGTCTGAAACACTATTCATTGTGCCAACTAGCTTCAGTATAGGGAAAAGAATTGGGCATATGATTTCATTGGCATATATACATTTAGGGCCGGGGTGAGGGAGAGAACTTCCTCTTATCAATGCAGGTTGACCTACCTCTGCAACTTATAGTTTTGGAGAGTTATCTAGTACCCTGGAAATTTGAGTGTCTTACCTGGGAGTCTACAACTAGTATTTTAGTCTCCCTGGTTCCAAGGTCAGCTTTATATCCTCTATACCACATTGTCACTATATTTATTTGAAAACAGTAGTAAAATAGAAATGCTGTTTAAGACATAGAATTGGACCAAAGGCAGAGCTAATTTTTGAGTGTATGGGTAAAGTCTATACATAAATTGAGAGGATAGGACTAAGGTTTTCAAGTATGTTTTTTAAGAAGAAAACATCATATATCTTAACCCTATGTATTTATGAAAAAAATAATTCAAATGTGATTAAACGAAATGATTTCCATTTTAGTAATAATATTTAAAAAAAACAAAATAATATTGTGAGGGAATGAATTGAATGAATGAAGGAATTGTAATTGAATGAAGGAAGGAAATTATTACTCAGAAGGCTGATGACATTCTCAAATGGAAATTCATCACATTATTCAAATAAGGAAGGATAAAGTTATGTTTACAAGATTAAATTCAAATTTATTTTTCTCCTTGGTTGCTAAATTAAGAAACAGATATTATACTTTAAGCGTTTTCGGACAGTTGGAAGTCATGCAATAGATTCCCTTTGCCTTAAATTCCAAAGAACTGACAATCAGCCAAAGCACTGGGAACTTACCCAGTTCTTTTATGTTGATTTGAAATAGATCATTTATTGAACTAGAGTTTCCCAGAGTGTAATTTTTGGGGAGTAACTTGGACGTATTTTGAAGTCCTTAGGTGAGATTAAAGTTTTCTTCTGACCCTACAATGGTATAATTTCTTTTTTGAGGGGGGGGAAAGGGGAAGGTTAGATGGAGTAAGGCAAGGCAATTGGGGTTAAGTGACTTCCTCAAGATCACACAGCTAGTAAGTGTGTCAAGTGTCTGAGGTCATATGAACTCAGGTCCTCTTGACTCCATTCACTGTACCATCTAGCTGCCCCAAATGGTATACTTTCTTAAGAGCTTTAATAAATGAATGTTTATTAATTAATGTTTTCCCTAAAATCTATAATAAATGAATATCAAGGAATTCCAAGGTAGAGATTCCAAAGAAATGTAAGCCTTTGGAAGCATTGACTCATTGATGAATACAAAGCAATTTTCCTTTAAAATTTTGGAAGATTAGATTTTTTGAAAGGATTACTTTGAGAATTTCAATTGTTTATATATTTCTTTCTTTGCTTTAATGCATATTCAATTAATTATCCTGGATCTTACCTGAACAAATATAATACTATCCTCTGGGTTAATGTCATGGTTCAACTTGAAAGTGAGAGAGATATTCTTATGAAGAAGTCCTTTTGGATACTTTAATAACTCACCTCTCTTAAATATGATCCATTTTTCAGTATAGATTGAATTAAATGACCATGAAGTTTATTGTACAAGTCTAAGATCTAAAATTTATTTTATTTTACCCTGATAATATTGTATCTGAATTTCTGCATTCAGTTCTAGGTAACGTAAACTAGATGACATTTAATAAAGTGAAGCACAACTAGAGGAGGTTTTTAAATGGTGAAAAAAAAATAGAAAAAAAAACACAGACTACACAAGGATCCATTGATAGAACTGGATATGAATGATTTGTTAACTGAATATAATACAGGAAAGGAATGAAGAAAAGTAAGTGAACATTTATTAAGTCCTTATTATGTGTCAGGCATTGTGCTTAGGTAAACATGAAAGACTGTATTCAAAAGAATGATATGTGGAAGTAGCAAAGAAACAGGAAAAGGAGGGAGGAGAGAATTCAGACATTTAGAGATGTTCAAAAGTTGAGAGAGTAGTAAATTCGTCTTTGCTAGAAATCTTTAAAGAGAGGTTAGGTGACCATCTATCGAAGATGTTGTAAGAAGGGTATTGGTTCATGTATGTGTTAGATTCAATTATATCTGAAATCTTTTTTTAACTTTGAAATTCTCTGATTCTGTCAGGATGAACTATGCACTGTTGGTAAATAGTATTAAAGCAAAATTCTTATGGGAACAAGGTGCCTCCTGCAAATGTTACATTTTTGGTATGGATCCTGTGTTCAGTAGCATCACTTTAGTGAGCATTTACCTTGCTATTTTAATACAGTCTTCCTTCATAAGGTAACTTGACTGTTATGTTAGAATACATATGTTAAAGTTAATAAATGTAATGACAGTTTTAAAAGAACGCCCACGCAGACATAAGTTGATTTTTTGTATACAAAAACTCCAATTATCAGTGATTCACATGCATTTTTGATTGGCTAGCCAACATTTGTAAGCTTTGCTACAACATTACCTGAATTCAAAAGAGTGCATAGAACATTTTGTGCTACTTTGGTTCTAGGTCACCCACCACTCCCTGGAGAATCTTCTGTCCTATCATACCCTTCCCTGGAATGCACAACATTCCTTTTCCTTATTTTTGTTTTCTTCAGAATGTGGATGTACTTTGAAGAATAGCTGTGTTGCACTTCAACATCTTTCATTCGTTATCATACTACTTAGTGTAAAGAGAAAACAAACTTTCTTTATGCACTTTTGAACAGCCTCTGCAAATTCAAATCATCCAAATGATTGAGACCAGAATGAATTGCTGCATCCATTTCTTATGACTTTGTTCAAACAAGTAGATACTATACTATGTATGCTATATATAGTATATATATATAGTATATATATATATATAGTACATATATAGTGTATATATATATACATATACTGTAATATACTATAGTACAATACTATGCATGTAGTAGGTATCCAAGTGATTCAGTTTAACATATATTTATTGAGGGCCTACTGTGTATATAGTAGAATAAAAATTGCATAGGAGAAAGAATGATGGACTTGGAATCAATAGACACATGGAAGGGAAAGGAGAGTAAATCCCAGTTCTGACAGTTAATAACTGTGTGATGAAATCATGTAAGTTTTTTAAACTCTTTCAGCCTTAGTTTCTACTTCCATACAACACGATTACATTATTTGTCCTTTCAAGAGCAAATTCTTCAAAATATTGTTTTGAATAAATCATTTTAATAGCTTTAAAATGTTCTACAAATGTTGAATTCTTATATCCAGAGTTCTGTACTAGTCACTTTATCTATGCTTGCTGAAGGAATAAATTTCTTACAGAGTTGTTTTGGACAACTGTTTTAATATCTTTATGGAACTTTTACTGATCTTGGTTATCTCCTTTTTTTTAGTTTTATATAAAATGCAAGAACAGTGACAGGAAGAACTTTGATTTAAAAGTTTGTTTGGGGGGCAATTAGGTGCTGCAGTGAATAGAGCACTGGCCCTGGAGTCAGGAAGGCCTGAGTTCAAATCTAGCCTCAGACATTTGACATACTTACTAGCTGTGTGACCTTGGGCAAGTCACTTAACACCAAATGCCTTGCCTTCCCCCCCTCCAAAAAAAAGTTAGTTGGCCAAAAATATTGATGTAATATCCTTAAGGACAGGTACTGTGTTTGTATGTCCAGAACTTAGCACAGTACCTAGCACACAATAAGTGCTTAATAAATGTTTATTTACTAGTGATTATGATGAGGTTAGACATTCTATAGATTCAAGTTCACATTGTTATACTTAGGTACAGATGATAAATCATCCATATTTTCTCTTTCTTGGTGATTCGTATCCATGCATTTCAGTTTTGTTTTGTTCTGTTTTGCTTTGTTTTTAGAGGATTTGTCTAAGAATAGAGGGAGTTGGCTCTGGGTATGTTAGTATTTTATGAATGTACATGTAGTATTTAATGTCCATCTTTTGCCACATGTAGGGAACACTCTCAGTGAGTTTTTTTCAATAATTTATATGCATGTAAGAATAGCAAATAAGCATTTGAAGCTTTATTATACAAAATATTCTTCTTTTTTAAAGGAGTAATTTTAAAATTGACTATACATTATTCATTTATAGAGACAGTATTATCATGATAAGACAAGATGGTAGAGAAAGGAAAATAAAGTATTTTCTGAAACTTTAGTCAAAATCTTTCAGTTTCCAAGAAAGTTTTGTGCCCTCAAGCAAAATGTGTCAAAAAAAAAGCACATTCTTAGGCATATCTGAAATATTCATTCTTTTTTCAGTTTCCTACAATACTATAATTTTGGTTTATTTCCTTCTTGACCAGCTACAGTCATTTTAGACCCACAAACTATTTTGTATAGAATTGCTATGCAATTTCCCCCCTGCCTAAAAATGTGATTTTACCACTCTTTTGAATGTGTCCATTCTCATCCATGATCTTTTCTATGTCATTTTATTGAGGCAAATATAAGAATTTAAGTTTGCCATTATACTAATCTAAATTCAGCATTCTTATTGCAAAACTCCTTCTCTATGTGAAGTCTATATAAATTTAAAGTTTTCTTTTTTTACATTGTACACATAGCTCCCACTTTTTTTTTCTTAGCTCAGTTAAATTCATAATAATTTTCCTTGCCCATGGTACAATAGCCTTCCCTTTATTGTTGTGAAGAGAGCCTCACATGATAATCTAAAGTGAAACTCTCAGAGAAGCTTATGTTCCTAGTTACCTAAGAAGTTTCCATCTGGCTTCCACTTTAAATTCTCCACAAATGAATTTTTGAAGAGTTAAAGCTCTGCATTGCCTTTCCAAATTAATTTTCTCCTTAGATAAAATCTTACCCCACAATATTTGTATTTTATTTTTGTATTCATATGGTATTGCTTGCATTTGTCAATATTAAATTTCAGGGTCTACTTGCCAACCTCATTACATAGGAGATGTGGATCCATTTACATACGCCATACCATTTATGTATATGCAATATTTTCCAAAATTTTTACCATAAGCAATTTTACTTTTCTAGGTCATTATTAAAATCTTGTTAGATGACATTAATATTGATAACAGTATTAATATTATTGATATTTTAAAATATTTACAATAGAAACCCAAGTAGTTCATATGAAAATATTTTCCTGTTATTCCTATTTCTTTCTATAGTCTTTTTAATGGGATGATTTTCATTTCACTTAGTACACTGCCTGCAACATAGAAGACACTTAACGAATGTTTACTGATTGATTGACTCTGTCAGTGAAGAAATATAACAAGAAACTTTTAAAATGTTTTTCTCCCACAGTATATGTTACACATATTCAATCATATCATCAAAGTTTCTCATTTTTATTGAAGGAAATGGAGATTTTTAGCCTGGGGAAGAAATAACTTGGAGGGAAATTATCCTTGGATGAAAGTTACTGTCTTTATGTATTTGAGAGGTTGTCTTGTGGAAGGGGGAATTAAACTTGTACTGTTTGCCCCCAGAGATCCACATTAGGAAAAAAGAGAGGGAGTTGCAGAGAGGGAAATTTATGACAACATATTACTATCCAAGAATGAAATAGTCTGCTTCAGGAAGTAACTTCAGTGGATTTTCCCTCATTGGAGGTATTAGAGGAAATGTTGTTTAATAACTTGTTGAGCAAATTATAGGAGAAAATTTTCATTTAAATTTGAGGTGCACTAGATAGCTTCAAAGATTTCCATCAACTCAAAGATTCAATGATTTTTAAACTACCCTTATACAGAAGATGACCTCTGTAATGTGGTTCAAGAGGTATTTGAAATACCTTACTTCTATAACATTTATTTACTTTCATAGAACCTGAAATGGTCGGTTTTGGATTGTCATGGAGTCCAGGATGTTTCTTTTGAATCATAAACACATAAATACATTACATAAGATCATTTTGGAAATCAATTTAGAATTCTGTAAACTAAATGAGAAAAAATATTCATATCCTTTTAACCAAAAACTCTATTACTAGGCTTATATCCCAAGGAAACCATCAATGAGAAGAAATTGACCATATACCCTAAAATATTTATAGCAGAAATTTTTATGATAGCTAAGAATTGGAAACAAAGTTGTTGTTCAGTCATTTCAGTGATATGTGATACTTCAGGACCCAAATTTGTGTTTACTTTTCTTGTAAAAAAATATAAACTGGAATGGTTTGCCCATTTCCCTCTCTAGTTCATTTTATAAATGAGGAAACTGAGGTAAACAGGAAACAAAGGAGATGCTCATCAATTTGGAGTGGCTAGATGAGTTCTAGTATATGAATATAATGAAATATTACTCTGTACAAAGAAATGATGTGTGTGATACAGAGAAGCATCACAATAATCTAGATGGACTGAGGCTAAGTGAAATAAGTAGAATCAAGGAAACAGTACACATAATAGCTGCAACAATGTAAATGACAACAACATACCAAAAGAGTAAACGTAACAAAATTATAAAGATTAAGCAGGACTTGAATTTAAATATGTGAGAAGATATCCCTGATCTACACTTTTGTGGAGGTAGGAGGTTCACAGATGTTACATATTGCTCATGTTTTCAGACTTTTTCAATGTATCAGTCTGTTTCATTTTCCTCTCTAAAAATATTACTCATCATATGGAATGGCTCTCTGATGGGAGTGCAGGGAATGAGACAGAGAGTTGAGATAACTATGTTGACAAGAAGAGGCAGAAAATATCAGTAAAGACTTATCATCGTAATAAATAGTATATAGAATCAGTTGTATAATACAGTCTTTCCAGAAATTAACTTATTAGTTTCATTTACCATTTGGTAAATTTCCAGGGGATGTAGGGATACATGCAGAATAATGTGTGCAATTCTGGAATATAGACTCTGGCTCAATTGAGAACAGTTTATGGGTATTTCCTACATATTGTAGGTTAACGTGGAAAAAATTAGAAAGGAACCAAATGGGAAGATTCAGGGAATGTCAAAGATAGTTTCCCCCCTACTTTACAGTTTTGATCATTGCTAAACATATACCTCAAACATGAAAAAAATGGAGGGAAAATTACTCAGCTTGATCTATTAACAATCTATTAATATTAAAAACTCAACATTTTTTATTTATTTGTTTTGTGGGAGTTTGGGTGATGATATTTGAGATACAGAGACATTATTGGTTCACATTTCTTATTCTTCAGTACAGCTGGAGACTTATTTGGCCATGTTCCACATTGCTGCCAGACGTGAAACTTAAAGAAAACAATCTCTTTGGTGATATATACCACTTGTGGTTATCCATGCTGCTACTCTGCCAAATTTTGTTGAAACATAATGTTTTGATTTTTACCTGGATGTTATGACTGAGTTTCTGTCATGAATATGTTAAGTTAAAACTAGCTTAATACCCTCTCTACTTCTTCTTTGCAGCTGAAGCTTAGGGATCAGGCATCCTATTGAGTTAAAAATCATTCATTTATTTTGATTCCTTCTCAGGACTATCATTTACCTAATGACTTAATAATAATATTAATAACAATAAAATAATTTGCATTTATGTAGCACTTTAAGTTTTGTAAATACTTTACAAGTGCTATCTCATTTAATACTCACAAGAAACCTGAGAGGTAGGTGCTATTATCATCCTTCTTTTATAGATGAGGAAACTGAGGCAGAAAAAGTTGAAATTGTTTGCCCAGGGTCATATATTATTAAAGCAAAATTTGAAATCCCTTCTTCCATTCTCAAATTCCAGCACTTTATCTAATAGGCCAACTCTCTGCCTAGCAGTTACTGTTTCAAATAGAAGACAAGTCAGATATCCAAGTTACTGATACACCCCTACTTTAGCTATGTAGAAGATTTAAGGTCTTCTGATGTGCTAATACAATGTGAAATGGAGATAGGAATGAAGAAAGAAATATTTAAAATTAAAAGACCCAGGTAGAACAACAAGCTGGATTCCCTAAAAAGTCAAATTATATTTGATACAGAAAATTAAAATTATATAAACATGCCATATTTATAGTATTGTGGTATCAATTTCAAAGTTTGAATGAACATTCTAGTTTAAAAGTGGTACATTATACAATGCAAAATTTGAGGAATAGTATTTTTGAGTATGGGATGAAACCATGAATAGAACATAATACCAAGGCACATTTAGGGTGAGTTATTTGGGGGGCACCATTATACTCTTCCTAGTTACCTATAAAGTTAGAAGCTAGTTTACCATTCCAAATTAAAGAGCTGGAAATATTTTATTGTAAGTGAATGGATTATTATACTGTTCTTGTTTGCACTTAAATTCAGATTCGAGATTACCTGAAGACCTGAGGATTGTATATATTGATATAAGATATTTTAGAGGATTGATATTTCAGCTACAAGCTGGGAAAACACCATGTCTTTGTTCAGGAATTGCAATAGGATAGTAACCTAAACACATATCATCATACAACCTAAATCATCATACAACCGAAATTCTCAGTACAAACTAGAGAAATACAACAATCAGTTGAAATACGCTGAAACATTTTCAATTCCTGAAGTGAATGTGAAAACTTCTAAAGGTCCTCTGAATTAATTTGAAATAGTAATTTAATTGTTCTTTCCTATTTGTTGACATGGTTTGATGAATTTTATTGTATAAAAAAAGTATTATACAATACCATTCCTACCTCTCAATCTGAAGTTTCGTCTTTCCCTTTCTTTGTCAATCCCCTTTCAAGAAGCATCTGCTACATCTTTGTAATTCACTCCTTGCAATCCATACCTGCTGTAATTACTCTACTGAAATTGTACTCTTCATCGTCTTCTTTAGCTTCAACAATCTCTGCTGGAATTTCCAGGTCTTTCTTTTGAACTATAATCTCTTTCCTCGAGGCTCAGAGATTTATATATACATCCCCATTTCAACATCCCACCATTCTCTCAAACTCAACATGCCCAAAGATGAACATGGCCTTAAGATTGAAAAGGTTATATCTACTTCACCATCCGAATATCCTACTAGCTTCTAAAACTTAACATGTCCCAAAAATGAGCTTATCATATTCTACCACATGTCCAATGAAACACTCTTTCTGACTTTACAATTTCTATTAGTGTCCTCAGTATTCTCTGAGTCAACAATCTCAAAATCTGAGACATATGACCCTCTTTTATTTCTCATATCCCACCTACTGTTCAATCAATTTCAGTGACCTATTGAGGGTTTTTTTTTTTCCCTTATAAATAATTTCCAGGGCAGCTAAGGTGGTGTGGTGAATAGAGCACCAGCCCTGGAGTCACGAGGACCTGAGTTCAAATCCAGCTTCAGACAGTTATCACTTATTAGCCATGTGGCCTTGGGCAAGTCACTTGACCCCAATTGCCCCCTGCAAAAAGTAAAGGAAAAAAGAGAGAAAGAAATAATTTCCACCTGATCTCTCCTTATCATTCGAATTACTACACAAGATTATGAGCACTTATTAACTCTTCTCTGGATAGTTACAATAGCTTCCCAACTTTTCATCTTGGTATAATCTCTTCCCAGTCTAATATGTCATCTAAATTATCATGATATTAAGCTTCTCAGTGCAAAGATGTGATCACATACACACACACACACACATGCACACTCCAGTAAATAAATTTCAATAACTTTGCATTCATATAAATAAAAAACAAAATTTTCCTAACTTGACATTCAACAAGGATATTTAAAGCATAGCTTTATCTCTTATTATCCTCCTTCATATACCCTTACTTTTGACAACCTATATATTATTTGTCATTCCCTAAATAGTTCAACAAATCCCAAATTTCCTACCTTCATACATTTGCTAATGCCATTTTCTCTGAAAAAAATACTCTTTCACACCCTACTTAAACCCATCTCTTTTTCAAAATACAGTTCAAATTTCATCTCTTCTGTTAAGTTTTCCCTAGTCAGAAATGATCATTCTCTTTTGTGAACTTTCTTATTTTGTTTTTTTCTAATGAATCAGTCTTGCCTATATAAAAATTAGGACTGTGTGCTAATATGCCCCCTATTCAAATACAAATCCCTTGAAAACTGGGTTGGTGATCTATTTATTATCATGGTCTTCACTGTCTTTAGTACAGTGTTTGCATGTAATAAAGCTAAATAAACATTGACTGAAGAAACTAACTTATGTTTAAAGCATCTATTTCTATAAAGGTTTTTATGACTTCATGTTGTTATTTACATTATTATGAGGCCAAACTGTTACAGAACCTGATTATATATGTGTTGCTTATAATAGCAGAATATACATTTGCATTAATGTAGTGCCAATGCAATAATCACAGTGTCCACAATCACTATAAATATACCTGCATGGTGTTGAAATCACAAAATATAACAGAGTCTCCATGTAGTAGAGAGCAGCAAAACATTTATTCAGACACCAGAAAACCAAAACCACAAACTGGTAAGCCAATTCCATCATGGTAGCAAAGAAGCTAATAAACCACAACAGCACAGAGAGCCACAGCATCCTTTAATCTTTCCACAAACCAACAAAAAATATTCACTCACAAGCCTAACTGACTCTCTCAGATATGTTCTCTCCTCTTTCCAGTCTAGCTAGCTCTGACTCCCAGCTTCCTGTGGGCTCTTCTCCATCCTTCAGCAAACTCTTCCAACCATAGGCCCCATGTGATTACATTTAATCTATCAGGGGGCAGCATTTATTTTCAAAGCAAGGAAGGCCTTCAAATTCCCATTACTATTATATTCAGTCCCAAGATCTTTCATATCCTTCACATAGCAAAATTATATTGACAATATATTTCATTACATAGATTAATAAGAGTTTAGGGATGACTGGTGGGTAACTGGTGTCAACAAAAATTTACAACAATTTAAGAGGGATAATAGAAAATAAGTATATAAAAGATTATCTTAGGATGGGGTGTTGGGCACAGGCCAGTCTTGTCTATATTAAAATTAAGACGTGTGCTAATATTCAAATACAAATTCCTTGAAAATTGGGATAGTGAACTATTTATTATCATGGTCTTCACTGTCTTTAGCACAGTGTTATCATGTAATAAAGCTAAATAAAGGTTAACTTTAAAGCATCTATTTCTGTGAAATTTTTAATTGCTTCATGTAGCTATTCACATAAACATAAATATAATTCACATGTAGCTATTCACATAATCACATAATATTCACTGTTACAAAGCCTGATTATATATGTGTTGCTTATAATAGCAGACATATATATGTGCATTACTTATCTATATAATAATTTATCCTTCTTCTAAACCATACTAAACTATTAAAAATAAATTAAGGCAAAGTGGGAATTAAAAGGATGAATTTTCCCCAATGAAAAGTTTAGTTTTACTCAGTTTGTGGCGCGTAAATTTTTCACATAAAGCTCAAACCATAGTGTCTTTTAGTAGGCAAACCTGACTCAGACCCTAAACCTATTAGATCAGTTTTAATGTTGGGATGAAAATTAACAATGGTAGCATATCAAACAGTTAATAAACAGAGATTTACTTAGCTCTAGAAGCTTGTCATTGGTCTTCTTCAAAAAGAAAACAAAGAACAGACAATAGAAGCTTAGAATATGTATACAAAAAAAGAACAAAGTAGCACTGACCTTGAGTACCTATAACTCCCCTTTTCTCATTATGAAAAAGCATCTGGTTAGTAGGCAGGATATATTAATTCACTTGGGTGGTCTTGGGGCATCTGCTAATTTTTAAGGGTTTAGACCCACTAAAATTGGGTCTTTTGTGCCTTTTAATTACCAAGAAACCATGTCAGTGAAGTTAGAGACTACTAGAAAACTGCATCAAGGGAGACACTGCTAGACTGTTACCTCACCTTAGTGAATCAATTCCTAGCTTTGTTGTTTTTAAAGAAAATCTAGCCTAGTTCATGTTTGAGATGTGAGTTTCACGGCAGATAATGGTCATATCACAGTGGCTGGGACCAAATAGATAAGAAGAAAAAATATCCAAATACTGACTGACAGAGTTGGAATCACAAGTCTAACTTACAGAATACTCATTGAATAATCAGAATTCATCATTGAATTTTGAAATTTCTATGTGACATAAAGAAAAAAATAAATTGTTGCTCTGGGCTATGAGTAAACAGATCTCAAGTCTCTAAACCCATCAATCACCTTTCAGGAGCACAATGTGTATATATAAAAGCACACTTTTCTGTATTTATTGCATATCCCTTTCTCCAACAACAGAAAATGTAGAGCCACTCATATTGTTTGATGCTTTTTTTTTCTATTTTACTTTCTTAATCTATTTTTCCTTTCAACATGATAACATTACTTCAGTAAACATTTTTTTAAAAAATATTCTCTATAAGATCCCTTGTCTATACTTGTTTGAAAACTAATAAACTCTTCAATTGCCCCTCAGTAAGATGTTTTTTAAGTAACAGAGCAACAGACTTGGAGTCAAAAGACATGCATTTGAATTTTGACTGTGCTTTTTATTGCCCATGTGGTCTTGGATAAGTTACTTTCCCCTTTGGTACTTCAATTCCCTTATCTCTAAATTAATTGGTTGGGAGTAGATCATCACTAAGGGTGCATTAGAGATTAAATGCAGTCTATGTTATACATAATGATATTCTCCTAAGAGAGGTCTGAGTAATTGTAATCTCTCTTTTCATATTACAAACATATCAGTCTTCTTACTATTTTCTCAGCAATTTATTCAAGAAGCCCACTCAAATCCCTTAGATTATCTAGTCTTGCAAAAATTTCCCATAAAATAAAAATAATTCATTATATCCCACTAAAAAGTAAAACACGTAGAAAATTATTTAAATAAAATTCTGATATTTTTTTTTTGGAGAGGGCAAGGGAATTGGGAGGGAAAAGAAAGTACCCATGATTTAATTTGTATAGGGAAATCCTGAGGAGGAAATATTCTCACCAAAATAGATCAGCACCAGTTCAGCAACATAATCTTAAAGAGTTGCCTTTAGACTTTATATGTTAACTTGAGTACATACTGCGACTTGTTTGTCTACTCACTGAAGTGTAAATAGATTATAAAAGCATAACATGAGAGATTTCATTTTTAAAATATCATAATGAAAAAGTTACTTGAGATGAAAAATTCTGGCAAATCTTTAATTTGCTTATACAAAAAGGAGTATGAATTTAACTCAATTTTTGCTACATACACCACAGGAATTGTTATAATACTTGTTTTTTTTTTTGAGAGACATTCCTAGAATTAAGTAATAATGTGTATATTACCTGGAAAAAAAATCCTCCCTTACAACAGATTTATAAATAGGTTATGTTATATATGTTAATATAAGTCAGCTTTGTATATGTGTTTGATTTCACATATACACACACATACACACACAGTATATCTCTATAGGTATGTATATTGTGTGTATATATGTATGTCTATATATATGTTTGTGAGTATATATGCATATGTGTATATATTTTATATATGTTTTTTACATATGCATGTATATATGAATTGAAACATTCTGTTATCCTTTGCTATGATTCATTAGAATGACCTTATGAATACTGGGTCCAATATTTTCAGACCCCCAACCATTTGCAAGCTGTGCGTGAGTGACAGCGACTGATTTTTTTATTTTTACATTCAGCACCTCCTGAATGAACCAGAATATAATCTCAGTCTTTGAAAGGAAGTTAGAGGATAAGTAAGTGGTTCCTTCCTAGAGGAGCAGGTTTATAGCTTTATAATTACAGACCTCCTATAGCAGGGTATGCTTTTATTGAGCTCCCACTGTGTTCAAAGCAATGAACACATACACATCATCCCTTCCCTGATGGAGCTTTGTAATCAAATAGAAAACAAAGATTTGAAAAGTCTACAAGAATCACCACAGCAGAATAAACACAGCTATGGGGAAGTGATTGTATAATTTTACAAGCTTGCCTTTATATTGACTATTTCTGTATTATAAAATGGTAAAGCAATAGGAAATCTTTATATACAGAAACATTCAAATATGTAATCTACTTTAGGGCAGGAAAATTATATGTTATCTTAATGAAGACTTATAAAGGTTCAGGATGCTCATAGTGCAGTAAAAGAAAATAAAGAGCAGGCAAGACAGTAAAGCAAGCCTACTGTATTTGAGGGGACATACTTAAAATATGACTGTCGAAGAAGATGATAGAAGAAAAGTTCTGTCTACTGAGACCTATGTGGAAATGAGTGTAACTTTGCTGAGGCACTGGAGGTAAGGGGTCAGTTACCTAAATGTCAAGTAATTCGTGTAGTTTTTGATAAGTATCCTATCTGTTATTAGCAGGACCAGGCATTGCAAGAAGGGAGAAGGGAGCCTAGACCCATACTGATTCATGCTCATCTCATTTTTAGCTTCACAATAGCTGTGTGAGGGTAGATATTATATTTTATTATTCCATGGATTTCACAGATGAGGAATGAAAGACTTGGATATATTAAGTGGTATGCCCAACATCATACAATTAATTAGTAAGCATCAGAGATATAATTTGAACCCAGTTCTTTCAGGCTCCCTTTCTAACATCTGCTTCACCACACCACCATTCTGTGATGGTGATTTGTTTATGATGTGGGTGTATATGTAAATATAGACAAATTATTATAATACTTTATTAAATATAGTTATCCTTTCAATATCATGACTTTCTCATTGTGGTCTCAATATGTCAAGGCTGGCATTAGAAATTAAATGGAAATTTTGCAGAAGCCATAGATGACACACAAAGGCCAGCAAATGACACAGCAAAGGTTTAGAAGCTCAGAAATGCTTAAGATATATGTGTATTATTGCATAATATCAATCCAAATTTCATAGCAAAATACTATAAACATTCCATAAAAATTCAGACTTCTTCTTGGGCATGAAGGGAGGAAAAATATTTACCTGGATTTTCCACATCATAGGGGGTGCTGTATCCCTGTGATATGGAAGGGATAGCTGTACTTACTATGTAAAAGTCAGGGTATCTAGGTGACAAAGTGAATAGAGTGCTGGGTCTAAGTGAGGAAGACTCTTTTTCCTGAGTTCACATCTGGCCTCATTCACTTAGCCATGTGACCCTGAACAAATCACTTAACTCAGCCTCAGATCCTCATCTGTAAAATGAGTTGGGAAAAGAAATGCCATACCACTCCAATAGCTTTGTCAAGAAAAGCCCACATGGGGTCACAAAAAGTTGGACACAACTGAAAAGACTCAACAACACTGTGAAAGTCACCATGTTAAGGTTGGGGATATGAATAAAAACAAACAAACAAAAAGCCTAATGAAACTTACATTCTAATGGGGGAAGACAGCATATAAACAAGAGATGGAAAGGAGGGGAGCGGTGGCAGGTAGGGTAAAGGTGGGAGGAAAACTGCTTTGGAGGAGGCAGAAAAATTCAGTGCATTCGTAATTCTGGAGGAGAATTAAGTATGACCAGAGTACCTTGTGAAACTGCTGATCCAGGAGAGGTATTCACCAGTCAGACCAGATGGTAACAGGGCAAAAGAATCTTCAGAGTTAGAAGAATGTTGATGAAGAAATGGAAAAGTCTTAAGAATGAATTAGGCAAGAAATAGAACAAATAGTATTCGCCTTCCTTTAGATGATTTTTTTTGGAGGGGTAGGGGAAGGGCCCTTTGGGAGGGGGTGCAGGATAATACTGTCAATTATTTTTATGGAATATTAGATATCTTACATCTAAGTTAGGATGCTTCTCTGACAAAACACTTCAGGAAAAGTACTAATCTTTTTTTTTTTAATAGACTATATGCAAGGAAATAAGGTAAATAAATTTATAATTGAAAAGAAATTCCTGCTTAATATTTTATAATTTTTACTTTCTTATTTTGGAAGAAAAAAAGCTATTTTTAGGGGTGGGTAGGTAACACAGTGAATAAAGCACTGGCCCTGGAGTCAGGAGGACCTGAGTTCCTATCTGGCTTCAGACACTTAACACTTACTGGCCACTTGACCTTGGGCACATCACTTAACCCCAATTGCCCTGCCTTCCCCCCTCCAAAAGCAAAATCAACAACAACAACTATTTTTACATAATGACAACATTATAATGTGATCCATTTTAAATACCCTTTCAGTTTTGTTGGTTGAAATCACACTGTATTCAAATAATAAAGAAAATGCAATATGTAGATCCATGTTGAATATGAGAAATTTTTCCTTGTGGAAAGATATATAGTTGCCACCTTTACCATATTCCATTTCTGATTTATATACTATTTACCTATAATATTTGGTAATGATAGTTTTTACTTCTTAAATTAGAGGAAGAACTTCCTGTGCCAGTATTTCTTTTTGACATAAGTTGAAAAGTAGCTAATAGGGAAGATAAGGCAGGCAATTATCTTGACCTGAGTCAAGACCAGGTATAGGTCTTTATACAGTCCTGTCCTACTATTAATGCTCTGGTTCTGAGGCTTTGTCTTCAACCAGTCACTTTATTCATTATTTACATATGGAATATGATCAGATCAGGAATCCTTGGCAATAAAAAGGAAATCATAATTAGTTGCTAATTAACCATTTTGGCCAGAAACCTCTACCAAATACCATAGAGTTCATCAGTTGAACCAATGGTTTTCAAAAATCGTTTTGTAAAGATGTTCAGACTGCCTTAATTAACAAGTGATCATACAACACACTAGTATATTCTAAACAAACAAACAAAAACCTGTTTATCTTCTGACAGATATGGATTACATGTTCAGTGTGCACTGTGGTTAAAAATCCAAGTGAAAAAATTTAAAATATGAAAATAAATTGGTTCCTTAATTATTTATTTTGATGGCATTTTAAAGAACCATTTATTTCTTCAAAGCAGATGCTAAATATTTCTACTGCAAGTCTCTTAAATGTTAAAAAAAAAAGGAAAGATCATATTACATGAAAATGAATATCAGTAGCATACATAATTTCAATGCTAAGGGTAATGATGGGTAATACCAATTAATGTCTTTCTCATTGTGGTCTATATATCCTTATAATGAACAATCTATTCAACTTAGTTAACTTCTGATAGAAAATCTCCTTTTTTATTTATAGCCACCTGTAGTTGTTGATGACAATGTAAAATAATAATTAAAATATTCCCTTGGAGCTGTTGAACATATGGAGCTCTGAATTCTGTGTTGTATTCACTGTGACACTGGTTCTATTTTTTGTACATTTTCTCAAACATGGTTATTTTAAGTTATTGCTGAAGCTTCAGTGTTAAGGCAACAGTTTAGAAGGGAATGAAAAAATCAGGTTTTGTGGGGAGTTTTTATATCTTTGTTTTGTAGGGGATCAGCCTGTGTACTACCTTTTTGATGCATGCTTTGTCCAAACAGGAAATAAAAACATGACAAGTTGATGTATCTGAAGCAATTAGGGTAAGATGTCAGCCTTTACTGACTGTAATCAAGTCTAAAAGACAAGAGCCTTTTACACTCTAGTGTCTCTCAGTCACATTATTTCAGTGTGGTGCATTAATTTTTAACAATAACATTCAGTTCCATCTCTGAATACTTACTCTGCTGCCTAAAATAGAATGCTTTGATTTCAAACACTGAGATTTTATGTAGGAAAAAAAGTTACATATGCTTTTTATCCACTTATTTTTAATCTTATCTAAGCAATCAGTAGAAGAGAGACAGGCACCAACTTTTTAAGCAACTGCCCATCAGCAAGACAGAGGGAAGAGTGTTATGAAAATCAGAAAGAAAGAAAATCTTCAAGCACTTTTGGCTACCATTGGTAAATCATTCACATCCTTTTTTTTTTTCTCACCACTAAAAATTCTTATGAGATATCATTAGACTGTTACAACTTATAATGGAAAAATCAATGCAGTAAGAAAATTAAATTTTACTGAGAGCCTTTAGGCAAAATGCAGTGTAAAAATGCATTTTAGCTTCCCTTGTGGTTCAGAGGAAAAGGAAGAAATGGAATCTGGGTTAGCTGTCAGCGCACAATAGTTTTTAGAAACCGACAAGCCAGACTGTGAACTAAACTCTTTCCTAATGCATTTGTTCCTTGATTACTTAATAATGTGCAAATAACCATGCTAATCTGATAATTTGAAAGAGCAGAAGTCTTTTCTACTCTTGGAAAAAAAATAATTTCTTTGGTCAAAATCAATGCATAACTTCTTCATCTTCCCAGGAAGAGAATTTAGCAGAAGGAAGACTGATTCATCTACTAACATATACAGCAATGACATCTGAACCCCAAGAGAGGAGGAGAGATTAGACATGGGAATAGAGAAGAGAGCTAAGATGGAATGGAACATTCATTCTATCTGACACAATCAAAAAAAAGTTATCAAAGCCAGTAACAAGTTCTTGTGGAGAGGTATGTGTGTGTGTGTGTGTGTGTGTGTGTGTGTGTGTGTGTGTGTGTGTGTGTATGAATATGAGAGGGAGGGAGGAAGAGAGAGACAGAGATAGAATATGTATCTCTACACACACCTACATTTGTTGCTGGGGGCCCATTGTCTTGTTACTAGACAGAAGAGTTATAGGTAGATTGAGAATCTTGTTTTTTACACACCTAAAAATTTGTTTGTAATATCAATTCATAACTTTATTCTAATGTCTGAGGTAGTCTGTTGCTAAGTCAGGGTAATATACATGATCCATTTCTAGAATCATAAAAAGAAGGCTAGTATTTTACTACCACTCTGTAACTTCAGATAATGCCTGAAAAAAAAAAATCTGTCTCGTGTTCTATTAGAAAGGCAGTGTGCTGTAGTTCCAAGATCACTCATTTTGGAATTAGCAGTATCTGGGTTTGAATATCACCTCTAATACTTGTCAGGTATGAAAACCATACTGAATCCAGGAACAGAAGACAGGGTTCATTTTATGCTGCTAATGCTTACTTCCTGTGGAATATTGTCAAACCTTCATGGACCTCAGTTTCCTTATCTATAAAATTACAGGGTTGAAAGATGACCTCTTCATTCCATTCCAGCTCTAGAGATATCCTGTGATTTTGTAAATCACTTAACCTCTGGGAACCTCTCTTATCTGTAAATTTGAATAAAAATGTCACTCACCTCATAGGCCTATTTTGAAATTCAAACAACAATTGTATAAAGTTACAAATCTTATAATTCAATGTAAATGTGAGTTGCAATTAACAAATTAATGGTGCTTTATCTGTTGATAGTTCATAGGAAAAATTTGTCAATTAAGGTTAAACAAGAATTAACCAAAACACTTAACACTTCCTTTGAAATATGTGAGAGTATTATTTAGTATCAAATCATTTTCTGATAGTTTCTCTAATTTTCAAAACAACAATTCTATTTATAATTAAAGTTAGATATCTCTATGTTACTTTGTCAGCTTTTAATATCTAATAATGGTGAAAATAGAGAATCAACATAACAGGTCACCATAGGGGCAAGAGAGAGATGATATGAATAGTTTGCAGCATGTTATAAATCTCTTTCTCTCTGGTTTTCTCTCTGTGTCTCTGTGTGTCTGTTTCTCTCTCTCTCTCTCTCTCCCCCAGCTCCACTCCCCAAAAAGTATCCATGCTAAAACAGAAAAAATAAGGCATAGAGTTTCTGTCCATTTGATATCTAATTTAGAAGAAGGCTACCAGGTTAGATCCCTTGTAGAAAATTTATGGGAGGATATGGACAATATTCCACCAGAATCAATTCTGTTCTGTCATGTTGGAGGTATTATTTAAAAGATAGTGTGACTGTTGCATTTAAGTATCACTTTTATATTATTGTTATTCATTTTTCTTGAGTTACTATATAAAGCATCCTGAAATGTTGAGGATTATTTCTAAAATGTCAATTATTGAGGTAAAAATCACATAAATTTTCATAGTGAAGAAATTTCATATCCATATTCTGAAGATTGTTGGTTATAAAATGTAATACTCTCTGTCCACTTTGAAAATGTTACATTTAGAAACATTACATTTGCATTTTAAAAAATTATTTTGTTAATTAACAGACATTTGTCAAATTCCTATTATCTTTCAATCACTATTATTATTTTGAGTCAGTTTGGGGAGATACACAGAAAAAAAATAAAAATACATCTTGCCTTCAAGGATCTTATATTCTATGGGAGGTATATGTGTAATTACCTTAAAACCTTAAGCTAGGCTTTTTTTGATTGACTGTTTTGAGATTTGTTCTAATAAAGTTATTGTTACAGTAGAGTCATTCTAACTTTTCTCTAGATATCCCAATGTTTTAGAAAACAGTTTAGAAAGATTAAAAAACACTTTGAAAAGTTGGGGAAAGTAGCTTGTACATATGCTTCATGTATACAATTTGTTTAAAAGTTGTATGAATTTGATTTAATAGTCTTGAAAGTATCATTCATATTCAGTATATTTGATGATCTTTTTAACCTTTCAGATTTGTTACTAAAATTCTCTGTTGCATACACTTTCTCAACTATAAACTCTTTAAAAGAAGTTTTGTAAAAATTACTTCATAGAATAGTGACAGAGTTAAAGTGTATTTAAAGTTTTCAAATCAAAAATTTAATTGCAAAAATGTTTTGTTTTAAAATAGATATTATTTTTAACATTTCATTATTATTAGATATAAACATTATTTTATATTATTATAATTATACTTAATTATTAATATTATTATTACATAATATAACTGATTCATTTGAAAAGGCAATCCCTTTGAATAAAGATTTTAAAAACAATTTTAATTGGTAGGATTTCTCTACCTCCATTGGCAGGAATTCATTGTTTAACGCATTCCCACAGACTAAAAGTGATATAATAATAGCAATATTAATAACAGCTAACATTTATATGGCACCTTAAATTTTGTAAAGCACATTACACATATTGCTGAGTGTAATGCTTACAACAACCATGGAAAGTTGGTGGTTTTATTATATGCAAATTACAGTTTCAATATATAAGATTACATGACTCGCCTAGGATCATACAGTAGTACCTCTCTCTCATAGAGTTTGTCAAAAAATTCTAACCTGAAAAATCTTACTAATTGCTGACAAAGCAATATTCTCCCACCAGAAGTATCCTTCTCTTTGCACTTGAAGGTGTTTGTCACCCCTGCTTTAAGGTTTTGTAGCAAGGAGAGGCCATGCTACTATATGCCTTGAATTAGAAATGTACTATGGTTAGTGAGCCTTGTTCTACTTATAGCTGAACACCAACCTCTAAACTGTTAGAAGAGTGCTTACCTAATGCTTGTTTTGAAGGAGTTATTCCACAACTTGTTGTCTAAATGCTTGTCCTTTTCCAATTTACACAACAGGGATATTTTAAAATACTTCTAAGATACATTTTCCAGAAAGTTTCAAAGTAAATGACTGCATGGTATAGATTAAAGTTTCATCATGACAAGTTGCCTCAGTTGCTAATTAAAATAAAAGCTTTTGGGGGCTGAGCCAAGATGGTAATGTAGAAGCAACAAGGTTCCACACCTCCCACATAGCCACCTCAAATATCCATAAAATATGACTCTAAACAAATTCTAGAGCTTCAAATCTCACAAAAATACAGAAAAACACATCTCCTGCAGAAGGCAGCTAGGCAAGAAAGGCTCATTGAAACATGCTGGGAGCTGAAACCAGCCCAGCCTGAAACCATGGCTTGGCCCCAGGGAGCCAAGACAAACTGCAGCTGGATCCTTCAGGAGAGTGGATCAGTGGCAGCTGTGGCACTTTTCAGAATTATCAAGCCATAAGAAACAAAGACAAAGTGAAAGGTCAGTGGAACACAGCTAAATTTGGGGGAGAAAAATGGTCTGGCCAAACTGCCTCCAGGGCAAGGAAACTGCAGAAGTGGCAGCCCTGCAGCCACCTCCACATGACTGCTTCAGAGCTCCCAGCCTGCAGACTGCAAGGTGGCCAAGCGATCATTCAGAGGCTAAGTGCTCTTGTGTTAAGTGGCCTGTATCCAGATTGTGGTCTTGGGTGGTAGTCTGGGGATGCATTTTCAGTGAGCAAAAGCTGGTGGGGGCTTCAGTGGCCTCCCAATAGCTCCAGCAGATGCAAAAACCCCAGTGATTTGGGACAGAGCTTTCCCCCCTAGAAGCAGAGTTCCACAGAGATAAAAAGTCAAGTGACTGGCAACAATATGAGCAGGCAAAAGAAGCAAAGTAAGAACAGCAATCGAACTCTAGATTCCTTCTTGGGGGACAAAAAAGATCAAAGCATGTAATGGAAGGAAGACAACACAGTCAGAACTCCCACACCAAAAGCTTCCAAGAAACATGTAGACTTCCTACAAGTCATACATCAGCTTAAGAAGGATTTTGAAAACCAAATAAGAGAAGTGGAGGAAAAATTGGGAAGAGAAATGAGAATGATGCAAGAAAATCATGAAAAGAGAGTCAACAACCTGATTGAAGAAAATAACACCTTAAAAATAGATTGACTCAAATGGCAAAAGAGGCCCAAAAAGCCAATGAGGAGATGAATGCCTTAAATTAAGCTATAAGTTCATGAGAATCACAACTTTTATTTTAAGGCCTAAATGTATGTATATATAACAAAAAACTGAAGAAGCAACAGCAAACATATACCTCATCTCAATTGGCTGCAAAATACAGGCATTAGCCATGGGGCTCTGTTGCATTATAAAGTTTTTAATTTTAATAAAACATATATTCATATTGAAACTGGTTTTTAAATGGGATAAAAACTAAAATGGACAATTATTTCCAATATTTCCACATTTCTGTTTAAAATATCCCCCTATTTAAACCTGATAAAACCCAGGAAAATTTTTTTATACTACTTATAATTTTGTAACCCTGGATTCAGATCCTATTTATGACACTAGCTGTGTGACCATTACAAGTCACTTAATTTCACTTACCTAAAGCAACCTTAAAAAAAATATTACTGATGGTTATAGTCAGTGGAAAGACTTCATATACTGATAAAGTAATGGAGACAGAAAAGCAAATATCTCTAACTGATTTTCTTTCAAGGGACCAAATATATGCTGTGTCTATACAGACAGATAAAGGAAGTATGTGTTGGAGAGTGGGCGTTGGGTGTCTAGATCTGTGATTTCATAAATGTTGGGAACTCTTGTTATAGAAACATCTGCACTAATGCATTTCAGCCACCTAGTAACTTGTATGTAATGTAGTCACAAAGAGCTGGTTTCACAATCAGAAGGTCCCAGGTTCAAGAATTACCCCTGAACATTACCAGCTGTCACTCATGCAACTATGACTAGAAATTGCAGAGTAGTAGCCATCCTCCAGTGGTAGGGAGCATTTTTTCACTGGAAAATTCTTATCTGTTAAATCACAGATCCAGTCCATTTTCTCCTCTCCCTCATCACTAATGGTCTTAGACCATCGATAATAGTCTTAGATCATTGCTGGAGGCATTAAAAGGTTAAGTGATTTATCCAGGTTCCCACTATAAATACACATCAAGAGCAAGACTAGACTCTATATCTTCCTGCCTTTAAGGCCAAAGTTGCATACACTATTTCATGTTTCTACTTATGTTTGTATATGTGTGTATATGCATATTTTACTATTATACCCTGTAAGACATTCACAAGATAATAAACTAAGCAGAAGGAAACCTTCAGCACCATAGTCCATCTTGTATGAAGGATATTTGGAAAAAACATTAAAACTCCACAGATTAGGGAGCTGTAATAAGGTAAGGTTTGCATAGCTAGATGGCATTATGAAATATAAGTATGATTTAAAGATACAAATATGCATATTTGTATCTACAGGCATGTCTCTTCATGCATTTTCAATGTACTTCAATACTTGAAAAGATGCATAAGCTGGTAGGTGTAGATGGATACTTCCTTTGTCAATGTAGTTCATAGTTCACCAAGGCTTTCTCAACCTGTGTGATTCTTGTCCTTCTCATTCCATACCTGTTTTATAGAGGATTCACCAAATGTATGACAAATCTTCCTCTCATCCTTTCAATACTTCTTGGATGTTGTTTAGTGTTTGATATTAAAGTAAAAACACTTATGCAAATGATTATCACACAAAGAACATGATCATCAATGCTATTTAATCAAGTTAGGGAAGGAATTTCATGACATTTTTGTTTTTGAAAAAAACCTCAAATGAACGCAAATTTAATGGCTACATTAAGAAATTTAGTAAGGATATATAAAAATATTCCACATCCTATGGATATGTAATGTTCTCATCTTAGCATCCCGAGTTTTGGTGCAGTCTTTTTCTAAAACTTGAAAGATCTAAATATACTTTAATTTTCTAAAATTACTTAAATGGTGATGATTTGTTCAGGCAACAAATTTTAATACAAGCATCTTTCTACTTGGAAAAAGCATCTTTTTTCTTCCGTTTCATTGCAAAAATGGTCAGATGTCTTATGTCATATTGTGCAACAAAGAACTTGTTTTGTCACATCACCTAAAATGATTATGCCTGATGCCAAGGGATAAAAATGACATGTGAATCATTGCACAAATGGAAAGAGCCACTGACATTTGCTTACGTTGAGCATTCAATAGCTAGACAATTGGCTGTTTCTATTTGGTGTTAGAAAGGTTTGTTTTCTTTCCTCAGACCTCTACTAATGAACTCATCTTAATTATTGGAGGCTGTCTAAAAAGGCTAAATGTCAACTTGCTTGAGATATTATAATATAGTTTTCTGTTCAAAGACTGATCAGAGTAGATGATCTCTGTAATCCCTTCAAAAAATCTGATTCTGTATCTTCCTATCCAAGTCAATATATGTCAAAGCCAATTGAATGTAAATAAAAAGTCAGCAAACAATTAGTACCTTATTATAGTATATCCATTAGTATAATTTTAAGTTACTCTTTTAGAATTTTAATGGCTTAATTCAATTTTCTTTCAAATTATATTTTTAAAAAGAATAAATATTAACTATACTTAACCAACATAGAATTATCTTGATTTATCTCTCCAGAGGTGAGTTAATTGTTGCTGTTCAGAGGAACAAAAGAATGATAATTTGCCATAATTTGTTATTCATATGCATTATAAATATTTGTGTGAATATATACACATACATATATGAATATATGTATATGTATGTGTGTATGTGCGTGTGCATCATTGCCAGCAGAAAACCAGATTTTAGGGATAAACAAATTCCCCATTCTTTCAAGGACAATGACATTTTATTCCGTGGAAAGCCATAGTAAGTTATAATTCTTGATTTCATTCTTCTTGTCCATATAAATCAGGTCAATGCTCATCCCCTTTAATGGCATACAGTAAACAGGATCACCACTACCTTTACCAGCAGAGAGTTTCTGATGTAAAGAGTCCTAATCTTTTCTGTAGAGATTTTAAGAAACCCCAATATTCAACAGACATTTAAGCACCTATTATGTGCTAGATAGCTTGGGCTTAAAGCATTTTTAAAAGGCATGATCTTGTTTATGCACGAGTTTATATTCTCCTGGAGATGGAAGAAAGATGGCATGTAAACAGTATTAATAAAAGATAGGATAGAATTTGAACAAAAATGACTGTGAAGATATTCAATAGCAACTTAGGGATATTAAAAGCTATTGAACCTTAAAGAAAAAAAGAATAACTGTAAGAGTGAGGGAAGGAGGGAGAAGACAAGAGAATGAATTCAACTAATAAGGGGTGTGATAGTTCTGGAGGTGATGGTCTATATACAGCCAGGGAAGTGGTCAGATGGCATATGGAGTTCAGGAAATGGTTATCCACTTTATGTGGAGTGTAGAATGTGTAAAGGAGAATAAAGTGAGATTAAACTGAAAGGATAAAGTAAAGCCTAACTATGATGAGTACAGAATAAGATATATATTTTCAGACTTGACTAATAAAACTTAAATCTGTTTTCTTGAATATACTTTTTTTGTTAAAAGTAAGGAAATTTATGTGTATGTGTAAATGAAGGAGTATTCTACAGGGGGAGTGATGAATTTCTGCTGTTCCAAAAATGGGGAAGAAAAGAAGAGAGCACCAGTGAAACATTTTAGAATATCAATAGAAAACAGAAGAAAGTTAAGAAGGGGGCACAAACAAAATAATGTTGATGCTCCCATGCTAAATTTAACATATGCTTTAAAAACAAATTGTAAGAAAGTTATAGTTTCATATATAAAATCCTCCTTTCTACAGTTATAATATGGAAATATCCATTTTTTTTGTTTTGATTATTGCCAAGATAATAACTAAAAGAATTAAAGATTTACCTCATTTCCTTTTTTAGAAATGCATTAAAAAATCTCATATTATTCTTGTGGAAAAGATGGAGAAATATAGACTAAACAATAATGCAGTTAGCTGGATATAGCCCTGATTGAATAACCAGAATCAAAGAGGAATTAGTCATTAATAGTTTGAAGTTAACTTTTTTTCTCTAAGGATCTGTATTTACTCTCCTGCTATTCAACATATTTAACAATGATTTGTACAAAGGCATCCATGGTTTGCTTATTAGATTACAGAGCACACTTGTGTAGATGAAACAAAGTTAAGGCAGATGGGTAACCTATTATATGATAAGAATCAATGTTCAAAAAAGATCTTATAGGCTAGAACATAGGCTAAAATTAAATAAGTTGAAATTCAATCCAAAAATGGGAAAAGTGTAGTTAATCTGAAAAATGTTTGAAGATCAGATTTATATGATCAATCAATAAGCACATATTGAGTGCTTACATACTGCTTATACAAAGCACCATGCTAAATGCCAAGAATACAAAAATGAAAGTGAAAAAAAAATCTCTACCATTCAGTATGCATTGTGATTGGAGGCAGAACATGTATGTCTATAGAAAAAGACAAAATATATACCAAGTAAATGCATTGTAACTAGGGATAAGAAGACAGCAGGAACGGAGAGGAATCGTGAGAATAGGAACCATTCCCTAATATATAAATGGTAAAATGATACAAACATGGAGTTGTCAAAAAATGCAATCAATCAATAACATTTTTAAAAAGTTTGCCCGTGATGACTAAGAAAAATGCAAATTAAAACAACTCTTAGACAGCAACTTCAAGCACTTGAGATTGGCAAAGATGGCAAAATAGGAAAATGGCAGTTGTCAGAGGCACTGTCTAAAGATGAGCACGCTAATGTTCTGTGAAATTGACCAACCATTCTGGAGGGTATATTGGAAATGTACTAAAAAAAGTCACTAAATTGTGTAAAATCTTTAATCCAGCAATACCACTGCTAAGGATATGTCCCAAAGAGAGAAGAACAGAGCAAAAGAAACCATATATTTATGATGTAGCAGAAAAATTCCATAAATTGGAGAATGCCTGAATAAAATGTTGAATATGGAGGCAATAGATTATAATGCCACAAAACAATTGTGAAATGAATATTTGGAGAAATTTCAGAGGATACCTATGAATTGGTGCATAATATAGTGAATAGAAGGAAAAGAACAAGTTATATGATGACTATAATAATGAAATACAACTTTGAAAGATTTAAGGAACATCATCGTAACTCTAGAAGATTGATGATGAAATATTATAGCTGCCATCTCTTGATAGAAAAGTGACAGACTTGATGTGAAGAATGAAAACAACACTTGCATACTTAGCCAGGGTATGAATTTGAGTTTCTTGTCAATACATATTTATTGCATGGGAGGACTTTTATTTCATTTTTGTGAGTGTGTATGATGAACGTATGATGGGAGCTGTAAGGAGAGAGTAGAATGATGGTGATACCAATAAAAAACACCAATGAAACATTTTTTTTTAAATGCAGGGAGGAAAGCAGAAGGAAGTTGAAAAGTTGACCAAGATAAGCAGAATAGATTTAGTGATAGTATGCTATATGTAATAAAAGCAAAATGTTTGTCAAAGAAGTTTGTAATTTCATAAGCAATTTTAATTGCTTATTTCTCTATTCATGTTGGTTAATATTTGCTAAGTTTATAATTATATCTACACACATACACATATAAATACATGTGTGCACATGCATGTGTGTGTGCATTTTAGTAGAATGCAACTCACTAATTCAACAAGATTATATCATCTTTGAAAACTAATATGAATTTAGACTACATTAATATAGAAGTAGAATTGAGGAACAGGGATGCATTAGTCTTACTGGGCTCTGCCCTGTTCAACCCTCTTCAGAAGTTTAGTTCTTCACATCCTAACTTCAAATGCATATTTTTTTTCTCTTCGTTATTTCTTTCATTTTTTTATTTTATTTTACATCATTCACTTCCATGAGATATTTTACTTTGCATCATTCATTTCCACGAGATTTTGAGTTACATATTTTCTCCCCATCTTTCCCCTACCCACCAACCCAAAACAGGCATCCCAGTGTATCCCCCCTCCGCCAATCTATTTTCTCCTATGGTCTTCCCCCCTCACCCCTCTGACTTTTCGGTAGGGCAGAATGGATCTCCCAACCACAGTGCCTATGTATCTCAAGTTCCAGTTGGATGTAGTTAATAATAATAATAATAATAATTGCATATATATACATACATATGTATTTTTAACATTTGATTATAGAACTTTAGATTCTAGATTCTTTCTCTTCCTCCTTTGTCCCCCACCCCCACTGGAAGGAAAAGCAATCAAATATAGGCTGAACATGTGAAATTATGCAGAATCTCTCCATCGGGAGCACACTGTGAGAGTCTGATTACATGTCCTTTCTTTCTATTCTGCTCCCCCCAACCACTTTCCACTCTGTTCCTGTCCCTCTGTAGAAATGTGAACATTCATCAGCCCTGCCCCCCACCCTGCCCTCTGTTATGGGAATCTGAAGATCTTCCCTGCCCCTAGGCCCTTTGCTAAAGTGACTATGTGACTCTGAGGACCCTTGGATATTTGAAAGTATACTCTGTTCCCTAATAGGCTGAATGTGGTCACGTGGAGCCTGTGGCGCCAGGCTTGTTTTCCAGGAATGCCCATGCCTTGTAGCTTTGTGATTGGGCAGTGGGTCTAGAGGGCTGTGACATTCTCTAAGCCAGGAGAAGGCTATATATATGCCCTGATGTGAGGT
>CM053590.1:91152003-91163435 GCA_028646515.1 Pseudochirops corinnae
TCAAATATTTGAATGAAAATTTAAAAAAAATATTTTTTTCTACTTGGATATTTAACCATTTTATTCTGTGTAGCAAATATTCTTAAAATTATCTTCTAGCTACAAAAATCATGTGATACAATTAGAAAGTCAGTTAATAAATATGTATTAAGTGCCTGTTGAATGGCACTTACTAACCATGTAAGCTTGGACATGTCATACAATTTCTTCAGGCTTTTATTTTCACTTCTCTAAAAAGATAATAAAATGCCATCAATCAAGTCTCTATTACAGCATTATTGTAAAGAAAACATAAGACAATATGTGTGAAACAAGGTTAACTCTAAAGTTCAATATAAATGTGAGATATTATTCATATGGTGATTACATTATTTAAAACAGTATGCTATTTTGTACACTTTCAGCAAAAGAAGTCACATAATTTCACTTTTTAAGATTAAAAAATTAAAAAGATTTTATTATGTGTTTATGTTAAGGATCTTGCTTACATAAAGAGATATAAATGCCACCTCGATTTAGTTATTTTTTCAACAATACTTATAGAATAGTGCCTATAAAAATGTAAGGAGAATATATAATCTTTGCCTAAATTGAACTGATTATGTAAATGTATTGAAAGCAAGTTGGAAGTATAAATCACAGATGTCGACTTGATGGAAAGTTTTTTAGCAGCAAAACTACTGCTCCCAAATCCCAACGTGTTAATTATAAGAAGGCATCTGCTATACAAATTTATGCTAAGCTAAAAAACATACAGATTAAAGTCAAATAGTGTATGTGTATATAGATATAGGACTTAAAGACCTCAGTTACTAGACAATTTCAATAATAGTTTGAGGAAGTTTGAGGTATTCATGGCCAAATATAAATACAATCTACCTATATATTTAGCTCTGTAGATGCCTATATATATAGTTAGCAAATCATTCGTGTGTGTGTGTTTGTGTATGTGATCAAAGGTCTAGGAAAGCTTTTAAAAAATTCCATTTAATATACATTGAAGAGTATAATGAGAAGCTAGGTGACACACTGGATTGAGTGTTGAGCCTGGGAAGGAAGAATTGAGCTCAAATCATGCCTGAGACATTTACAAGAGGTAAATGGGCTGTAAAAGAATAAGTTACTTAACCCTATTTGTCTTGGTTTCCTTATCTGTAAAATGGGCTGAAGGAGGAAATGGCACACCATTCACTATCTTTGCCAAGAAAACCCTAAATATGATCACAAAGAGTTGGACATGATTGAAATGATTAAATAACAAAAAAAAAAGAGTATAATACCAAAAAGCTCTATACTTATTTATAAGGACATTGGGATTTTCTGGAAATCTAATACAACAGAAAAAAGAAAAAAAAATTGTATGTGTGTGTGTGTGTGTGTGTGTGTGTGTGTAGTAGTGGTGGTAGTAGTAGTAGTAGTAGTAGTAGTAGTAGTAGTAGTAGTAGTAGTGGCAGAGGAGTACAGTGATTGAAGTTGTGGGAAATACACCAAGAATAGTTCTCTATTAATATCATAATTCCCACTCATTAAGACATGGGGCATCCAGAATATCATTCAGGCACTGTGCTAATGTTGTGGAAGATACTGGAGTTCATGGAAGAAAGATATTACATCAGAAAAGATGTGGCATTACCGCTGGGAGCAATAGTAGGAAAGGAATGAGCAAACTTGATAAGACCCAGAATTTTAGGTGAAAGGAACAGTATAAGCAAGGCATAGTGGTAGAAAAGAATAGGGTAGGGCATTGTTTGGGGAAATGATGAGGAATCTAGTTTGGCATATAATTTAAGAATCATAATCTATCAGTGTTGTCATGTTTTAGCTTGATTCTGTTTAATACATTTAACTCTTTATAAAGTAGGAGCTGGGTGGATTCACATTTGCTAATCCAGTCAGTGACTGAACTAAAGTCTGCTTTTTATTTCTAATATGAAATCTAGTTAAAGAAAGATTAGCCCAAGAAAGTTAAATATGGACATTTTATTGATAATGCTGTATATAAATTAGAATTTTCCCCTTGTGTACCATTAGTTGTTATCCATATAAATACCTGACAGAGTTTTAGTATGAAACTTAGCTGGATGTCATCTAGGATACTATCTGAGGAGCTATAAAGCCCATACCATAATCAATTGGAATGGCAAGAACATACCATTCTCATAAATTTCATTCATCCATGATAACTAAGTCATTCCACATACAAAATCACTACAAAAATTATTTTTGATTCAGTTACATTCAGTGTTTTTTTTTTTTAATTCATTGAATGTTCAAAGGTTCTTCATGTCTATTCATTGACCAATTTATGTATGTACAGATAACGCTTCTGCCCCAACACCTCCTTGGGGAGTACCTCTACCACTTGTCCTTTCCTTTCACAGGACAGGAGGCTTCCCACTTGACATGGGGCCGATGCTGCTGAAATGCAATTAAAGCAATTGATTTTCTAGTGCTGGTATTTATTTGACTACCGTGCAGAAGGGCTATCTTTCTATTCACAAGACTCTTTTTTGGACAATGAGTTTCAAGTAGTCAAATAATTCTAAAATTATCTCCTGTTGATTAATTTTGATCAGGTTAATTTTTTTTCCCTCTATGATAGTTCACATTTTCTTCTATTTTTCATTCTTTTGCATTTGGTTTTTGTATTGTTTGTTTGTTGATATCTTATAAGTCATTAGTTTCCACACGACCAATTTTAATTTTTAAGTAATTATTTAATTCATTTAGGTTGTGTATCTCTTTTACCATTTAGCCAATTTTGATTATTCAGGAGTTATTTTCTTTAGTATTTTCATGCTTCTTTTACCAAGCTGTTAACATTCTTTTCATTATTTTCCTGAATTGTTTTAATTTTCCCCATTTTTCTTCTACCTCTCTTATTTAATTTTCAAAATGCTATTTGAATATATTTATGGGTGTGTGTGTGTGTGTGTGTGTGTGTGTGTGTGTGTGTGTGTGGAGAGAGAAAGAGAGAGAGAGAGAGATCTTTTGGGAGTTCTTGTTGGGTTTGTGTTCAGCTGACAACTTTTTTTGAGACTTTGCTTGTAGTTGTCTTCAAGTCATTATATTCTTTAGAATATAATTATTATTAATTATATATTAATATGTAATATATGATAACATAATATATTACATATAATATATATTTATATTAATAATTATATTATTTTGTCTTGATCTTCCCTTTTACCATAGTGATTTTTTAAACTCAGTTTCTTTTTCCAAACTGTTTCTTGATTTGGGACTTTCTGTTAGTGTTGGGCTCTGCTGAACTCTTTGTAGGAGAAATGAGGTCTGTCCAAATCTTTGAGTATTATAACCACTGATTTCATAGCTAGGTGTGAGGTCTTGTAAGTTTTAAGTGCTTCTGAGATGGCATAATCTAGAAAAAGTTCTGGTCACTGCTCCCTGGTCTGTGCTGTAGTTCTTAAGCAGGTATATAGCCCCTGTTTCATCAGGACCACAGCTGCTCCTTTCTTCCTCTCTGTCCCACAACTACAACTTAGAACTGAGTAATGGACAAAAATGTTGTCAAATGGCACCCAGTTCTGCACCTAGTGCTGGCCCAAGGATCCCTGAAAGCTCTTTTGGTGAAGCATTATGTCCCCTTATTATCTCTGAGTACTGGGCACTCCTGGTGCTGATGTCACTCGCTGCCTCCAAGACCCACAGCTCAAACTACTTCTGCTATGATATACTTCTCTCATTCCCACACTCCAGCATCCAAAGACCTTTCTTTCTGTCTTCCTAAGTTGTCCTGGACTTGAAAAATTACTGTAACATTTTGTTGGTTTTCCTGATAATAATTAAATTTAAAACACTTTTAAAGAGTTGTTAATGGAGATATGATGGGGAAACAATGTTCACTTTCCTTGACCATCTTGGCTACTCTCTTCTGAATTTGGACATGCCTTCAGTTGACATAGTCTTGAACACTCTCATGCTATTCATTCTGCATATATTTTATTTGGGATTTCAAATTTTTGATGATCTTGATGATCTCTGATTTACAATTATCCAGAGTCCTCAGAACAATGTGGAGGTTAAGGAGATATTTTGGTAGAAGTAAACTGTTTGAGATGGTTGAAATACTGAGCATTCTACAACTTATTATCACTTAGCAGTGATTGTCTAAGAGATATGCACCAATGACTTCTCTGTGTAACTGTATGTCGTAGTTTGAACAATAATGCCTTTTTCATCCACTGTAAATGATTATGCCAATCTATTTTTGTTTGCTGTGGAGGATTTTTTGATATTATGGGAATTAATACAATTAATGCAATGTCACCTTTGTGTAGGGACATTTGGAGAACTTTTCCATCAGTAGGGAATCATATTATTCAGATACATGATAGGATCTTGCCCTTGACATTTGGGAAGATCTTAGATAACTATGCATACATAAGTCTAATGAGTTGTTTTTTTGTCAATAATATTTGTAAGTGGATCTTAGAATAGAGATATTTCCATAGTCTCATCTGACATAAAGTCTTATACAGTTTTAATATGTGTCATGCTTCAGTCAGGCTTTCAAGGCTGCATTTTATTCTGGTGAGTCTAATGTTGGTTTTCTCTCCCCAACTAAAATACATGAGAGTGGGATCTTACAATCTATACATTCCTACTGTTGTAAAGTACAGGAAAAACCTAACTCTTTCTAATTATTTTTGTGAATATTTTATAAAATTAAATATAGTGGCTGATTCTGTACTTATGGATCATGATCCTTTGGAGAATCATGGAATTATAAAGACTCCTATGTCATTCATTGAACAAGAAGCATTTGTTAAGCAAGTAATATGTGTTAGGTACTGTGTCAGGCACTTAGGTACTTAGCAAATCAACATTTTAACTACAATCTTGTAGGTGAAAGCAAAACTTATTTATGTTTCCAAAAATACTTTGCTTAAAAGTTTGAATATAATTATCATTAACCATGTTCAAAAAGTTATATATATGAGAAAACAGGTAAAAGTGTCTATAGTTGCTAATGATAAAAATATTGATTTAGCAGAGTTCTTGACCTGTGAACTGATTTTTAAAAATATTTTAGAACTGCATTTCAATATAATTTTTCCTAGTATATTATTATACTCATTTAAAAACATCATTCTTAGAAACGTCCATAAGCCCCACCAGACTACTAAAAGGATTCTTGTCACAAAGATTAAAAAGACATTATTTTGAGGTTTATATTCAGTTCCTCAAGGTATTTTCTCTAATTCTTCAACAATTGATATTAAAATATATGTTGCAAATTTTGCAGTTATCTATTAGTGTATGTTAATCACAAATACTCCAAAATACCCCAACACTGTAGGAATTTACTGTACATTGATTAAATAATCAAATCTGCAAGCTCTTTTTTGTTTTTTTATTTTTATTTTACTTTTTTGCTTTTTGGAGGGCAATTGGGGTTAAGTGACTTGCCCAAGTTCTCATGGCTAGTTTTTTGAGTTAAATGTCTGAGGCTGGATTTGAATTCAGGTCCTCCTGACTCCAGGGCTGGTGCTCTATTCACTGTGCCACCTAGCCACCCCTTTTTAGTTTTTTTTTTTTAAAGGAACCTCATGCTTTGGCCTTTCAGTTAGAATTCTTTATTTCTTGTGTTTTTGTACAGGATGTCCCACCTATCCTAGTGCAGTTTGAAACTATTAAAATTATAAAGATGTATATAGATAGAATGTCAGGATAGATAAGATTCAGTTTCAATGGGGGACCAAAAAAATTCATATTAAGAATGGTATCCATTTAAATTAATGTTTGTAAATGATATAAAAATTGTAAATCTAAACATTCTTCTGACATTTTTATGTCATTGTCATTTAGTAAACAAACAGAATCCACGGAGAATCATTATGTACCTTTGCTCATTTCATTGATTATCATGCCCATTCCACATCATTCTGCCCGTTCCCACTGCCCAAAATATTCATCACCTAATAATACAATTTTCAGTGGCGAGATGCTCTGTAGTTAGCTAGATTGGTTCCCAAACAACAAATAGATATAATAGAATTACTACTGGATTGAGTCAGAAGACATCGATTCAAATCTCAGCTCTGCCACATACAATTTGAGTGACCTTGGCCAAATCCCGAATCTCCCTGCACCTCCAATTTCTCATCTGTAAAATGAAGTGTTGACCTCAGTAACATGTGACACACCTTCCAACTGTTTATCTCTAACCCTAAATATTTTAACTCATCTGTCAAGTGGTAGAAGTATTTCAAACTTAATAGAATCTTCCAGAATTAGTGCTCTGAAAGATTTCCAGAACCTAGTCTGTTCTTGACATTTCTAATAAGAGATTGGATGAGGATTTTTATGAAGGTAATCAAGTTACAAAACACTTAAGCACAGAACTTGCTTTTTGTTGTTATAGAATTAAAGAACATGCTTATTGCTGTTATTTTTATGAAGAGGATTCAATCTACTTATCATAATTAAATCTACAAGTGAGGCATTGTTACTACTATTATATATTTTAAATTCACATGATATGTTTCTTTTTATTGTAAATCAGCTCCTTTCTAAACTCCAGTTACAAATTTTTATTTCAAAATTAATAGGTGTTTGTTGGACACCTGTACCTCTCTTATTAAAAGAAGTCCTTTAAAATTAATAAAGCTAATAGAATAAATGCACAGTACACATTGCTGCCATCTGGCAGTAAAACTATAGCAGCACACAATTATAAGAGCAGTATTTTAAGAGCAATGATGAAAGAATTTCCAATGAATCAAGGTAACTAGCAGAAATTTTAATCCAACATTTTCCTGGATGGGGAAAAACACTGACTTATAATGGTGCCTTTTTAAAATCTTTGATCTTTTCTGGATTTGATTTGTGGGTAGGGGTAGGGGTGGAAGGGATAACATTTTTCACCACTGGAAAATATTTATTTAAATATAATTCTCTAGTTAAGCATATTAAATATCCACTTTATACCACCCAAAATTAGTGAAGATGTTGACCTGACAATCTCTCTTTGTAACTTTCCTTAAGTTTTTATGTTATACAGGTAACTTTGGCCAGATTAATTCCAGTTTAGCAGGGTTGAGAATGGCGAGAATTATAATTAATACACATATTTTTAAAAACAATATTTACTTTCATTTTATAAAATGAACATAGATGGCCTTTGCTTTCCTATTTCCACCAGCAATGATTTCAATTCTCAGCCTTTTTAACATCTGGAATAAGAATATTAATTTGAAAAGAACTGTAGAGGTTACATCTCCAAATATTTTCTCACAAATGAACCAGGCAGATATGCCCCATCATATAGCTCTGATTAGAGACAGCACAGTATAATGAAAATAATAATGGATTGGAAGTCAGGAAATTGAGGCTCCACATGGCTCTAACTCCGAATTGTCTGGCCTCAGGCAAGTCACTGAATGTCTCTGGGCTTCCATGAACTCATCTGTAAAGTTGAAAGATGATTTTTTTTTCTCATATATCTCTTATAGCTATAAAATCATATGATTCTATTGTTTAAAGTCTTCAAGTTACTATTGGGACCTAGAAATACACATCCAAGTTTATTTGTTTCTTAATATCATATAAGCCTAAGGTTCCTTTTGAGCTCCCTGATCAAAAATTATTAAAGAAATTCCCAAAACTCCTTACAGTTTCAATGATTTCAGAAAATGTCAAAATTTCCCTTTACCTTCTAGCCAAATTTCCACATCTTATTCTTCTCTTTATATATATTTTATTATTTTTATACCACCTCATGTAGTCTTATTTTGTGTAGAAAGCAAAATCTAAGTTGGAAGGGACATCAGAGTTTAGTTAATTCACCTTGTATCTAATCAGGAATCCCTTCTAGAGAATACCTGACAAATAGGGTTCTCCAGCCTCTGCTTGGAGAAAGCTCTCTAGCGATAGAGACCTCATTACCTTTTGACGCAGCCCATTCCAACTAAATAGCTCTAATACCTATAAATAATTTCCTCATTGAGCCAAAGATTACCTGCTGACAACCAATTGTTTTAGATCTGCCCTCTGGAGCCAAGCAAAGTAGAATTATTCCCCTTTCCTTTGACAGGACAATACTTTAAATATACAAAAAATATTTATTTTACGTTGCCCATGTATTTTCTTCTTTTGTTCAAGTATAATTCTTCACATTTCTATTAAATTTCATTTTCATTGATTTGGTCTATCATTCTAGTCCATTAGGATTTTTTTTTTTTTAGGTCTCACGTAAATAATCCTTAATGATAATTAACCATCCAAGCTTTGTGTTATCTGCAAATTTCACTTCATACTCTGTCTCCCTTCATCTAAGTATAATATCCCTTCAGTGATTAAGTAGATATATAGCTTTGTTTGAAAAGCCAGGTCCCTAGGAGGGCAGCTTACTTTTACTAGGTGTAAGGTTCTAAAGGAAAGCCTAAGGGGCTTGGTTTCTAACACAAGTCCCTACCGCTGTACTTCCCAATGGCAATCAGGCTGGCTTTAACTAGCTTTTTCAGGAAAAAGTATTTGTCCTCTCTGTGTAGTATCCCTCTCTCTTTTACTAACTAGAAACATTATCTCCTGCTTATCCCACTTTCCCCATGACCTTCTCAGTTATATGGTGGAATAAGGAGAGAAAGAAAGATATGCTTTCTCCTATCAAATAGGATTCCTCTTCAGAGATATGACTCCAGCTTTTGAAGTGGAATCCTCTAAACTAGATCCCCTCATTCACTAGCCTGGTCACCACTTGACAGTGCTTGCCTCTGGACTGACCGTTGTCTTTATATATGAGCCCATTTGGTGCAATTAAACCTCTCAGTCAATCATATTACTTTCCTTCTTGAACCAAAGAGTTCTAAACCTCGTAAAGAGATAATAGGAAGGGTACAGTGAATAGAGCACCGGCCCTGGAGTAAGGCGACCTGAGTTCAAATCCAGCTTCATACCCTTAACGCTAACTAACCATGTGACTTTGGGCAAGTCACTTAACCCCCACTGCCCTGCCTTCCCCCTTCCAAAGAGAGAGACAGAGACAGAGACAGAAAAGGAGAGAGAGAGAGAGAGAGAGAGAGAGAGAGAGAGAGAGAAAGAGAGAGAGAGAGAGAGAGAGAGAGAGAGAGAGAGAGAGAGAGAGAGAGAAAGAGGAAGTAAATAATTTTGTTTATCCATTTAAAATTTCATGATGCCCACTGATTTCAATTCATTGGTCTGGGCCCTTTGCAGTATGTGTAGAAACCTGTCCTTCACAAATCATTAATAGAAATATTGAATGAAAGAAATTTAAGGACAATGCTTTTTGGCAACTAATCAAAGACCTTGATGTTGCTAGCACTGAATAAAAAGGGGGGGAGATTACTTCTATAATGTGTATTCTCCAATACAATAAGAAAAGAATTATGTTGTGCCATATCAAAACTAGTAAAAGACATCCTGCTTGGATAGTTCTTGGTCATAGTAGCCACAATCTTGACAGCAAAATTATTATAGCCATTTTACTCCTGTTACTCAGTTGACATTAGCTCAATATTTCCTTACCCTTCTTTGAAAGTCAGCTGACTAAATATATTTGAATATTTAGGGGAAAGAGATCAGGACGAACTAGGTAATTACTAAACGTGACCAAATTCTGCAATATTTAAGGACTATTGAAATAGAAAGTGCAGGTTATCTTAAAGTTGTTAAAAGTTATATTCCCAAGGCATACTGAATGCTTAAGGTAAAAAGTACACTTTAAATAGGTCTTTTTAAAATAGAACACATGAAAAATTCACATTTTAACACTTAAAAAGAAATAGCACCTAACAAATCTAGTTGTCATTATCAGTGACTCAAGTAGTATTGAAACAACAGGTTTAGAACACACTACACGTGAGCATCAAGCACTGATTCCAACTTCCTTGGGCTTAATTAAGTTATTGTACAAAATCTAATTAAGTAGCTGGAAGAGAGATTCTAAAATCTCATATCTGTGTGTTCTAGAATTCAGATTAATGTCAACTATGTTGACTTTATTATAGGCAGTAACAATCTTCTCTGCCTTTATAGTATTTCTTGGGTTCCTTGTGGAATATTTCATGTACTCCTTAACAAAAAAAGAAACTAGTAGAACTCTAATATGTTGGATAAATCCTCTATCAAGGACTTGTAAAAAGATGTGCACGAGATAAGGATAAGATATGCAACAGTTGCAGGAGAATTTAGGAACATACACACAAGTACACATACACATGACTTATGTTGTAAACCTGAAAGTCCTTTAACTTTTTATATTTTCCTTCATATAAATGGCAAAATAAAGTTACTATCAGATGAATTATATTCGGTGTCTATCTAGAACAACTAATTCCTTATCTTTGCCTTTATTTCATATAACTCTCTATTTAGCACCCTCTCTGAATTACCAACCCAATGACTATACATACAGGCACACTGGGGTCCCAAAGGTCAATGAAATACTCATCCTCTCAGGATTTGAGAAAGAACCATGAGAGTTTGGAGTTTCTAATGCAGCTACTCAGAAGCCCCCATACAGTGCGCTTCCCCTTTGTTATTATTCATACAAAGTTTACTCAGATGATATTGTAGGAACTGTTAGTACAAATATATTTCCACAAAAAGATGGAGAAAGTGAGCTCAAGCTCAAGAACACATTTGGGAAAAGGGTCACTCATAGGTCCTTTATTTCCTTCCCTGGAATCCTCATGAAATCAGAGATATAATTTTTAGATATTTTGAACAAATTCTGGAATTTTTGGAGAGTTCATTTCTCTCTACTCTGAAAAGGTCATATTTCTTGAAGCTGCCTTTCCTAACCTTGCATAATTTGTCTTTTTTCCATTGTCTCTCCTGGGATACTGCTACATTTCTAATGGGGAATCCAAATCTGAACTTTCAAGAGGCATAAGGGCATCCTTTTTTCAAGGATAGGAGAGAGGAAAGAGACTCAATCTCTCTGTCCTCTGGATACAGCTTAAGGCTGCGATTTCTCAAAATTTTACCAAATATTGACTGATTTCTCCTTTGAATCATTTCACAAATATGTATACATATATGCTTATGCAACATGTATGAATATATGTTATTTTTTCTATATATCAATGGAAAACATGCACATATATAGAGAGACAGAGACAGAGACAGACAGACAGAGACAGACAGGCAGACAGAAACACCTAGGTGACACTGTGAACAGCACAGTGAATTTGGAGTCAGGAAGATAGAGCTCAAATCCAGCTTCAAATATTTACTAACTGTGTGACTCTGGGCAAGTCTCTTAACCTTTCTGTGATTCCATTTCTTTCCCTGTAAAATGGAGATCCTAGTCTATAAAACAGTGCTGACTAGGTTTGTTATAAGAATAAAATAAAATAATATTTTTAAAGCAATTTACAGATTATAATTGCTTTATAAATGATAGCTATTATTATTAGCTAGTATTATACATAAATATATAA
>CM053590.1:91163935-91202958 GCA_028646515.1 Pseudochirops corinnae
AAATCAGTTACATAATGACAGCTTTGCTGTTTCACACTATGTGAAATGTCTTTGAAACTTATACCAAAAGTTCAGTTATAAAGTCTAGAAAAAAGAAACTGTAAGGATCCCAGTAAAATCCATGAGGATGCCTTTTATAATATATTAAAATAATGTACATATTATAGGTTAAAACTAAGAATATTACTTTAAAAGATTTGGGTCTTATTTTAGGGTAATACTGATTTTTACTTTGAGCAAAACTTGAAAAAAATATTTCAACTATTTGTCTTTGAAATTGAGTGCCACTTACAAAAGCCCTTTAGTGACAACTTTAAGTGTGTCAAAAACATGCTTTAACCTTCCACATGGATTTTTTGAAAATTAAAAATGTTTGAATTGTAACTCAAGATTTTTAAAAACCCAAATAATCAATAGGTTTTTCTTACCAAGATTTGTAAGTGTTCCAAAAACACTTACAACCAACAACTGACTAAAGGGTGTGGTCAGGAGAAAAATAACATTTACAGGAACCTTTATAAATGTTCTGGAACAAATATTTCCGCACCAAGTCCCTAGAAGAATAATGCAAAAGCCCACAAACTTACTTAGTACATAGTCTAACTGGTAGGAAAATGGACTAAATTGCATGTAAATTAATTCGTTAAAGTGTCTGAGGGCAACATCTAGTCATTCTCTAAGTTATTGCAATTACTTAACTTGAAATGCAACTGGAAATGACTCCCAATTTTGCCAAATTCTAGGACATTTACTAATGTAAACTACAGACAAGAAAGACTATAAATTCTGGAAGATATAGACTGAAGCAATAAATGTTTGTGGTTCACACTTATTAGAATCCATTTGAATTATTGAGAAACAACATGACGGCAAGAATAGATTGCCAACACTCTTGATTGTAGCATGATATGAAAGTGGCATCAATTTCAGAATATATTTAAATTATTTGACATAAAAGTAGGGTACATCAAAAAATCATTAGTTAGAGTGGGTAAACTATTTTACTAAGGCAAGATTAAGTGACATTTTATTTTAATAGACAACTGCATTAATTAAACATTTAGCAAAAGGATTAAAATATGTCTGAATGCATGGAGTATTATAATAATAAATCTGATAAGTTGATTCCCTTTTTTCTCCCTCTTTGGGGAAAGTTGATTATTATACCATCTCAATCATTTGCAGAGGATTGGTATATGGTTAGGAGGGGGAAAAATCCACTCATTGCTAGGGATGAAGTGTCTAATACTCTATAAAGAGATGAGTGAGGCCTATGGCTAAAATTTCAAAGTAAGGAGACTTAGTCTGGCCTGGGAATTCTGAAAGTGTTTAAAAAATTGATGAAATTTACATTATTGTCTTTATGTCCTAGAGAACAGATTTCTTTTTAAACATAGGTAGAGAATAGGTGTTTTTTTTTTCTTTTAGTCATTTTGTACAAGGCAACAGCTATCATTCTTAGTTATTGCTGGTAAGAAACCTGAAGAGCCCTTTTTCTATGATGATAGATTTAAGAATTTTTTCCTGGATTCTCAGTGATTAGGACAAAGGCTCACTTTTACTACCCAAACAAGAAATATGGCGCTTTTGACAGACATTTATTGGCTATTACATACCCATATCAAGAGTACTTATTTCAACTTGTTCTAAAATTAGAATAGTCCTATTAAGCAAAAGTAGCCTATGTTTCTTGAATCTACACGACTTTTAACAATATTGATTAGGAAATGCAAAGACATCCAGGGAGGGAAACAAATAAAGTTCCTGTGCTCAACAACCTGACAAAGAGAAACACTGCACAAAATTAATATACTAGAACACTTAAGATAGAAAAATATGTTGAAACGCATCCAAAACTAAAAGAATCCACACAGAACTATATATGCTAATAATATTAGTGATATGAAGTCATGAGAATATCTGGTAGAATGAGATTCATAGAATTATCTTCTGATAATAGGCTTCTGAGCCTAGAGTTGGGAAAATCTTAGTTCAAATCCCACCTCAGATATTTATTGGCTGTTTGATCAAGTCATTTAACCTCTAATTACCTCAATTTCCTCTACTGTAAAGTAGGGATAAAAATAGTACTTATTAGAGTTGTGAGGATCAAATGAGATATTTGTAAAGTGCTCAGCCCAGTTTCTGGATTGGAACACAATAGGTGCTATATAAATGGTAGGTGTCATTATTATAATTACAATAATAATATTCTGTGTTATTTGTACAGCATATACATATATATGTGTGTTTGTTTAGTTATGTTAATGCTTTGACAGATGTTATTTTATGGGTGTTGATGCAGATTATATTGTTTTCATAGTAACTTCTGGAGAGCACTTGACAAAACATCTGCTACACCAACCTCATTATCTTACTAGTACTATCACTGCTACTACTACCACGACCACTACTACTGTCACCCTTAATAACAGTAATAGCAGTAGCAATTATCATAATAATAATTAAGAAGTTTATAAAATGCTATAAGGTTTGCAAAGAACTTTACAAATATTTGTCATTTTATCCTAATAACAATCCTGGGAGGTACGCATTATTGTTAATATTATTATTATTGTACAGAAATGAGGGATAATAACATGAGAGACTTTCAATCTAGAGAGGTAAAATGATTTACTCAAAATGATATAATTAGTATGTGGCAGAATAGGGACTCAGATTGAAGTCTTCTGACTCAAAGACAAGTGGTCTTTCAACCTTCTTACCACATTTGACTCTTGACTCCATGTTTTCCCATAAGTCCTTCATAGAGAATGAAGTCACTATGCAGGTGGCCTTCCTTTTCTTTTGATTCATTTTTTTGTTATTTAGAAACTTTAGCAGTACCAATGTAGGTGGCAGAGCCTAGGATGGATTACATTTCAGAAACTGGGCAATATTTTCACTGATGTCAAACTAATTTTTTTTGGCTACAAAATACTATCTTATTTTTTTTTTATCAATGGTGATATTGTTCAGTTGTAAACCATATACCTTATTTCCCAGAAAATAAAAAGTACAAAAATCTAAAATAAAGTGTGTGTGTAGTGATTTTGAATTTGGTTCTAAACATTTCTGCGGCATTTTTTGAACATCTGTTGTTGTTTAGTCTTTCAGTTGTGTCTGACTTTCTGTGACCCAATTTGGGGTTTTCTTGGCAAAGATAGTGGAGTGTTTTGCCATTTCCTTCTCCAGATTATCTTACCGATAAGGAAACTGAGGCAAATGGCAGCTACTAAGTGATTGTGGCTGCATTTGAACTTTCCAGACTCTAGGTCTGGCACTCTATCCACTGTGCCACCTAATTGTCCCATTGAATATCTATCATAATTATAATAGTGATAATAGCTAGAATTTTTACAATATATTATTTTTATTATACTTTACAAAATTATTGTTATATTTTATTAGTTTATATTTTATAGTTTATATTATATTTTATATTATAGTTTACAAAACAGTTTAAATGTATTTTCTCACATAAGGCTTATATTCTGTGAAGTAGACACTACAATTTTCATTTTACAGATGATAAAACTGAGACTCAGAAACATCAGGTGATTTTTCAGTAGTCACAGAACTGGCAAATGCCAAGGCGAGAGAGTGGACCTTATGTTTTCTAGATTTTATGTCTTCCCCCTACCATGCCACTTAATTCTATCCCAGGCAATCAAAAATATACAAAAGGTGCAGGAAATGTTCTCTCCCCTCTCTGCTTCAAGAAATACAATTTCTACACTAAGAACAAGATAAAATTGTGTAAATTTGGGTATCAAGTTGTAGGTCGCTTATTCCTAGTGTCATAAAAACTTAGAAAAAAGAGAGAGATTTCAGGTCAGTAGCAGTTGAGAAAAAACAAAACAAAACAAAACATTTCCTAGAGAAGGTGGTCCTTAAGCTGACCCTTAAAGAATGAAAAGAATATTTATTGATAAAGGGTAAGGGTAATAGTATGAGGGGCACAGGGATTTATTAAATTAAAAGTAAAGAATTATTGATTCTTTGGAATTTAAGATGTAGAAAATTATGTCCACTAGCAGTTTAAATGAAAAATTACTGTGTGGTATTTATGCTAGGCAAACTAATTTGCTAAATGTATTTATTTGCAAATTTTGATTATCCTTGAAATACAGTGCTCCACTAATATATCAATTTTTAAATTCAAAGAATATTTTTTAAAAAGATGTTTTATTTTGAGGTATGACAAGCTCTAGGGGGACTAGCACATCCAGTTTTTTCATAAGGGATTCAGACATCTAGTGCATTGACTTTTTGCCATGTTCACAAAAAATAAATAAATAAAATCTCAGAATTTCACTAATATGAACAAATATGTTTTATTTTTAAATGCATTGGTCTTGAATGTGAAAAGGATATGTTCTCCAGTGTTTAGCACAGTGCATAGCATATATTAGGCACTTAATAAGTGCTTCTTAACTGATTGAAATGATAAACTCCGTAATTCATTTTTATATAAACCCTCACAAAATATTTTCCTTAAACAACCCTGTGATATAGATAGTGCCTATACTATTATCCCTAGTTTATGGATAATAGAAGCCCAAAGATGTTGACTGCTCCATAATCAGAGGTCTACAGAGTGGCTCATCTTGAACCCCAACTATACCATACTCCCTTATCTATTTCAACCACTACATTTTGCAATTCAGCAAGCCCATTGAAGGATGAAAAGACTTGTACAAGGTCTCACAATTCCTTTGTGGCAAAAATAGCACTAGAACACAGCGTTCCAGACTCCTAGTCTAGTGATGTTTCCCCTGTACTATACTGACACTTCTTATTTAACTGTGAAGCCCCATAATATTATTTATGTTTGCTTGAAAAACAAAAGTCTGTTGAATGAATGAAAAGGAAAGTATGCAATATTTTCTTGGAAATATATGTATTTTCAAATATATTTATTTCTGCCCAGGAATGAATGTATGTGGTTAATATATGGATAGAGACTCTTCAGTGTTAGAATCTGGCCATTCGAATCTGGGGCCATTACGTTATATTTCACCACTAGGCTCTAAATTCCCTGAGGTCAAGAACTGTGTTGTGCATGTTTCCTGTCTTAATATAAACCCATAACAAAGTGTTCTGTACATGGTAACAGCTTATTAAATGTTTTCAAAATTTTGTTTTATTGGATTGCAGTGATTTCAACTTTGATGGGAAGTTATTAGAAAACCAAATTGCTTTACATTGAACATACAGTTCTTCTTTTCAAATATTTCTAGATTTCACAAATGTGTATCATTCATTCCCCATAAAGCTGCAAAGATTTTTACTAACTTCACATGCTATATAAATGCTAGTTGTTGTTATAATTATCTTCTTTATTATTATAGAGAATATAAATTCCTTTATTTGATCTTGAATCTATGATTGAGCAGTAATGTAAATTGTATGGTCTATACAGAAACATACAATTGTCTATTAAATGTGGGAGGAATGAGCAGGCAATCTGGATGAGTCAGTTTAAACTAAAATAGTTAACCATGTAGTTATTCATCATTTAAGTTGGCTGTATAGCTCTCTAAAATTCACCAAATACTCTATTTTTTTTTTTGTCTTTGAGATTAATTCTCTGAGTTAAGGAGAATTTAAGGTGTCTTAAAAGTTAAAACCCAATGCAAAACAAGACAATACTCCATTGAAAGTATGCAAAGGAAGAAGATGCTACTAGGCATCTGAACTGGGCTCATGACTATAATTAAGCAGAGTATTTGTTAAAATTTTCTGTCAGTGAAGTCAAGAAGGGAAACGTGTGGGGTTATGTAGTCACTAGATAATTAGTAACCCTTGACTTCAAATTTAAATTATGTGAACTTGACACGTTAATTCATTTTAAGTGACTCCATTACAGCAGAGTCCAAAACTCAGTGATGCCTAGTACATAGAATTAAATGAAGCTTAATGGGTCATAGGGAGGGACCAGCAAGTGAACTGATAAAAATCCTAGACTTAATCAAAAAAGAATTGTAGGAAACCTTTATCATAAGGGCATATGTTTTTAGTAAACAATTCTGTTATTCTAATTTATATTACCTGTGTAGAGTCACTTTATGGAATACTATAATGTTTGGCAACAAAAAGACATTGGTAATACAAATAATTTCCAAAGGACAAGAGAAAAGCATACCATTTTCAAAAGATATAGTAGTAGTGGTGGTGGTGGTGGTGGTAGTAGTAAGTGCTAGTAATAGTAGTTGTTATCATTGTTGGGTTATTTCAGTCATGTGCAACTCTTTGTGACCCCAGTTAGAGTTTTCTTGGCAAAGATACTGGGGTAGTTTCCTTATCCAGCTCATTTTACGGATGAGGAACTGAGGCAAACAGGGTTAAGTGACTTGACCAGGGCTATACAGCTAGAAATTTTCTGGGGTCAGACTTGACCACATTGAAGATGAATCTTCCTTATACCAAGTCAAGTGAACTTTCCACTGTTTCACCTAGCTGCCTCCTTCAAAAGCTACCTGATACTAAAACTTATTTAATTTGAGAATATCAGACTATATCTCATATAGAAATATATAAGACATCAACTAATAAAATTGTATGGTATAAATTGACATTAAAATGATCCTATGCATTTGAAATATAATTTCAATTAGTTTACATAAGATTTTCTTAGGTATTTATTTTATTGTGTGTTTTTTGTGACTTGATTTAAAATAAAATTTCATGGTTTGTAGGGGACTCTAGGATGTCAGGTTGGATTTAATTCAACTGACAGCTAGTATACACTACATTGACTTTGGCTTGTGTGCTATAAGGAGTTAGCTTGGGAGATTTACAACCATAGATTGAATCTAGCAGTTCACCATAAACTCAATTTATCATCAGACGTTACTTTATCAGTTCCACAAGGTAGAAAAATTATGCTGCAGGTTTCATTAATTCCTTGGCATATGTGACTGGATTCTAAGGATATATAGTTTCTATATGAACATTTCATTGTGAACTGACTTTATTACCTAGAGTTCACATGAACATTTGCTCATATCTCTTGTAAAAGACAAAAACAGCTACTTGGGTATGGTCTCTTTACCCACCCACCCCCTTCCACTTCCTTTTCTGAAGTTAATGATATTCTGAAGTTACTGGCATTATGATTTTTTTTCAAATTACATGTCTTTAATTTACAATACCATGCCAAGATATGACAGGATTGCTATCAAAGGGAACTTTAAAATTCTAGGTTCCATTTCTTATGATACAATTGACAAAATCATTTGTGTGTACTAATTGTCTATACCTAGCTCATTTAAAAACTCATATACTCAGGCTAGGATTGCTTTTAAAATAATAAGCAAGATATTGTTATTTTTTCAGTATTACATTTCTCTCTGGTTAATGCCTTCTTACTAGGAATTCAAAAATGGTTCAAGCAATAAGACAAACACAGTTGGGACACAAAATCTCATGACACAGTACTCTGTGTTGAGGAGGGTAAGGGTGTTCTGAGGAGCAAGGAGATCCAGGGACACTCCTCTTAGGGATATTAACTCATGAAGTTGCTGTTGGGGAGTCTAGTGCTTGAGAGAGAGAGAGAGAGAAGATGGAGGAAGCAAAATGGAGCTGGGCTGGAAGGACCTCATCTGAGACAGGTAGAAACCATGTCATTTGACATCATTTTTCAAAAAATTTCATCACCCTGGAACCAACCACAATACACACATGTACACACATATTTACACTCATACTTATACACATAATGTATATGTATGTGTATATGTATGTTGTGTACATGTGTATTACAAATGTATATATATATAGTATCTCTGTTCTACTGAGATATGTGTGTGTACCTATACATATGCATATTTATATGCACATATACACATTCACATATATAAAGATAAAAATGGATCTAAAGATATAGATCTCTATATCTCTATCTATTTATGTATATGTGTGTGTATTTGTACATGCAACAAGGATATATATATATATATATAACTTCAGGGTCTTTAGCATCTGGAAACTACTCTCTTTTTAGCTTTATACTCTTCTCTTCCATGATATCTGAATTCTATACAAACTCAATCACTTTATGGCCATCAAACACATTCTACACTTGCCCTCTTATGTGTCCTTGATCACACTATTTATTATGATTAGAAGGTTCCAACTGTTCTATTTCACCCTATGGGAATATGACTATGGTATACAGTTATTTTGACCTCATGATAACTTTTGCCCATAGCATTACAAGAAGAAAACTAAATATCTTTTTTTTTTTAAATATTTAAGACTAAAGTGGAGGGAGAGTTAGCACATGAGTTTTTGTTTGCAGATGATTTTGCACTCAATATAGTCTCTGAGCCTGAGATGCAATGAATTATGGTTCCATTCTCCACTGCTTGTGTTAATTTTTGCCCAGCAATTAACACCAAGAAAACAATGGTTCTCCATCAGCCAATATCACACCAGTTATACCTGGAACCATCAGTTACAACAAAAGGAGAAATTCTGGATGCTGTGAATAAGTTCACTTGCTTTGGCAGTATTCATTCCGGGGAGGTACACATAGATGACAAAGTTGACACACGTTGCCAGAGCTAGCTCATTGTTTTGGAGGCTCTGAAGGAAAGTGTGGGAGAGACAATGTACTAGACTGCCTACTAAACTCAAGGTCTACAGAGCCATTGTGCTGACCTCCTTTTTGTATGCCTGTGAAACACGGACATTCTATCAAGCACCATGCCAGGAAATTGAATCATTTCCTCATGAATTGTCTTAGGAAGATTCTGAATAATAATCATTGCTTCTTAAACTGTGAATCACAACTCACAGTTTAGGAAGCACTGAAGGGGTCATGAGGAGAAAAAGTTTAAGAAACCCTGATGAAGATCAACTGGCAAGATTAAGTACCAGACACTAAGGTCTTTTCTCAAGGTTATCTGCCAAGCATTCAAAATGTACTTCAGAGAGCATAACTCTGATGAGCAAGTCACATTATTTGAATACCAAACATAGGCTTGCCTAAAAGACTATTTTATAGAGAACTCACACAAGGCAAGTATTCACATGGAGCTCAGAAGTGATATAAGATCACTCTCAAGGTCTCTCTGAAAAACGTTGAAATTGATTACATGACATGGGAGATGCTGGCAATGGACTACCCAGCATGGAGTGACCATATCAAAGAAGGTGCTGTGCTCTAAAGCAGAACTGCAGTAGCTCTAAAGAACCTTGAGGTGTATAAATTTAGAGATCTCCACTCCAAATGTTTGTGTGGACTATTTGTGCCCACCCTGTGGTAGCGCATTCTGAGCTCACGTTGGTTTGATCAGTCATAATTGTACACATTGTACCTTGATCCCAACATAGTGATGTCATTTTTGTCTTCTTCAGGAATGAAGACCAACAACCAAACTATTTTAGCACTATTTTTAAAAATCAGTAAATTACAAATAGTGACTTAGCTTTCTAAAGCTTGAGATTTAGTATTTCCCTGTACATTTGATGCGTTAGACTCCACAGTAACTATTTAGTGCTGTTTTATTAGATGGACAAATAATATGACAAGGAGTATGACAAGGAGTAATCATTTTTAACTAAAATATTCATGTTGGTTTTCAGATGAAGGTCTGATTCAAACCATTTTTTCTTTAACTTTTAAACATCAGAGGTCTTTGAATGAATTTTATAATATAGTTTGCCAAGCAAGCACCTACTTGTGGAGAACAATGTGATAGGCTCTGAGAGCAAAAATTAAGTATATGCTTATTTACACCACTTGGATGTTCATTGAAACACCTGCCAACAAATATGCACACATATACCACATAATATTTCTATATAAATATTATAATATGTTTTATTTCTTTTATTCTTATATTAATTATATATCTGTGATTTTTAAAGAGGCACATAGCTAGGTGTTTAAAATTGTTTTGGCAAAGGAAGATATACTGGGCCATTTTGAGTAATTGATTCCATTTATGTTTAGTCTGAGAGTTCATTGGGCAAAAATTCATAATAATTCTGTACTGAATGAATGAATAAATGAATTAACTAATTAATTAAATGCATTTATCAAGCTCTTACTGCATGTTAAACACTAGAGATAGAGCCAGTAAAGTAAAAATCAATCTAAGAATATTCTCTTTTCCTATTCTTCCTTATTTTTAAATTTTATATATCTGTTCACTTCCCAAAAAGATTCCCTCCCAGCCACCCATGGACTAATAAAGTAATACTAAAGATTTCCTGTTTAGTGACAACATTCCCACAGCTTTGCTACATTTGCAGGCTCTCTTGCCAAACTGACTTCATGATTATCTGTTCCATGAAAGACATTCTTCAGACCATTTTATTTATAGTTTCAGTTAAATTTATCATGAACCTTCATACTTTTTCTTTAATATCAAAGTTTCGTGAATTTCTCTGGCTTTTATTCCGATGAAGTAATATTTAGGGAACAATTTTGCAATGCATTAGTTCTTCTTATATTCATCTTAAATATTTTCAAGAGTTTACTTGACAAGTAATTCCCTCACAACAATGGTTACCATGCTGCTGGCTACCTGCAGAATAAGACTCATGATCTGTTTTCTACTTATTATCATCCCTTCCTTTTATATTTAGTCATTCACCACATCCCACTATTTACTGCCCCAACAATTCCGTATTCCAATCTTTTCACTCTATTCCTCAGTAAATGTCTGCCCTTATTGTTCCAGTAAGAAGCTACCTTACTCTACTATTTATTACAATTTCCTAGGTTGCTTTCAGCCTTTTAGGATCTATTTCTTAGTTTTCAAATCTCTATTTCCTCTCTTCTTGTGGAGAGAATTACGTGGATTATGAAGAAGTTTCCAAACACTGCCTCAAACAATTCTACACATTTTTAATATTCTATATTGACATGATTTATAAGATGGCATTGAATATTTTAAGACAAATTGTATCTTAAAGAAATCTTTAAAAAATAGTAACTCTAAACTTTACAGACTAAATTCAAATGGTACAGAAACATTCAAAACAAGTATAACTTCCATCAGTTGTTTTAAAAAGTTACGTATATATTTGAGAAAATCCCCAGTTTATTAATCCATAGTGTCATAAATAACTTCTTGCTTATAGTTGGTCATAATTCAAAAAGTATTTAAAATCATTGTGAAATAATATATTGTCAAGATAAAACACATCACCATAATTGTTATTCCAGGTATAAATGGTTTTATTTTAATTGTATAAAATAGTTTCATATTAAATTTAGTAAATATTGGAATCAATCTTTAACACAGAAGATGGGAATTCACATTCAAGTGTCAGTTAAATTATCTTTTTAATTGTAGTAGAGCAATCAGAAAAGAGATAATTGTATGAAAGATGCTTGAAATTTTAAAATCATTATGTAAATGTTAAGTGATATTTAAAATACATAGTACTATAGAAATTGTGATTTCCATAGATCTAATAGATTTCAAGAATAGAATGTAAAAAAGAAAGAAAAATTAGACTATGAAATATTTCTTCCTTTGCTATCTGTAACCTATTCCCTGTTTAGTATGCATGATCTGTTATTCTATTTCTTATATGACTTCTCACATCACCAAATCTAGATTATAAACTCCTTGAGGTTAGGAACTATTTTTTTTTTACTCTACTTTGGGCCTACATAAATGTATTTTAGATGTGAATTGGATATTAAAATTTCACATATGATATTTTTGCACAAATTTTATGATATATTTAGTTAATGAGTAATAAAACCAAAGGATCTGAGGACTTAGAGATAGAAGGAACATTAGAGATCATATAATGAAAAGCAGGGCTCAAGAATTGAAGACTTTGTCCAGATCAAGGAACCTGGGTCTTCTACTTCCAAAGCCTCTGTTCATTCCACTGTACCATGCTATAGTGTTGGTAATCACTTTAGGTCTTCTCCCTCATGCAACTGTGGAAGAGCCACATTTCTTATCTTCACAGTTCTTGGAGAAACAGCAACAGTTTTGAGGAATGTGGCACACTGAGGGCCAGAGTTCTTAGTGACCATTTTTCCTATCTGTGATAGGACTTTGGTTCTATTTCTCAAAACAGATAGATGGTGATAAAAACTCCTAGACAGGGGCAGTCTTGTTTCCATAACAGCAACAGATCATGTCCTATTCTTTCAAAGAAATGTCTGTGGGAGCTGAGCTACATCATCAGGTCAGCTGCTTCTTAGGGCAAAGTCTTATTAGGTATTTCAATAATCTGAAAATGCTTCTAACAAACAATAGTAACTAGAGAAGTGGGGTTTCCATTCATGTAGTAGAAAATAATTGTGATCACCAAAAGCAAAATCATTCAGTACAACAGTATCTTTTTATATATATGTAAAAGTAGCCTTAAACATTTTGAGAAATGATACAATAAAATAACTTAAGTGAGCCAAACATATTAATGTTAAACTTTCCTAACAGTTTTCATTTTAAAAATATGGCCTAGTATTTTGTCTTGGAGAACTAACATTCAGTCCATAAATTAAAATTTAAATCATGGAAAATAAATTATATCTAGTATTGTGGTTGTTTGGTCATTTCAGTTATGTCTAACTCTTCGTGCCCCTATTTGGGTTTTCTTGCAAAAATAAGGGAGTGGTTTGCCATTTCCTTCTACAACTCTTTTACATATAAGGAAACTGAGGCAAACAGAAATAAATGACTTGCCTAGGGTCATTCAACTAGTGACTTAGGGTAGATTTAAGCTCAGGTCCTCCTGATCGCAGGCCTACTTTATTTATTGTTCTACTTAGTTGCCCCCTATTATATCTATGCATATATCATATTTACAAGGTATATTATATTTATATTATATCATAGAAATGTCTCAATAATGATGTGGGTGTATATTAGAAATGGAGGTTTGATTCCCTTCTAATTTTGTACTTCATGGTTTGAATTATATTGTAAATTTAATATTAGAATCATTCAGATTAAATTGAACCCAAGTAACTGAAGAGTATTTTGAAATTCTTATTTTTTTTAATGTGTAGGATAGAATTATTTGAGGTATCCAGTTCATAATAATTCCTCAGATCTAATGTATTGCTATCTTGAATTCAGCACTGGGATGTATGACTGCCTGCCACCTTTTGACTCCTTATATAATAATCAAGCATGTTTAAGAAAATACTCCCATCAAAGAATGTTGCCATAGGATCAAAACAGAGATTTTATGTTACATTTTGAACTTCAAACCTTTATATAGATCACAAATGCTTTTACAGAGCAAGTATATATTCATAAAATTACTAGTCATCATAATGTTATTAAATAATACAAAATTAGTCTAGGCACCTAGGCTGAGCTATTAAGTGTTTGGCATTTAAATATAAATTAATTAATTTGCTAATTTGCCTAGGGGCTCCTAATTTGAGCTCTTCCTATGAGCTCAGATGATTAATTTTGATAGACTAGTAGATGGTCACAAGTTAACATATTTCACATGGTCCTTACACACCATTATTTCTAAATGAGCTGGTTTCTAGCCTGGACCCTATCAGTGAAAAGATGAATCCTTTTGAAAGAAAATGCCTGCCTTCCTCACCACCACCAAAACTAACTGCTGACCAACTGTCACAGATTTCCAAGTAAGCCCAAAGGCTCCTGGAATGGAAATGTCCTTCAGACCACTTGTCCCACTTCCTGTCCAGCCTCTGCAACCCTCATTCTGGGAAGCACCCTCCTACAGAGATGTCACCTAGCATGTACTCCTTCCTATAGCTGATACAACCACAACCACTAAAGAATCAGAAATGAATATTCCTGCCACCCAAAGCCTTGGCATTATCAAATGGTTCCACATAAACAACAAATATGATTTTATCAACAGAAAAGATTCTAAAGAGGCTACTTTTTCACTGACCCTGCCCCCTAAGGATCACAGGACCTTTCATCTGACATGCAGCTAAAACTTTCTATTTGTTTTGTCTTCTCCATGAGAATGTGAGCTCCTCTGTTTGTTTCCATTATTCTGCATACCATAAGCAATTTAATAAATGCTTTTCATGCATTCTTTGGTGCATTGGAAGAACCCCTATCTAATCCAAGTTTTCAAGGTACTCCTGAACCAACATTTAGACTACATTTTCACCACATCTTGCCTGCCATTAAAAAAAAAAAAAAATGAAAAACCCAGAAGTTTGACTTGCTGGTGTGTATGGTCCCTGTGTTGCTTTGGCTGGCAAAGAATCAAATGCGTGGTGTCATAAGCAATAAACAAAAATGCTTTTCTTAAATTGAATTATCTTATTTCAAGGAGCAGTGGGATAGTCTAATTAAGGAGCTTTTTTCCAGTATGAGAAATATAGGACAAAATGTGCTCACTTTATATAGCTTTCAGGATGATTCAGTACCTTTCCAAAGTAGCAATAGCTGTCCTGGATTGAAGATACTAAGTAAGGAACAAACTTTGGATGAAAGGCCATTTAGGGAGATACATGCATACATATACATATTTTAATATGTATCTCTATGTACATAGATACACATATAGATATATACAAATATGCATGTACACACATCTAAACACATACATGCATTTATTTTCTGAAAATGTAGGAGAAAGGAAGGTGCAACATCATCCCCTAGTTGAACCTAGACTTATATGCAACACCTGAGGATCAGGGTAGTGACCTGTGGAAGTCCCATATCTAGACCAGCTCTCTATTCTAGGCTATATTTAAGAGGGCAGTGTAAGACAAAGAACTGCCCTAATTGAGTGCTTGAAGGTTCCATCTAGCCAGATGGAGCCAGGGAAGCTGGAAGGTCTCCATAGCCATTATTCTCATTTTCCAATAACTGCTAGAAACATAATCATAATACTTTCAACAAAAAATCTTTTCTATTGCATTGTGGTTCCCTTTATTCAGGTGAACAATCTCACAATTTGAACCCAGTCTTTACATGATTCACAGTAGGATTTAGGATAGAAATAAATTAACTTGGAAACATTTAGCTGTTGGAATAGTGAATAGGAGATTATTAAGGGAGGGCTAAGGAAAGTCAATTCATATTATTGATATAGCAATGATATAAAATGTGAATAGCTATGAGTTGACTGGAAGAAATGTATTGAAAGTGTGTTCCTTTCTCTCGGAAATTGGGAAATTAATTTGTTTTCCAATCTGTAGTTTGACTGAAGGAAGAAATTTTATCTTTGCTAATATCTATCTTTAAATTTTTAAAAACCTGATTATCACACAAGTTGGCATCTTCAGAGATAACAATTGTAAAGCTCTTTGTGAACCTTAATATACTATATAAATGCTAGCATTTATTATTATTATATTTATATTAAAAACATGCTTTTAATAATCTCTAATGCCACATTACTGTGATCACTTTGATAAATAACACTGTAGAAGGGGTCATGGATTTTATTCTGAATCCTATCCAGCCATTTTGTTAGCATTTGATACAATTAATGGAATCTCTTTTTTCTCATTTTTTTCCAGTTTTCATTGCCATATTCTCACACACAGGATTATAGGATTATAAATTTGGAGCTGAAAATAATTTTAAAGACCATCAAGTTCAACCCTCTCATTTACAAATACAGAAGCCAAAGTACAGAGAGATTAGACTTGCCCAGGGTCACATAGATAGCTAAGTGTCTAAATCAGGATTTAAGCCAGGTCCTTCTGACACCAAATCCACTATCCTATACCATGCTCATCTTAATGAACATATTAGTTCTAATAGAACCAAGTTACATTAGTGTTACATTAAACTGATCTAATTTTGTCTTTGAAGCAATAATCTTTTTTCTTCAATGAATAGGAACTGAGATTCATTATATCGAAATGTCTTTAGTAATTCTGTGAACCTGAAAAAAAAGCATAAAAATAAACGAGAGATTCAATATCAATTTAATACCATTATATTTTAAGCCTACTATATGACAAATAAGACATATAGTGTGGCAGAACTGACAGAGATTCAGCCTTGGAATCATCAAGACCTTCATTCAGGTCCTGCCACTGACATGGCTGTGTGTCTCTAGGCAAGTCACTAAACCTCTTATTGCTCTAGACAACTCTCTAAGATTATAAGTATAAAAGAAAGTGTGGAATTACACAGGAAGAGGAATTTTTCTCATCTAGAAATTCTCTCTATGATGTAAATTACAGATCTAGTTCCTATTAGCAAATGTTTTTCATGTGAACCATAAGCTAAGCTATGGACACCTGATAAACAATAGTTAAAAGAAATCAATTATTCCATTAGTTAATAGGTTTTTACACCCATTGTTTGGACACTCTCAGCTTGTTCTGCACTGGATAGCATATGAAAGAATTGTAATTGAAGCAGAGCATGTATTTAGGAGTAGGTAGAGACATACAGCAAAATTTTTGTAACAATGAAATGACAAAAGGCAGCATGAAGAAGGCAAGAACTGTCATGGTTCAATGTCATCAGAATGGTTTCAGGTACTAAGCTCTGCCCTTTCTAAGCTGTTTCTACCAGAGAAATTATATCATTACCATCATTATCATTGACATTTATATAGTGCTAACTATATGCTGGGTTTGTTGCAATGATTATCTCATTTAATCCTCATGTCAACACATGACTATTATAACATGCTATTATAATCCCCATTTACAGATGAGGAAAATGAAGTGACATACCCAAAGTCACACAGCTAGTAAGTATCTGAGATCAGATTTTAACTCAGGACTTCCTGATTTCAGGCCCTGTGTTCTATGAAGTATGGTGCTACCTGGTGGCCTTGAACAAAGCCAGGACTTTCTAAGGACTTCTGTCTTTAGATTGGAACTTTGTGGTTGGTTTAAAGCAGTGGTTCTCAACCTTCCTAATGCTTCCTTTAATACTAGTATGTGGGCCTATTTGCATGTGGGTGGACGCACCTGGAGACTGATAGAGGAGCGGTGTCTCGGTTCCTAAAACAATCAGAAATAAGTGTTTTCTGATGGTCTTAGGCAATCCCTGTGAAAGGGTCATTTGACCCCCAAAGGAGGCATGACCTACAGGTTGAGAACTGCTGGTTTAAAATATCTGGGACCTCAAAGAGAGCTAGGCTCATTGAGAAACCCTGTGCTTTGAGGTTAAAAATCAACATCAATCCATGAAACATTAGTAACTATGTGTAACAGAACACTTTAGGAGTTCAGAGGCCACTAGGTTTTACAGTAGACAGAATGATGGGATGACAATAAGTAAGATCTGAGTTCAAATCCAGCCTCAGATACTCACTAATTGTGTCCCCAGGGCAAGTCACTTCATCTCTCTTCCCCTCAGTTTCCACAGGTGTAAAATTGCACCCCCTTCAGAGGGTTACTGCAAGTATCACATGAAATAATATTTTTAAGTGCTTGGCACATAGTAAACACTTCTTAAATGTTTATTCCCTCTCCCTCATTTTTCCCCTTTCCTAAAGCTAGAGTTTAAACTTCATAGAAGGATCCTTTCTATATGTGCCATAATCTACTGGCCAGGCTTAAAGAAATAGATGGAAAACTATTCAGAAGTTGATAATTATTTGGTAATTTAGTTGATAATTTAATTTCACTTGCTTGTGAAACAATTTTGGGTCAATATAAAATATGATAAAATTCTAATTTTGTAATTTCGGAAAGAAATATTCTTTTTTGACTACTAATTTCAAGCACAAGACAAATTCATTTTCATTGACATTGATGACTTTTTAAGGTATCTTTGTTTAAAGAAACAATTGTTTGACTCCCGCAGTTTGTAATCAAGCATACAAAGTGTATGCTTTCTTATTTAATGTTAGCATTTGTTCTGAATAGATAGCACGTTTAAGTAAATAAAGCATTTTGATTTCTTTCTCCATTTGAAACAAATCATAGATTCCTCCATCTTCCTTCTAAATCCTTGAAAATTTTAATCACTAAAATAATGTAAAACAGATATTTAATCACAACAATCAGATGTTAATTATCCCTCCTTTGATTTTTATTCATATTCTAAAAAGTAAAATTGGCTATCAATGATGGCTGTTGATTGAAGATCAGTATGTGGAAGTCTGTTAATGGGCATATTACAATCAAATGACATTAAGAAAAACCTATTAGTAGAAGCAGGAAAACTCCATAAGCTTCCCCCGTAACCACCTCAAATACCTATGAAGTATGACTCTAAACAAATTTTAGAGCTTCATAACCCACAAAGTGACAGAGAGAAACAAATCTCCCAAGGAAGGCATCAAGGCAGGCCAGCAGGAAGGGTCCATCACAGCTAGCTGAGAGCTGAGCCCAGTCCATCTTGAGCCCATGATTTTAGCCCCAGGGCAGCCCCAACCAGCAGCAGGCTGGAGTGGACCTTGGGAGAGTGAATCACCAGCAGCTGTGGTAATTTCCAGAAATATCAACCCATAAATGCCAAAGACAAAGTAAAAGATGAGTGAAGAACTCTGTTGGAACTGTGGGGGAACAGAGGCAAGGTCCAGCCTCTGCCCCGAGAGCAAGAAGCTATGGAGGTGTAGCAGTCATGCAACTGCCTCCACATGGCTGCTTCAGATCTCCTGGCCTGCAGATTATGGGGGGGGGGGGGGGGGGCAAGAGGCCATTCAGAGGGTAATTGCTCTTACTTTAACCTACCTGGATCTGGACTGCAGTCTTAGGTGGTGGTCCTGAGGTGTGTGACCAGTGAGCCAGAACATGTGGGGTCTTTAGAGACAGCACTTTCCTAATAGCTCCAGCAGCTGTGAAAACCCCAGTAATTTGAGACAAAGCTCTCCTTTCTGGAAGCAGAGTTCTATTGTGGCAAAGAGCTCAAAAATCAAGTAATTGAGTGGTGACATGAACAAGAAAAGGAAGCAAAGCAAGTACAGCAATCCAACTTTAGATTCCTTTTTTTGGGGACAAAAAGGATCAAAGCATGGAACAGGAGGAAGACAATGAAGTCAGAACTCCTGCACCAATAGCTTCCAAGAAAAATATAAACAGGTTACAGACCATGGAGGAGCTCAAGAAGGATTTTGAATAGCAAGTAAGAGAAGTGTAGGAAAAATTGGGTAGATAAATGAGAATGATGCAAGAAAATCATGAAAAGAAAATTGGTTATCTTGGCCTACAGGAGAGTAGGGGAGAAGAGGATGAGAAGGGGGAGGATGGAGGGGAGGGCAGGTTCGGGGGGGTAGTTAGAAGCACACACCTTTGAAAAGGGACAGAGTTAAAGTAGAGAATAGACAAGTGGGGGGAGGGACACGATGGAGGGAAATATAGCCAGTCTTTCACAATATATCCACTATGGAAATGTTTTGTATAACTACACATGTACAAACTATATTGAATTGCTTATCTTCCCAGTAAGGGTGGGTGACAAGAGAGGAAGGGAAAGAATCTCTAATTTAAAGTTTCAAAATAAAATGTTTTAAAAAATTATTATCATTATTATTATTTACATGCAACTGAGAAATAAGATGTACAGACACTGGGGTATGGAGATCCATCTTGTCCTACTAGAAAGTCAGAGGGAGAATGGGGGAGGATATAGGAGAGAGAAGATTGGGGGATGGGGTATATAGTGAGAGTTCGCTTTTGGGGTGGTGGGTAGGGGAAAATGGGGAGAAAATTTGTAACTTAAAATCTTGTGGAAACAAATGATGTAAAACTAAAAATAAACTTAAAATTTAAAAAGAAAAATAAACTATTGCATAAGATTGTCTAAATGCTATATAAACTACATAAGAAGTGTGTGTGTGTGGATATATACATATTGTACAACTATACATGAAGAGAGAATATAATGCTGAGTTGCTAAAATGATATATGATCATGATAGAACATTTATATGATATATTTGACCAGATTTTTATAATTGTAGCCCTGTAAATTTAAATTTAAAACTTAAAAACATTTCCCCACTGGAAATTCATGATCTTCTTAATCATTAAGTTTAATAGAAATAAGCTGACATTGTATAATCTAATAACAATTCAAAATAATTTTCACTGATTTTAAACTAGCTCTATGTATCAAATATTTAAAAATAGAAATGGTTAATGGTAATTTAAATTACATAATTAATCAATAGTAATTAATAATGAAATGCTAAGTGCTTTAATCTTTCCCATTATTGTGCTCTTATTCCGTGAGCTATATGATGCTGTTTTAAAACACTGGTGCTAATCTTGACATACAAAATGTCATTGAGAGTGAAAAACTTTCATGTTAAGTAAGTGTTCACCCTTATTTTAAATATCACAGGTATGCTTTGGAGTTAAGAATGCAAACTCTGATCCTATTCAGTTGATTCTTTATACCATAACTGCCCCTCTTGCTCAGTAAAGTTTAGTCTGATAGATCACTCACTTCATTGATGTCAGTGCTCCTTCCAATTATTCAGGTTACAGCCTATCTAAGCCTATCTTTCTTGTGTAACTCATTGTCCAAAATCTAACAAGAAATTTCTACAAAGGTTCCACACAACATGCTGAGTACCATCCTCTGATCCTCTAAGCATTTTATGATTACCAACGGAGCAGGTGGTGTCTCTATCAATTATCTCTTAATCTGCCTATATAACTAACGTCCTTTTTTTTCCCCTAGTTGAGCACTTCTGTGAAATCATCCTTTATAATCTTTCTTCTGCACAATTTCTCATTGTCAATGTGCTGTAACATTCTCATGACCCTCCATGCACCTCTCCATTATCTTTGGTCAGTACTCAATTGATTAAGATACTGTGTTCTGATAAAATGTACTTCAAAATAACCTGTAGATTATCTTGTTTAGTATAAAAAGGCGGATTTTTTTACTTCCTGAAAGCTAAGTAACTTTAAAAAAGCATATTAATCTCCTCACATGTTTAAAATGAGACACTGTTTTAATGTAAATGTAGCACTATTAAATTTATTTTCTAAATTTACATTCTTGAGCCCTACTTCAGTTCCTTCCTTCTCTTTTTCTATATATAAGCTAATACCTATCTTGTTTATCTTGAAAATATATTTACTTTGTCCCCTTTTTTAAAAAATAAAAGCTCACTTACAAAATAGAAGTCTACAGCAGTTTGTTTTTGTTTTAATATTTGTGTGTTTGGGCTGTTTTTGCTTATCTCATATTCAGTACCTTTCCTTCATTCACATATTGCCCCAAAGCAATTATAATATCAGAAGCGCTATGGGAGTCCTATTCCTTATGTGAACCTATTTCCTTAGGATTTTGTTTTCTAAATTGTTTAGCTCTCTTTTGCTTTTTTTAAAAGACCCCTTCCATTACTGTATCCCAGTGAACATAGTACCTTTATTCATTTTTTAAACCTTACCTTCTCTACATTCATGTTCTTTAAGTTTAATTTTTAATTGCCTACCTCAAGGAGAGAAGAAGCTTGAAAACATCACTGGTTTATGGAACTCTTCTATTATATTCATGTCCATGAATAGGTAATAAATATCCAGTGAAGAAGTATACTAGTATTTGCTTCACTTAAAGGTTTCAATTCTAATCCCAATACACTGTAGCCACATACTCCTTATGTAATATATAATCCCAGGAATATCAAAAGTTTGTGTTCTAGCACTGAACCCCCACTTGCAGGTTTGGTTCCCTCTCAGACTTTATACCAGTCTTCTCCTTAGTCATGGATATAAAAATTGACTTTAACAAGAGATCCTTAAAATCATATGTTTATAGGAATCTTGTTGGTCTAAGTAACTCAAAAGTAAAGGCTATATATTTCCAACTGAGGACTTTTTTTGTGTAGCAACATGTAAATTCAGGGTGTTTTTTTTTTTAATATTTAGGCATAAATGAGATAAAAGGAAAGAATTAAAAGGAAAACTAAGGTTATGTGATTTGGAAACAAATAAGACTATTCTCTGAAATTAAACCAAATTAGTTGCCCAAAGCTCATTTAACAATGAATAAAAGGTGATTGACAGCATACTTTAAAAAGGTACAGTACTTAAGAGATAAGGGGCACTGTATTAGTAGATGCAACTCCCTGTGTCTCCACACACAAAAAATATGGTCAACAATGTGAAGTGTAGTGATTTAAGTGGCCTTAAGTCATCTGTGAAATCTAAGAGGTCCCAACTCCGTATTCTCAGTTTTCTTTAATACTTGTAAATGATCAGGAATCAGTAATATACTAGACAAGTTCCAATGAGTTCTAGCAAGTTGATTATTAAATTTTCAGTGAGAGTTTATGCCTCAGAAATCATCAAATATCAGGGCTTGATTTATTCTTATTTATAGTCTAGACTTAAAAAAAAGAGGTGGAGGAAATATTAATATTGCAGATTAAACTTAAAATTGTTTCCTACATCAGGTCTTTTTGTGAGAACCAATTGTTAAACATTTATAAGCATACCCTTTCCAGAAATCCAGATCAACCTTTCCTGAGACCCCAAGGAATCCATGTTTTAAACTATACTCTGAGCATGTTTGAGAGGAGGCAGGTACTATTAGGGACAGAACTAGCCTAACCTACATAGGTGGGGGCATGGAACAGGAGATAGAATATCAATAGATATTGTTCCTATTATGGAAGATCTCATTATGATATTCAGTGAACTAATAACTTCATATCATAAGCAATTTTCCATATTTCTCTCCAGAGGATAGTGCTCTGTTCTACTGGGTACACAATTCTCATGGCTAACTAATATTCAATTAACATTCTCCATGATCTCAAAAATAATGAATTACTTTTCTGTCTTTTTTTGAGGGGATCCTTGGGATTTTATGGATTCAAAAATTTAAAGACCATGTTGGTAAAAAGGCCTTGATGCATTTAGATAAGGCAAATTTGGAGACTGGATTTGGTAAGAGAATGAGTCCAATTCTGCCTCAGATGTTTGATAGTTAAGTACATCTAGGCAAGTCCTTTACCTTCAATCAGAGTCAGTTTACTCATCTATAAAATAAAGAAAATAATAACACCTACTTCATAGAGTCGTGAAGATCAAATAAGATAATATACAGAAGTTACTTTGCAATCATTAAAGCTATGTAATTTTTAGTTTTTATAGTTATTATAGTGAAGTTTATGCTGTGTGAGGATTGCTTGAAGGAACTGGAGATATTTAGTTTGGAGAACAGAAGAAACGGGAATAACATGATAGCTATTTTCATGGATTTCAAATACTTTTTTTTTTATTTGGACTGAGAGAAGAATTAGGAACCATGACATAAAGTTTTTGAGAAGTATATTTAGACTTAATGTAAGGAAAAACTTTCCAACCATTAGATCTATCTTAAAATAGAATAGATTGGCTGTCCCAGGAGGTGATGGCTTCTTCCTCATTAGAGGTTTCTAAGCAAAAAATGGAAGATTCTTACTTCCTGGGTATATTGGAAAGGGAATTCATTTATTGGTATGGATTCAACCTAGATGACCACCAAGGACCTTTCTGTCTCAGCCAAGGTTCTTTCAGATTTTATACAAGCAGATACTACATATGTAAAAAATAAAAACATTACATATGCTTGCTGGGTGTGTTCATAACTTGAAACTGAAACATGCAAGCATATAAACATAAATATCAATTTTAATGGGATATTAACATATTAATAACATCTGAAGATACGTTTAGAAGCCTGAAAGCCATTTAAAAAAAAATCTTGATGGAATGTTTGATAGCACCTCCATTTAATTAAAATTGTGTAGAAACACTAGGGAGTTTAACATATTGCTTTAGGTATATTTAGTTACCAGTTACTATTCTAATTACAACTAAGAAATATTACTAGAGAAAAAGACTGTTGGCAGTTCCTGGTTGGTCATTTAAAGTGAGCAATTCTTTTAACAATGCTGGAATAGCAAGATTCAATGGCCAAAGTAGAGATGTAAGGATTAAATTGTATGACTGAGCATAATGAGACTGGAACTGAAATAACCCATTCAGTTATCACATAGTCATGGAAATTTAAGGGGACAAAAATGAACAAAGAGGTCATTTGTGGCATTCTTTCACATATTTTAGACATGGTAAAATAGCTTACATGACTAGAGTGCAAGATTAGAATGTCTTCTAAACTATTTAAGAATTATAGAAAGGAAAAATAATACCCTGCTGCAATATATTCCAAAGTACCTGACCTAAAGGGAGATCAGCAACTGGAAAATGCCTGGTCGCAATTAAAAAGCAGAGATTCACTCATAATAACAGCTAATGATTTCTTCCAGAGATTTTCCAACTGAAAGGGACATAACGAAAGTGTGTATTGGAATACTAAACAATTGGAAAACCAAGGAATCTTCTCTGTTTATCTGCTAGAAAAACGAAACAACACATAATTTTCTGAAGAAAAGCAGAAAAAAGAGGTGGGGATACATTGTAACATAGAAAAAAGAAAGGAACTAGATAAAGGAAATTGTCTTCTGATCCTAACTAGCTGGGGGTGAATTAGTGAAGAATGAAGGAGGAAGGAAACTTTGTTGAGAGTTACTTGGAATTTAGAGTTGGATGTTTTTCTTTGTGTTGTATTGTTGTTTTGTTTTGTTTCTTCGGTTTGGTCTGGACTTATGATTTCATCTGTGGAGACAGTTACCCTTTAAGGAAAATTAGGTTAGCAATCAAATCAGTGACTGTTCTACAATTCGTTTGTCTTTGAAATTTGCCTGAGATGCTGAGAGTTTGTAATAGATTTCATGAAGCCAGTAAGTGGCATAGGTAGGATTTCGACCTGTGACCATTCTTCTATCCATTACCATTAGGTACATCTCCTAAGGAAAATCAATGAAAATGAACCAGCTCCCTTCTACTAGAGATATTCAATGAGATTCAAGATATTCCCAAGTTCTACATTTTCAATAATGTTTCTTAGTAGCTGGACACATACACACACACACACACACACACATACATATAAATGAGCTTATACAGTAAGAAAACTGAGAATTTCCTGCAACATAAGCTTCCCCTTACCCCCAAAAAAGAGAAAATTTGACTATAGAATTTCTCAATTAAAAATTATCGATAGAGACATATACATGTATATAATAATTATATATGCATATTTATATTACATAAATTATATGTCCATGTATATAATATATGCACATTTTCTGTTCAATAATACATATTATATATGCATGCATATACATATAGCAATTGAATCTGTATTAAGCATCCAGATGGCAATATATTAAAAAAAAATTCCTATATGCATAAAATTTAAATGTGAATTCCTTCAGCCAAAATTATTTTTGTACCATGAAGACTGAGAACTTCCCACTGGATATGCTTTTCCCCCATTACATCATTATAAATAATATTCTGCAACTCATTTATGTCTAGAAGGAGGTGTCAGTCAATTTTTTTAAATTATAGTATTAATATATTTGTATACTTCTATGAATGCAATGAGCTTAATAGCATAACATTATACCCCCCAATTTGCATAGAATTGTTTAAGTTATCTGTTGTTTGGTTTCAGACTTAATATATATTAATGATTTTCATAATGAGTGCTGATGCTATTGTTAATTTTTATATTTTTATTTGAAATATATAAATTCAAAATATTAAAGGTAAAATGTCTTATGCACAATAATTCAATTGTAAATTTTGGGATTTATAAAAAGTGGAACACATAGCTATCTGAATTATAGAAACATGGGCCCTATTAGTCCACATTAGTTTATTTACTGAGTAATATAGCAAACATGTTCTAATAGAGAACATTTTTCAAATTCACATATTTTAGTATTATTAGAGATAGTATATTTTAGTCCAATACTCCAAAGGATCTATGATCAGACTAATTCTCTCCACCAAGAGAAATCACAATCTATCTAAACTGCCCACCATTCATACATTTTAGTAGAGAAGATTACAGATTTTGAAGTCAAATTACCTGGGATCATATTCTCTCTCCCTCAACTGCACGAGCTTTGATTTCTTCATCAGAAAAATGTTGGGGTTGGTTAGGTGTTTTCTGAGGTCTCTTCTAACTCCCTGATTCTTAGGAAGTAAGCATTATTCAGTTGACTGTACCTATTCCCCTTTGCAGGCTCTTTCTCTTGTTCCTTCCCAGACCTTCTATTTTGAGAAATGACCCACACCATCCCATCTTCATTCTTAGGATTTCACTGCCAAGTCCTACCACAGGTTGATTCCCCTATCGCCCCTACTTTTGAAATTCCCTTTTATGTATTGTGTTCCACCACTGGAATGTAAGTTCCTTCATGGCAGCATGCTTTCTTTTTTCTTGTAGTTCCAGTTACTAATTAGTGGGAAAAATGAATTCCCTGAAGTGATCACATTATTCGAATTTGCACTGTGTATTTTCATTGATCTGAAATGAGTTACCAAGTTTTACATAAGTTTATCTTTAAATATTATGAATTTGAATGTATGTGACCACTTCAGCAGATTCATTGTTCATGCTAAACAGGATCTAGATATTTTTGTATTTACAATGTTTAATTAGTAGAGTGCCTTGGCACATAATAATTAATAATTGCTTCTTGACTAATTGCTGCCTGTTGATTAATCATCCTCTGATTCTTGTCCATGTCTTCCCATAAATCTATCATAGAGAGTCCATTCAGTGTTTGGAAGTGGGTAAAGAGAGTATGTTTGACATGTTATGAGATGGCATGCATATTGATAAAGTTGTTCTTCATTTCTCTGGGGACAGTCTTTTCGATTGCTTCTCTTTCATATTTTTTTTTTGCTTTAATGTGATACAAACTATTCCAATCATTTAATGTAAATATTCCTATCAAACAATTATAATCATGATAATAATGTAGCAATGAATAAATGAACACTGACATGAAGACAAGGAAACCAGGAGTTCTTATCGTTTCTACACCACTAATTAGCTGTGTCACATTAAATAATCATGGAATTATAAAGCTAGAAGAAAATGAAGATGTCTTTTACCTCAACATGTTCTTTTTACAGATAAGCACCACTGGACCCAGAGATGTTCATTGATTTGTCCATGATCACCCGCCAAATTAGTGGCAGATCCATGTCTTTAGCTCAAATTAATTTATACTTAAAAGGTTTAGTATTCTTTCTACAATGCAGCACTGCTAGTAAAATATTTTGTGTCTTATTTTCTTAATCTCTCCTGTAATGAGGTTGAAACATTAAGGTCTCTTTTAGTTATATTAATTTTGATCCTAAATTTTGGGTATCCATAGACTTAGAGCTCAAAACCAGAGAGGTGATGAAAACTAACTCCTCATTTTATAGATGAGAAGCTAAGTCCAATGACTATTATCTATGTTCTGTTTTACTTGTTTTATTTTGTTTTGGTAAATAGTTCCCAATTACATTTAATCTGGTTTGGGTCACTGGGTCATGTGTTTGACAACTCTGGTTTACATAGTTAGTGTCGGAGTGAAGAATTGTATACATCCCTCAGAATCCAGATATCTCATTCCATTGCTCCATGTTGACGTGTTTAAGTACTATATACTTAAAAGCAAAGGTAAAATGTGTCTAACAAATCCTTGTTTCACATTGCAAATCATGGCTGTCTAATGACATAAGAAAAATTTCCAAGAGGAATAATACAAGATGATAGATGAAAGTTGCTTTTTTATGGCAAAATCAGATGAACTGCCAAAAATTATTTCTGCACTTTTTTTCTTTGAATGGGTTGTATATATCAAGGAAAAGTGTTTTGATATTAAAGTCACTAATCAAGGCAAAGAGAACATTTTGTCAGTCTAAGCTTTTATGCTTCTTTTTTATTGCATGTCTCTTGATTGGCAAGTAGCTCAAGTGAGTCTGAATGACAGTAGTCAACTGTCAATGGGCCATATGTAATGATAGATCCAGTTGCTGTCAGCTACCACTGGGCCATATATAATCATTGTTAAGATAGTAGACTGAAGGCTGCTCAGAGATATGAAAGAAAAATAAATTTGAGTGCTGGAACATGGTCCTATAATGTAGGTCCTGGTCCTATAACTGCAAACTTTAGATATGATTTGAAGAATTAGCATTTTTAAAAACTGTGATATATCTCAAATAGATATTGAATATCACATCTTAAAACTGAGTGTGCCATAAAAAGGATCACAGATCACAGAAAGATCATAGCTTAGGTAGTACAGTACTATATAAATACAGTATATTTATAGTACTGTAAATTTTAAAGGCAGTCAGGTGGAGTGAATAGGTCTAATCTTGTCATAACTAAAGTACCTTAATAAAGGATTTGTTCTTTGAAGTTTGGGTTCAGTGAAAGGGCTGCAGTTGAGGACCTAGAGGGCCACATATGGCCTCAAGGCTTCAGGTTACTCATCCCTGGATACCCCAAGTTCAAATCCTACCCATCATCTAGAACTAGAAGAGATCTGACAGGCCAATATCCTATCTTGTTACAAGGCTACTGTACTTTGTTATGCTTCATGAACATGCATATATTTTTAACCAGGTAGATACATTGATGTCATTGGCAGGAATAAGATTATGACTTTTGTAAATGACTAGGGAATGCGATCATTATAAGAAAATTTCCTATTTAAAATATTTTGTTTTTCTTGAACCATTTTTATATTATATAAGGAAAATAATAAATGATAATGAACTAATTTTTTTAAGTGGTAGGTCCAAAAAAAAAGTAATTTTTGGTTCATGTTAAAGTCTTGATATCTCGAAATGGAACAACAAGAATATGATATTTATCATTTTTGTGTTGTCAGCAATTGAAGTAATCGCTGAAAAACACCATTTCACTAATGTACATCATATTTACATGAAGAAATAGTCATACAAGAATACATTTATATATGTGTGTGTGTGTGTATGTGTGTGTATGTGTGTGTGCATGCATGCCTGCATGAATATGAAAGGATATACTTTTCCGAAGACATGTTCTCTGCTTTTGAGGAAAATGATGATCTAATACAGCATACAAGCAGAATTAGCATTAGAAAAATATGACAGCCAAGAAAAAAGTACAAGGAAAAATTAAAATGCTAGAAGGTAGATCTGGTTGTGACTCTTTAGACAAGATCTGGTTCAACTCCCTTATTCTTTAGATAAGTTTGCTCTTTTTCTTTTAAAAATTTGACACTTCTGATCTACTGTCAATAAGGCCCACAGTGTGAGTTGTTTTTCTAGTAATGGTTATAGATTTGTGCTAATGCTATCCACCTGCTTTCATTCGGTCTCCTCTGTGACTAATAGCACACATCTGCAAGACAGCTGGCTGGGGTCATTGGTTCAATCTATGACTGTGGAAAAGAGCAAAGCTAATAACTGGCCCACAAGGGGAAAGAAGCCATGACTTTTGTCTTGTTAACACTGTGCTCTCACTAATGGAACTAACCAGCCACAGGTGCAACTTAATACAGCTCCGTGGCATGATATATGTAAGTGATCAGGAGCTGTAGAGGTGAGATTTGATAAATGTTTTGAGAAGGCAAGTGGTGTGATGAGTCAGAAAAGGAAGTGAGAAAGCATGACAGTTGGCAGAGAAGGCATAAGTGAGGATTTAAAAACAGAAACAATTTAATCAATTTCAGTGTAAATGAAGTTGTGATTTAAGTATTATTCCTTATGGAGTGTAAACATTTCACCCGGTTTATTTTACTAGCTCACTTCACCTGAGTTGTATTATCATTGATTTTTTTTTTTCCTAGTTAGATTGACCTATTAAAGATGGAGCAGGAGGGAAGGAAGAAGATGGGGTAGAATAAAGAATGTATCAAAACAAGATCATGACCTGATAGATAGCTTTTGAGCTTTTAGTTGAATTTGCAGTACAAAATGGCATTCAGTGTTCTAAAAATAGGAATAAATAAGCTCATATCTACATTTAATGTTATTTCTGTGTTTAGTGTGTGAGTTGATAAATCATCTTATTTGTATATGTGCCTTAATATATCTTTGCTACATCTATGCAGAAAGATTGTGACAAGTAATAAGCAAGAAAGTAAATAAGGATCTTATATGAATTAGAAGATAGTAATCACTTGTATAGCATGGGTTTTAACATATTTTAGAATAATTAAGTCAGTCTGCCATTAGTTTAATTAAATTTTTTACACCTTCTTGATTAGACAGCTAGTTTAATGACATCTTCCACACTTTGAGCTGTGAAGTGTGGCTTATTTTAAAGTTCTATAATGAGAAAGAAAATGTAAATCTGATGAACATTTTCAAGACAACTAAAAACAAAACAAACAAAAAAAAACTATTTCCAGTTTTCACTTGTCAAAAACAACAGAATCAGCAAATCATTAATACTTTGGATGAAATAAGCTTAATTGGCAAGTGATGTAATTGTTTGTGAGATAAAAAACACTTCAAGATAGTGGATTAAATGTATGTCATACGCTTGGTAATAGAGGTACAAATATTACATTCAGTGTTTTTCGGTGGGGTTTCTGCGCCCCCTCCAATAAAATACTTATAAACTAAAATTAGAGAAAATTTTCTTGTGACTTTGTTGACAAACAGAAATAGGATATCTATAGTATCTACTTTGCTATGGAGGACATTAATTAGGAGATGATGAAATTTATTTGACTTTGGATAGATATAACATGTAAATAATCCAATACTTCCTCTGTAAAGCAAATGTTTAGATTATGAAATGATGGTAAGCTATAGGCCAACCCAACAGCTACTTTACATTCAACAGTAGCTGGCATACATCCTTGGTCCCGGGAGACACTATTATTTAGGGAATGAAAGTTTAGCTTTTTTAAGAATGGCCCCTGTTTTATTATATTGTCTTAGAAAGTTTTGTCATCCTCAATCGGGTTACTTCCAGTTCCTCCTTCCCACTTCCCCACTTCTCCTTTCCTTCCTACTTTCCTTCCTTCCTCCCTGGATCTCCCTATCTCATCCAGGCTAGAAGTTTATCAGCAATCTAGGGGAGTTTTGAGCTATGCTATTTGCATCCTGGTGGATAATTTGTCCCTTCTTAGGCAATCTGTTTGCCATGGATCACACCACTGGTGTTGGACTTAATGAAAAGACTCCATAGACTTAGCCCACTACACCTCAGAACTCCTAATCTCAAGTGATCCAAAAGCCTGTCTTCCTGATAGCAAGAATTGCAGGTGTGCAACACCATGTCTGGATGGTTAAAATTTTTATTAAATAAAATTTAAAAATTGAATAATTTTATTTTATTAAATAATTAAATAAAATAGTTATTTTATTAAATAATAATTAATTAAATAAATAAAAATTTATTGAATAATAAATAAATAAATTTATTAAAAATTAAAATTAAAAAACCTGAGCAAAAAAAAAGATTATTCTTAATACCTGTTAATAATAGCTTAGCATATATCACATATATCATATGACAGGAAATCTCCTATTTAATTTGACTGAATTCTGGGAAAGGTGAAAAAAGCAGGTGCAGTTTTTAGTAGGAGGTATTGGGTATGTATATTCAAATCAGGCACTAAAATACGGAGGGATATGTGGGTGGAACAGAGGAGACTTGGCTTGTAGAGACACCAGGAAGATAAATGAGCTTTCTCAACAGCATCTGAAATTTTAGTGAAATTTAGAGGTGTAGCCATATTCTAAGAAAAAAAAAAAAACAGTAACTAGTGAATTTGGGGAAGTTTATACCCCAGTGGAACCCTAATTTGGAGATTCAGGGTACAGCAGATACCTGAAACTATGAAGTCATTTTAACATTTTAAGCCTGTTTCTTCTTTTACTACCAAAAAAAAAAAAAAAGAGAGAGAGATTACTCTGATCACTAAGGCCTCTTCTATCATTAATGCTCTGTGATTCTTTTAAAAGTCTCTTTTTTTTTTTAACAAAATGGACTTTGGTCCTTTATATTTTCATGTTTTTCATAAATACATGAATAAAAGGTGGATTAACATATAAAATTTTAGATTTTCCTTTCAAAGCTAATTCACTACATTTAAGTGTTAGAAACTCTATTGATAGAACAAGAAAAGCTTAATTTGTGAAAAAAAAAATGAAATCCAAGCATTTATTGGTTAAATTCCCTAGACCTTGTTTAATATCCATGTGTCATATAAAAGTGGGGGTAGGCAGCATGCCAGTGGAGCACCAAGATGGAATCTTTCTCCTCCATCTACAGATTATTATTATCAATAACAATAAAGCAATAGACTTATTAACTTTTAGTCCTTCCTTTCTAAATGTAAATAAACATTCCTATAATAGGACACTTGCAATTTATATAAAGTATTATTGTTGTGTGAATGAGTAGCTTTTATTTCATCAGAAAAAAAAAAGAGAGAGGGAGAGAGGAAGGAAGGAAAGAAAGATAAACCTTAATAAAGAGTCTTATAATCCATAAGGGATAAAGTGATGTAGTTTAATTCTTATTTAAGTTTCAATGATGAAAATATTAATTCCAGCATTATTATGCCAAATGTTTGATATTTAATTATGATACATGGTAGGTTTACAGTTTAATAACTATTATACCTGAATTTTAACTCATTCATCTTTACAAAATTAATGAATTTTATTGTGACATTACCATTACTGTTTCATAATTGGTACAATGTCTAATTCTCCCTGAGACACATCCAGCTAATTTTTTATTTCCACCTCTCAACTCTTCTCTGGAATACAGTTCCTCTCAAAGCTTCCCTTGTGTTGAAGATATCTTTGTTGCTATTGTTCCACTTTAGCTTACTTCAGTCCAGCAAAAATAAAAAACAAACTAGCTGATCAATGATTTTAGAAGTTGAACTTTGAAAGGGCAAAATTTGTTTTGGGGAAGAACCAATAAACATTATCTGCAAAGTCAAACGTTCATTAATTATAAGCAAAATCAATTTTTCCTTACCCATCATCACTATGATAACTGTATGAAAATATTTTGAAGTACAACTCCATGAGATCATTATTACAGTATTTAGAATTATTGTACTGAATGGCTGTTTTGAAGCTAGCTCAGAGAGAACTTAAAGATCATTTAGTTTAACTCCCTCAGTTTGTAAATGAGGAATTGAGTGCCCAAGTGAGTTGAAGTGACTTGCCTTAAAATCAAACCAGTAGTAAATAACAGTGCTGGAACTGAAAAAGAAATCCTCTGATAAGAAAAAACAAATTACAAACCCCATTGTCACCAGTGGGATTAGGTTTGGGTGTAGTGAATTAATTGGCTTTACTGATCCAAATAAATATATTAATGACATCCAAATATAAAAATCATAATAATTCACCTTTTATAAGATCTTAAGGTTGACACAGCATTTCCTCCCACTACTTTGTGAGATGAAGAGTGCAAATATTATATCTGTTTCATATTTTTGCAAATGGAGAAATTAGGATATGAAGGATGATGGACAGGACGTAATAGATTTTATTCAGTTCAATAAAAAGTACCTGATCTGTTTGTAAACACTTTGCTTGGTTCTGTTGAGATAATTCACTGAAACTTTATGCCATGATTTTTTTTTTCCTGGGCAGGGAATGGTTTGGACTTGAAACTGTAGTCAATTTTCTTTTATTTCCTTTAGCTAAGTGGAGCAGTTGTAGGAGTCATTTTTAATATAAAATAATTATTGCCTTTTGTATACATTACCTAAGTATTTTAGGAACAGGTATGCATTTCCTCCACACCTCCAGATAGAAAAAGCGGTATAAGTAGATGTTATCTATATCCAATAACCATGTAGCATATATAGTTTGAACAACGTAGCATGCCATAGTATTTTCAGATATCAATTTGTTAGGGATATATGTCAAATGTTTGATTTCTTTATTCTTTTCAGTTTCTTTATCCTTTGATCGTTTATAGTCTTAAAAATAAGAAGTTTCAGTTATCTCTGACTCCATTGCTTCCTTTGTCTTATTTCCTCATGCATCTTAAATCCAATACATTCAGTCTTATATACACTGTCTAAAGGGAACCTAGGTAATTAGTCTAAGCATAAGAGAAAGTGGATTATATAACACAGCTGGCAAAATCCTACCATTTGGCAACAATTCACCTCAAATCTCTCCACTTGAATGTAATTTTTTTTTATATTTTTCTTTTTGTGATAACTTTAACCTATCATAGCTCCCTGCCATGAAATTCTCTATCAAAGCATAACCAATCACAATACTCAAACTATTTGGTTGTTAATACCTTTTAGAAATAAAATGACAGTTTCTTTTCCACTAATTGTATCTCATAAATTTAATTAATCAATTAACCTTAATCCTGTGCCTTATAGAATGTACCTTTAATAATTGAGCTATGATGTTATTTCACAAAGGTAACTTGATTACTGCAGTGGATATATTCTAGCTGAGGTTTTACATCACATGCTTAGTTTAGCATTCATCTTTTGACAGTTGCTTCATGACTAACTGCTGGCAATAACAAATTATGCTTTCTTCCAGCCACTAACTTGTGTGTGTAACTTTCCAGAGTTGATCTGTATCTACACTAGAAATAGAACAGTTGAAAGGAGACATAATCATTTTCCAAAAAGCTCCTAGAAAACTGTATCATCCAACTTAGATAAAATCATTTTGAAAATAATTATCAGACATTCAATAAGCATGTTGTAAAAGGTTAATATTTTTTTAAGTCGATCAAAGTTAGGACAACTGTTAAAATAAGGAAACCTGTAAGAAACCAAGTAATCATTTTCACTAACTAGAAAAAGAAAGATATTTTACTTTAGTAAACAAAATATATGCTACCACTTTATAATATTTTTCTGGAATGCAAGTCAACAAGCATTTTTTAAAATTATATGAAGCATCTATTATGTTCTAGGTACTGTGGGGAGTGCTGGAGAAACAAAGAAAAGCAAAAATAGTCTATTTTCTCAAGGAGATCACTCCATAATGGGGGAGATAACTTGCAAACAGCTATGTACAAACAAGATAAATACAGGATGAATTTGAAATAATCAACAGAAAAGGGCACTTCCATTAAGGGAGATTGGAACAGACTTTCTACAGAAAGTGAGATTTTAGTTGGGGCTTTGAAGGAAGGCTGAGAAACCAAAATTTGAAAATAAGCAGGGAGAAAATTTCAGGTACGGTGGACAGCTATTGAAAAGGAATGGAGTTGGGAGATGGAAGACTTCACGGAAGGAATTAACAAAAAGGCTAGTGGCATTTGCAATTTATTGCCCTCCTTTTATTCTATGATGCAGAATAAAAGAAAAGGAACAAATTGTAAGAAGAATCTAAAGATAGGAAGGGCCCCAGTTAAGAAAGTCTTTAAAAGGCAAACTGTATTTTTTTTATTTGACCTTGAGATAAGAGGGAGTCACTGGAGATTATTGAATAGAAGAGTAACATTGTTGGACATGCACTTTAGGAAGAATACCTTGATGGCTGTGAGTAGAAGATGGACTGGTATAGGAAAAAAAAAATGGAAGTTTTAATAGTTCTGAGATAAAGTAATGAAGGCTTGCACCAAGGCTGTGGTAGAGTACTAGCAGAGGAGATGACATATATGAGAGAATTTATGAAATTAGAATTGACAGGTCTTGATAATAAATTGGATTTAAAAGGAAGTAAAAGTGGGGAGTTGAGAATGACACCTCACTTATGAGCCTGGGAACCTCAAAGGATGATAGTAGTCTCTCTGGTAATTGAGAAGTTAGGAAGATGGGATGGTTTGGGGAGGAATATGAGTTTTAATATAAATTTTAGACAATGTAGACTTTAAGATGTGTATGCAACATTTCAATTGAGATATCTAATTCATAGTTAGATATGTGAGACTGGAAATTAGGAGAGAGATTTGGGCTGTATAAGTATACCTGGGAATCATCAGGCTAGGTTTGATAATTGAATCAATGGGAGCTGATGAAATTACAAAGTGAAGACAGCAAAGAGAAAAAAAAAAAGGCCCATGATGGTGCCTTTGACACAACAACATTTGGTGGGCATGAATTGACCACTAGCAAAATTGAGGATTGAGGAGGGGCAACTAGGTGGCACAATGAATAGTGTACCAGCTCTGGAATCAGAAGGACTTCAGTTCAAATGCAGCCTCAGACACTTGACTCACTTACTACCTGTGTGACCTTCAGCAAGTCACTTAACCCCAATGATGATCAATTATGAAAGACTGGGGTATTTTCATCAATACAATGGTCCAATGCAATTGCAAAGGATCCATAATGAAACTGGTGAGTTCCAAATATAGATTGAAGCATATTTTAAAATTTTCTTATCCTTCTTGGTTTTTAAATCTGTTTTCTTTTTAAAGATGACTAATGTGAAAATGTTTCGCAAGAAATCATAAATTGCTCACCTTGTCAAAGAAAAGGGACAGGTAGGAGGGAGAGAGAGAATTTCAAACTCAATTTTTAAAAATGTTAATTTTTTAATATATACTTGGAAAATATTTGATGAAATAAACAAAAATGTATTAAGAAAGAGTACCAAAGCTAAGAATTAACTTTGGTTCATGAGGAACTCTGAAGACAACAAGAAAGGGATAATTTAGCTATATTGGGGAAATAGGATCAGAAAAAGGAAGAGGCTTGGCTTGGATTGTATCATCTTTGTATTAAGAAGATAGGTGGTAGAGAATTAAAATATAAGGTAGATCATGAGATTGTAAGAGACTTCCTGACTGCCTTGGGAAAGTTGCTTATTAGGTACAAGCAGACTAAATTTCAGGGTAATGATCAAACAGATGTATGAGATTGCTGAGCCACTGACCATGATCTTTAAAGTATTGTGGAACATAAGAGAGGTTACATAAGTTAAGAAAAAAAAAAAAGTAGAATCACCCTGATTTTTTTTTTTAAAGAGAGAGAGAAGAATCTGAAAAATAATTGGCCAAAGAGCTCAACTTTGGACACATCATTTAATATCTCTGAGCCTTAGTCTTTTTTTCTATAGAATTGGTATACTACCTATAGTATTATGGCCTTCACTGTCATCCTCACACAATAGAAATCTCAGATGCTTGACATGTTTTAAAAATATCAGTGAAACCCACTTTATAGGATTATTTTTCAGGAATAAATGAGAAAATTTAATTGAAGTATTGTTAAACCTTAGGGGTGTGTAATAGTAATGAAATTTGAAGATCCCTTTGTATTAGAAAGCTGACAGGTACTTAGCACCTAGTTTCACATTAAGCCTCTGTTAAAGAAACAGAAGGTATGAACCCCTGTTGCTGCTGTAACAGGAAGGTGCTGAACAGAGAGGAGCAATACTGTATATAAGGAGAAATTCTATCTGGGAAAGTCAAAACTTCCTGGGAACTTGTGGCAGAGCTTCTTCTGAGGGCGAGCTGGAGCTGCTGAAGCTACTGAAGACTTCCGAGGGCAAGCCAGGAGCTGCCAGAGGAAGTATGACTGTGGTGTTGGTACTTTGTTTGTGGCTTTGTTAAGCCTTGACTTCCCAGGAAGGTGGGCTGGACACTTTGAGCTTCAGCATGGTCCAGAAACTGCATGGAGAGCTGGACAAGGAACTCGGAGCTGTCTGCCTTTGAACCCAGGTGACAGTTTAGTGAATTCAGGTAGGAGCTGGGGACATGGAAGGAGATGCAGGGAAGCTAAAAGCCTGCCCTAGCTCAAGATGAAAAGACCTCTCTGTGGGTATTGAGTAGTGACTGATGAAATTGTCTGAGCAGTGACTGACCCTGACGTGAGGTTTTACTTTGGTACTCACCTTGGGAAGAGTTCTGTGATTTGACCAGATGAGACTATGGGCAGCCATTGAGTCCTCAGGCTTTGAAAACCCAGATGTTGATGCTTCCTTCTCTGGTAACTAACTAGGTATGGATGTAATGGTCAGATAACTGGAAGCCCTGTCTGCTGAATTGTATTATTTTCTGTTGAGTAGTAACTAATAGAATTGTAATTTATTTGTGATTGTACTTTATAATTGAATTAAGTACTCTGTGATTGACTAAATGAATGTACTACTCAGGGGTGAAGTACTTTCACTTTTGTATTTTGTGTCCCTTAAGGAGGCAAGCTGATGATTGAATGATTGAGTAAGGAGGCAAGCCTCTTTAAGCATGATTGAATGGTTGAGTTACTAAATGATTGAGTGACTAAATGAATGTACTTTGTTCAAAACTATGTGACCACTGTGGTGAAAACTATGTGGCCATTTTAGTGATAAGTCATTGTGAATGCTATATTTTGATTTTCTGTGATAGGTTGTAATATTGTGAATGCTGTGCCTTGATTTTCTGTGAATGTTTTTGCTCTGATTTGTTATTGAATAAAGAAAGAGTTTGCTATACTATGTAATCAGAACCTTGAAAACTGTTCACAATAGCATTCTTCTGGAAAGCTGCTCATGTGTGGCTTTACAGAAGTATAGAAATGATAGCTGATAACATTATGTAGGCTCTAGAAGATTAATATATAATACATGCCTGGGGCAGCTAGGTAGCACAGTAAATAGAGCACCAGCTCTGAAGTCAGGAGGACCTAAGTCCAAATTCGGCCTCTGACATTTAACACTTACTAGCCATGTGACCTTGGCAAAGTCACTTAACCCCAATTACCCAGACTTCTCCACTCCAAAAATAAAAAAAAATTAAAATTAAACATAATACATGCCTTTTCAGGCGACAAATATCATTTTAATCTATATTGGCCTCACCTTCTTCTGTGCTCATTGTCTCTTCTTATTTGCCTACTCTGAATTGTGACATCTCTTGAACTATTCTTTTGTATTTTTATTTAATTGTTATGTTTTTCTTGCATTTCCATTCCAACTAGGTTATTAGCTCTCTGAAGGCAGGAATAACAATTTGTGACTCCCACAAAGCCTTTGTTGTAATAGACATTCGATGTTTATTGATTCAGTTTTCTTTGATTGAAAATGAGATGTGATGACTTGAGGCATGGATTTATAGAGTAACCAAAGTGTTTTTGTTTTGTGATAGCTATCACTTATGTTGATTAACAGATGTAACAGCAAGCACCCTAGCATGCCTAGGGCGGCTACTAGCACAGGTTCTTAGATCTGCTTTTCTAAAGGAAAGCAACACAAAATGGGTTAACAATCTTACTTTAATCAAACATATCATTTACCTAGTTCAGGAGGAAAAGTCAGCCCCCTGAACTTCAGAGAATACAAACAGAAGTTACAAACAAACAGAAAAACAGATCAGCAGATGGCTTCCAGCGTCTGATCATTACATCAGTTACCTAGTCAGTTAC
>CM053590.1:91203458-91241701 GCA_028646515.1 Pseudochirops corinnae
TTGCCTTTTTTATATGAGATAATTTACCCTATTCTATCTCTCCCTTTCTCTTCTCATTATATAATCTTCTCTCACCTCTTAATTTTATTTTTTAGATATCATCCCTTCATATCCAATTCATCCTGTGCCCTCTGTCTATGTATACATGTACACATATATACACACACTCATATATATATATATATATATATATATATATATTTATATACACATACACCCTCCTATACATACATATATGTATGTATGTATGTATTCCCTTCAACTATCCTCATACTGAGAAAAGTCTCATGAGTTACAATTATCATTTCTCCATGTAGGAATGTAAATAGTTCAACTTTAATAAGTTCCTTATGATTTCTTTTTCCTGTTTACTTTCTCATGCTCCTCTTGATTCTTATATTTGAAAGTCAGATTTTCTGTTCAGTTCTGGTTTTTCATCAAGAACGCTTGAAAATCCTCTATTTCATTGAATGATCATATTTTCCCCTGAAGCATAATACTCAGTTTTTCTTGGTTTCAATCCTAGCTCCTTTGACCTCCAGAATATCATATTCCAAGCCCTTCAATCCCTTAATGCTGAAGCAGCTAGATCTTTTGTAATCCTGATTGTGCTTCCACAATACTCAAATTGTTTCTTCCTGACTGCTTATAACATTTTCTCCTTGACCTGGGAACTCTGGATTTTGGCCACAATATTACTAGGAGTTTTCTTTTTGGGATCTTTTTTCAAGAGATGATCAGTGAATTCTTTCAATTTCTATTTTGCCTTCTTGTTTTTAGAATATAAGGGCTGGTCTGTGCCACTGGTCAAGGCTGCCCTGATTCTGGGCCTGGGCAGCTCACGGGTGACTGTGCTCAGCTCCCAGCTCAGTGTGATAGACCCTTCCTGTCAGCCTGCCAGGCTGCCTTCAGTGGGAGATTTGTTTCTCTCTGTCACATTTTGGGCTTTGTAGCTCTAATATTTGTTTAGAGTCATATTTTGCAGGTATTAGAGGTGGTCAGAGTGGGAACTTAGCCAGGTTCCTGCTTTTACTCAGCCATCTTGGCTCTGCCCCAAGGTCACTACAAGAAACCTTTTTGTATCCCCCATGTCCCTCATTTATGAGTGTATTCCCTTACAAATCTACTTTAAATCTCTGTGTATATAATATCTACATGTAAATACATACACACACATACACACACATTTCCTCCTTTGGAAAATAAGCTCATTGGGAGCAGAGACAGTTCCAGTTTTACCTTTACACTTCTAGAATATAGGGTTTGTAATAATAATGGGAATTTGAAGATCTTCCCTGCCAAATGTAATCACATGGAACCTGTGGTGAGAGGATTTTGCTGAAGGGTAGAGAGGATCCCACAGAAAGCTGGAAGTCAGAGCAGTTAGAGCTGGAGGGAGGAGAGGATGCATCCAAGGAGAAAGCTAGTCTTGTGAGTGTTTGCCCCTGTTATGACAGCTAGGTTAGTGAGTGTTTGTTTGTGGGAGGGCTAAAGGAAGGTGTGGCTTTCTGCTGTGGTATGGTGTATTAACTCTTTTCTTGCTGTGATGGATTCAGTTTCCTGGTGTTGGTATTTGGCTCTCTGGTATCTAAATAAATGTTTTGATTCTGTCTTCTATATGGAGAGTCTGTTATATTTTGTGATTGAGAATTATGCCAGCATATTTATATTCAACATTGGTGCTGTGAATATTGTGTTGGCATTTCAGGGCTTAATATATTATTATAAATTATGTTTAGTGATTATGATATGATCATTCTTAGTGATCTAAAAATATAATTCAAATTTAATATAGAATACAAAAAGGGCAGTAGTATAAGACAAGGTTTAAAAAAATCAAAAAGTTTTGAGATTGTAAAAGGCCTGGAATGCCAGGCTGAGAAGATTTAGCTTTATGTCAATAAGAATAAAGAACTCCTGAGTGACTTTGAAAGAAGTACTATTATGATCAGATATGTACACATGGAAATTTAATGTGGTAACATATGAAACATTGGTTGGAAATAGAGAGAAAAGAGAGATTTAAAGAACTATTAAGAGGATGTCAGTTGTCCAAACTGGTGATAATTGAAATGAGAATACAGAGGAAGAAAAGAGTCAAGAAAGTCCAGAACTAAAATCAACAAATTATATGAAAATAGTTAAAGAGAGGAAGAAATCAAAGATGATACTAAGGTTTTAAACTTAGGTAAGGGCATTGTCGCTAACAGAAAGAGAACAGTACATGAATAATAGGGAAAGGATTTCCTTGGATCTGGCAGATCAACCTTGATCCTCATGTCTAGAAATTAAAAGATAAAATTCTTACCAGTTTCGTGAGACACATGATTTATTCCCTGTGATATCTTATACCCAAACCGTGTAAGATACCACTCTATTACTAACTATAACCATCAATTTCACTTCCAGCATGATGAGTAATTGACAATAAGAAAAAAAAAGTCATAAGGAAATGCTTTTACAAGGAAACAAATGAGCTTTTAGGTTTTATTTGTATGCCTCTTCTGGAAGTAGAACTTTGACAAGGAGATACTGTACTCATTAAACATTTTCTCAGGTAGTTTGACATAGAGTTCACTAGCAGTTGTGGGGAAAAGAAAGGGCTTAAAATAAATGATAGTGCTTGAACTGCATCTTGAAGGAAAAGAGAGGTTTTGCGAGGTGGTGGTGGTGGTGAAATAAGACAGCATTTCAGGAACAAGGGACAACCAGGGGAAAGGCACAGAGATAGGAGAGTGTCATATGTGAGGAAAAGAGAAGTCAGTTAGGGTGGACCAGTTTGGAATAAAAGAGAGAAGGAGTAAAATGTTACAAGACTTGAAAAATAGGTCATGGTCAGATTAACAAGTGCTTTAAAAGGTGAACAGAGAAGTTTATATTTTATTCTGCTACATGTGTTCCAAACCTTTTTACTGTTAATATTTCAAGAACCCCTTTGTCAGTCTGCTGAAGTCTATAAACTTCTCAAAATATTGTTTTCAAATGTGCAAAATAAAATACATAGTATTATATAGGAAATGACAAATTTAAATATAGTTATCAAAATATTTAATTGTGATAAATTAAGTTATCAAGCAATATGTCTTATAATACTAATGAGCATAAACAAGATTTTCAGATATCAGCAACAACTATATTTTCATATAAAAATCTTTGCTTTATTTCAAAGACAAAGTTACAGGCACTGCTAATACTACTGTGCTTTGTTGCCTACATTCATAATTGAAAGAATTTCAGCTAGTGATTACTGTAAATAAAGGTGTACAAGTAGGTTCCTATTAATGCAAATAATGAATCCCCTAAAGTGACCATGTTATTCGAATTTGCATTTCTTCGTAACACATGGGGGAACCTGGCCTACAAAGTTATAATCACATATAAAATATGGTAGTTACATCTAGCCCAGAGGATATATGCAATATGAATTCAAATAATGCGACCACTTTGTGGGATTCATTATTCACATTAATCAAGCCCTAGCTGTGATTTGTTTTGTTTTGTTTTGTTTTTTATCCAAGTTCTTGAACCAACTAAAATCTATCCACTATTCCTTTGAGGGTCCATGAGCCTGAGGTTAAGCACTCCTAGAGGCAAAAAGGAAGACACTGAAGTTGATCTAATAGGGAAAATCAGTCAGATATGTGCTTAAGGAAAATTATTTTTTCAGTAGTATGTAGGATGGAATGGTATTGGGAAAGACTCAAGGTAGGGAAATCAATTAGTAGACAGTTGCAATAATCTGGATTAGGTCCTGATGTGAGATAAGAGCTGAGTGAGTAGAAAGAAGGACTCAGATCTGTGGGAAGTTTTGAAGGTAGAAACAGCGAGATTTGGAAACTGTTGGTTGAGGAGTCAGGAATGATGATGATAATACAAACCTAGTTGCCTAGAGAAATGGTGGTATCTTTGACAGAAATAGAACTATTTGGAAAAAAGAATGGGTTTAAGGTGAAAGACAATGAGTTCAGTTTGGGATATGTTAAATTTGAAATTTCTTTGAGACATCCACTGATGCAGGATTGAAGCTTAGGATATAAGCTTGGGATGTGTGAGTCATCTATCTGCATAGAGATGGAAACCACATAGATAAAATTAAGCTAAGTAGCTTACCATCTACTGAAGGATACACTATTGCATACTATTGTTTCCATAATCGAATTTTATTTTTAAAATCCATTACATTGAAGAATCCCAATTCTATAATGCTATGCATTATCTGTTAAAAGATTCTTTACCTACAGGTTTCCATTCTACCAAGTTCCTACATAGGAAAAGTATCAACCAAATGTAAAATCTTTATTCCTAGACAGAATAAAAACCCCAATAAACTGTCGCCTATCACTAATGATCCATAAAAATTAATATATTATATATATATAATCTTTTATTTTTTAAACTTATAGCAAGAGCCTAGAGTAAAGCCCGCTTCCTGACCCCCAAAGCTACATTGGTTATATTTTCTGAACTGAAATTCAAGACAAATGGTTGGATACACACACACACAAACTCCTCTTGCAAAGCCTTTTTTAAAAAGTATTCTTTATTTTGTGGCATTGGAACTATCCTGGGGGAACATGATTGAGCCTCTTTAACTATAATGTTATAAAGTCAAAAGTGTTTCCAACGCAAGAGAAACATTCAAATCTAAAGGTCTTTCTTACCTAAAAGACTCCTAGACCCAAATGTACCCTTGTAGTCTGAAAACACACAAAATTCCCAGAATTCAATCCCCTTAACACACACACACACACACACACACACCTTCCAGCTCTTGAAATTTCACAAGCCAGCTATGTGATAACATCTCTACCAAAAGTACCAGAGGAAGGAGAAAAGGTATTTCTGTCTCTTTCTATCAGAGGGTAAAATATTATCCTATTTTCTTCTGTTCTTTTCCTGTCTCTAATAAACATACATTGATGGGCTGTTGTATATGTTGGCTTAAATATTTTCACCGCTATATGGCTGGTGGTTGGTTCCTTATATTTTCTTCCCTCAAGGCCTTTCTCCTTGCTGTGTCATTCACTTTTTACCAGAATTCCTCTCTGAGGTGGCTTAGAGTCAGCTAGTAGATTATGGGGTCAGTATGACTTTGGGCAGCTTATGATCTTCTCCAAATACATGTGCTCTAGTCTGTAATATTCATAAAGCCCATACTCTTTCTATATCCCCAAAATAGTATAATTAGAGAATCTGTAACCATAGTGAGTACTTCAGAAGGAAAGTTATATTGATAACATTATTATAACACATAAAATTTTAAAATTCATATATGTAAAACATATATAGCTACAGTATAAATAGGCCCCAAATACTGCCTGTCTTTCAAAGCTGACTCTATGAAGAAAGGAACTTCTATCTATTGTATTAGTCTTTTTTTAAAACTATTACTGTGTTTTTTTTTTTTATTTGTTGTTGTTCAGTCATTTCAGTTGTGTCTGACTCTTTATGACCCAATTTGGGTTTTCCTTGGCAAAGATATTGAGTAGAATGGTTTGCCATTTCCTTCTCCAGTTCATTTTACAGATGAGGAAACTGAAGCAAACAGGGTTAAGTGTTTTGCTCAGGGTCACACAGCTAGTAAGTGTCTGAGGTCAAGTTTGAATTCAGGAAGGGAGCTGACCTGACTCTGGGCCTAGCATAGTATCTACTCTGTCCTTTGCCCCATCTAGTTCCCCCCCCCACACACACACACACTTTTTTAATTAAGAGAAAGTAATAAGATTTTGGGGTTTTTTTATTGTTATGTTTTCATCATTGTTGTCATTTGCTTTGGGGAACAGAATTTAGAATAATAGCATTGCAATTAATATGTAACTCATTTGTTTTGGTCAAGACAGTGTGCAAAATTGGTCACTAATACAGAGTCATTCTGAAAGGACCCCGTGTTTTAATCTTGCTTGACTTTTGACTATGTGCAGCCAGACTGCAAGAGTGGGAAGTCCTTCATGCATAGTATCATATATCTCTTTATACGTAAGTCCATCTTCTTATAATGGGTACTTGGCAACAAGGTGCACATGCACACTTGCCCCATCTTTTCATGAGAAATGTGTACCTATCAAAATAATTAGGTAGGAGCTGAGGTGGTACTAACCCCATCCTACATGGAAATGTGAACAAATCAGACAGCCTTCCCTTTATATGGGAATAGTTTATTCCTGTTTATAAGAAGCAAAGTAGTTAGCTGTTGCAGTAGATGGAGTGCTGTGCCTGGATTTAGGAAATGTCATCTTCCTGAATTCAAATCCAGCCTCAAACATCCAGCTTTGTGACCCTGAGCAACTCACTTAGCCCTGTTTGCTTCAATTCCTTATCTGTAAAATGAGCTGGAGAAGGAAATGGCAAACCATTCCGGTATCTTTGCCAAGAAAATCCCAAATGTGGTCACAGAGAGTCAGACATGACTGAAAATAACAAATGAACAAATGCCAAAAGAAAAACCCAAAACCAGTGGTTGGTTTCAAACAGGTCAGGCTCTTCTGATCCTTACTGTCTTGGCTTATTGAATAAAATCCCTTTAACTTTTCTTCCTTTTTGGGCCAAGGCAGAAGAAAAAAAATATATTTTTAACTCCACCAAGTAGGGATGCTTCCTCCAAGGTTTCCAAGTCAACACTCCCTAAAACTTAGGAATGGGAGCATAGTGTCTATATTATGCTCTACGAATGTAAATTTATATTTATTTCACTGCTTAATTTCCATTATTCACATGGATAGTATATTATGTTCAATTTTTCTGTAGTTTCAAAAGAAAACAATTTTCATTACTTGATAAATTGTCTCTCATAGTCTCTTTTCTCTCTCTTTTCTCTGCTTTAGGAGATTTCATTAACCAATCTCTTAAATTCCATAAATAATAAAATGATCTATTCACAGTATAAATGTTTTAAAACTTTAAAAAATACATCTAGAATCATTTAATTGAGTCCTGAAGATAAGTTAAAACTAAAGTGCTTCTGGCAAACTAATGGAAGTTTTGAATATTCAAATAGCAAAGAGTACTGAGTGCTGCTATAATGAGGATTAAGTTAATGGTTTCTATATTCATAGTTCTTATTCTTATGTTTCACTGATTGCTGAGTGTTGTTTTGGGTAAGGTTTTTCTAGTTCTTAATATTTTTAATAATAATAGCTAATATTCATAGCACTTTCAAATTTGTAAAGACTTTTCTGTGCATTATCTCATTTTCTTCCTCAAGACTTCCCTGCCAGGTAGGTAATAGAGATGTTATTGTTCCCATTTTACAAAAGGGAAAACAAGTTTTAAGAAATAAAGTGACTTGTCCAAGGTTACAGAGCTCATAAGTGCTATAGGAAATATTTAAATACAGTTTCTGCCTATCTCTCATTTTTCTCTTATTTTTCAAAAACTACATGACTGCCTTGTGATTTGATGTTATTTTCATGCTTTAACTCATGGATGAATGAAAGTTAGCTTCAAAATCTATAATTATTTTTCTGTGCATAGTTCCTGATTTATTGTTGTGAGGCATAGCAGTATTACTGTGTCTACTTCTAACTAAACTGTTAATTGAAACATTAAAAATAATAATTGTTCCTTTGCAATAAAAATACAGATCATAAATTGTGAGAACCACAGCACATTTCCTATAGTTATTATTTATGCTAAAAATATGAATTAGTTGTTTTTGTTTTTAATAGAGTGATGATAAACCAAGACCGTAGATTAAATGGATGAAAGAGAAATGATAGCATGCAAAATAAGGGACAAATTACTGCTTAACTGAGAAAACAAATGTACTGACTTTCATATAGGAAGTTCATACTGTCTGCTTGCTCTTAGCACTAATTTTTGTTTTCTTCCTTGCCCATTACCTTGAGTGTGATTTAAAACATATCTACCAATTGTTAAGTCATTGTTAAAGTTCCTATTTGTGGTATTTTACCAGGAAGTCAAACGAAAAATGAATCACAATCTTGGCATCATACTGTAATGAAGAGAGTGTGAATTGTACTCTTTCCCCATCTCCTGTTTAATTATTAGCAGTATGACATATGCTAAGCATCATTTCCATAGTAGTGGTGATGGCACTGGCCTCAGATAGGCTTACCTATGTCTGTTCTTTTTCACACCTTTCATTCACCACCATTTGATGTAAGGGCCCCCAATCTCCCTTTTCTCTACCTCAATATACCTATTTTTATGCTTATACATATACACATGTATATATACATACACATATATGTGGATAAACGAATAAAACATTTATTAAGTACTTCCCAGATATCAGGCACTATGCTAATTACTAGACAAAAGTATAGAATTGAGACAGTCTCTGCCCTAAATATCATATTCTAATAAAGAAACACCACCTATAACAGAGTGGTACCCTGAAAAGGGATTGTTTCAGTCTAGAAACCTACAAGAATGTTGAGAAGAACAATAAGGAAATCTTTTTTGGCATTCAAAGCTCTTTATAACATGGCCTTCCTCACCTCCAAGTATTCGTCAATCTAGTAACACTGACCTCCTTTCTGTTTCATGAACAAAACGTTCCATTTCTTAGCTACAGGCATTTTCATCAGCTCTCCTTCATGCAGGAAATTTTGCCCCTCCTGACTTTTCAGCCTTTCTTCAAGTTTAAGCTATCTGTATAGGAGGAAGCCTTTCCCAAACCCTCTTAATTCTATTGCTTTTTCTTTGTTAATTATATCCAGATTATCTTGTATATAGCTTGTTTGTACATGGTTTTTTGCATATTGTTGTTGCGGTTTAAATCCAGGGATGCCAAAAAACGGTTGTGGTGGGGGCTTTGCCCACCCAGTGTTATGGTGGAACTGTCTCAAAGAATTCAGAGCCAGACCACCTCTAATCCAAGTATAGGTGTTTACTGAGGTTGATGCCTCTCATGAAGCAGGCTAAGTTCCAAGAGGAGCCAGCAACTTCAGAGAAAACAAGATGGATTTTTATAGGGTAAAGATGAAATTAAATAAAAGAAATCATGAATATTTAAAAAGTAGAAGGGGTTTGTTAAGGGATTAGGTAATGGAGGAGAGGTCCCATCTATGGTTAGGTGGTTAAACATTCTGATCGTGCTGCACTCTAATTGGCTGGTCTGCTCAAGATAGATAGTTAGGTATTGTGGTCCTGTCTTGGGGTAGATGGATGATGTGATTGTGATTGAATACAAGAACACACCTGTTTCTGTGGGAATTGGTCTGGGGGCAGTGACAAGGCAGAGATAATAACTGAGTTCCCATCACATGGACACCCTACTGTTCTGGGGGGAACTAAGAGTTCAGGGACATTCCTGTTGTTCCAGTGAGCAGTGAGGCATATATGAAGAACTTAGGACTTTGGGGGAGAGGGGTAGGTAGGGACAGTGGGCCTGCTGTTCATTGTGGCCAGAACTATAATGAAGTTAGAATATTTGGACTGGGGGCAGCTTTATTAGGATTCCATCATTATTGCTCCCACTAGAACATAAGCTCCTTAAGAGCAGTGCTTTATTTCTTCTTAACACAGCACCTGGCACACACAAGGTCCTTAATAATGAAAAGTAACACAATATTTCTCGAAATTATAATAATATTGAATTGATTGAGAATAATTCATACTTGACAAGCAGTCAACCATATCCAGCCTTTGAAAGAAGATTTACTCATTTCCTCTGGAACTGCTTGTCCTACCTTTTAACTGCTCTAATTTTTCGGAAGTTTTATTTTGTTTTGTCAGACCAATTCAACAGGTATTTTTTTTTTATTATTAAGTGCTTACTTTGTGCTGGACTAAGAGCTAGAGATACAAAGAAAGGCAAAGATCATGCCTGCTCTTAATGAGTTCACAATCTAATAGTAGCTGGATGGGGCAGCAGATTGAATGGAAGGGGGAAGGAAGGTGACCAGGATTAAACCTACATTTTTTGAAGTAGAATGACTAGAGCAGGTAACGACTTGAGGGAAGGAGACCAAATAGAAGCCTACTGATGCATAAGATGATGAGGACCTACAATAGGGTGTTAGCAGCATGAGAGGAGAGGTTATATTAACAGGACTTCACAACAGTTTGAATGTGGGGGAAGGGGGAATGAGGAGAGAGAGTGAGGAGTTTAAGATGACACCTTGGTAGTAAACCTGGCTGTCTAGAAGTGGGGCATGAGGGTGGGGATGATGAAGTCTTTGACTACAGTGGGGAAGTCAAGCATAGCAAAGGATTTGAAAGAAAAGATAACAAGTTTACTTTTGGATATGTTGAGTTTAAGAGGGCTAGGGGACATCTAGTCCAAGCCATTTACTAGGTATTTAATGTCTAATAAGCAAGATAAATAGAAATGAGTATTATCTGGAAAGGAATGATAATTGAATCCATGAGAACTGATGACAAACAAAATAGCTTAGAGGAAGAAGAGAAGAGGACCCAGGACAGAATCTTGGGAGCTACTTACAATTAAAGAGCATGGTCCTTATAAAGATCCAGCAAAAGACAGGAAGGACTGGTCAGACATATAGGAAAAGAACCTGGAGAGAGCAGTACCATCAAAACCTAGAGAGAAGAGCATATCAAGAGAAGGTGCTTGTCAAAGACGACAGAATAAGAACTGAGGAAAGGTCAAGGTGCCTGGCGTTTAGTAGGCACTTAATAAATGTGGGTCAACTTGCCTTAACTTCACTTCTTTGGGTTGTGGGTATTCACTTGTTTAGTTATTTTTCAGTTGTGTTCAACTCATTGTGACCCCATTTGCCATTTCTTGGCAAAAATACTGGAGTCGTTTGCCATTTCCTTCTCCAAATTGGTTTACAGATGAGGAAATTGAGGTAAACGTGGTTAAGTGACTTGCCAAGGGTCACATAGCTAGAGCGTGTCCAAGGCCGGATTTGAACTCAGAAAGATGAGTCTTCTTGAATCCCAATCTGGCCCTTTATCCTGCACCACCTACCTGTCCTTGTTTTAGTTGCATAGAGTTTAAACATGCCTCTGCAACTCCCACCAATTGGTACTAGTTCAGCCCTTTAGAGATAGAAAAATATCAAATACCTCATCTGAAGGCTAGCCCTGAAAATCTTTAATACAATTATTTGCTCTGTCCTCAATCTTCTCTAAGCTAATCAGAAAGCGTTTATAAATTATATATAACTCTGACCTGATTACCATCTATTGTTCTTAAACCCCATATCTCCTAAATGTTGGGCATTTCAGGTTAGTTCTACAAATGTATCTACCTCTAGGTCTCTAATATGTCCTGCCACATAATAGTTAGGAATGTACTATATGCCTTAAAGATTACTCATGGCATATTTAATCTTTAAAGTTCTAATTAACTTAAAGTGGGTGAAGAAGTTCTCTGTTAACATGCTTCCCCGTATCTTGTTTATACCTTACTCTTTAATGTTGATAAGAGCCATTTACTAGGTATTTAAATACAACAATTAAGTGCCTATCTAATCCAAGGAAAACCTGAACAAAAAAATCCAAAAAGGAGGAGAAAAAAGTACAGCTCAATTTGACATAGTATTTTGAGAAATAATGGGTCACTGTAGTGGAGAGGCTCAACCTGCCACTTATTACAAGTGACTAATAGTAAATCAATTCCTCTCTATGTGTCTTAGTTTTCTCATCTGTGAAATGACAGGATTAGATGAAGTAATCTTAGGATAAATAGCACAAAATTCTTTCAAATGCACATGACCCATATCTTGGTTCTGTTTGCTTTGTTTTAATGTGGGTCTGTATAACTATAATGTGACAGCATGGAGTCTGTGGTACGTTTCATATCTATACAAATAAAGAGGTCCATTTCTAATGAAATTCAAACTAAAGATTTTGATTTTAAAGCAAGAAAATGAAATCCTAACATGATTATTAGTATTCATTATGGTTACATTACATTCATGCATCCCAAATTCATTTATTCATGAAACAGCAAAATGCAAGGTACCCAAATGGCTTAGTTTACGCTATCAAACTTTAAAATTGCACTCAAATTTTGGGGACATTTTATACTTCAAATCACTGGCCTAAAACTGAGAATTATAATAGGGTTATTTAGTATATCACTTCCATTTGTAATTTATTTATATTTTATACGTTTAAAAAATATGAACACCAGACAAGTACAATCAAAAACACTTCCATTTAGATTCTGTGACCCAATTATTACTGAACGTGACTACATAATTCCAAAGACTCAACTAATCAATCCTGATTTTTTTTTTTTTTACCATTTACTATATACCCAGCATTGTGCAAGTGCTAGAGCTTCAAAGATACTCCAAAATACTCCCTGTCCTCAAGGAGTATACTTTTGAATAGAAGGTACAACATGTAAATAACAAGGTATATGCTAAATATATATATATATGCTTGAAAGTTAATATGAGAGGGTAAGACACTAATAAATGGGGCATTGGGCTCCTACAGAAAGTAGGATCTGAGCAGATTCTTAAAGGAACTTGGGGAAAACAAGAAGCAGACTTGAGAAGCTGAGCATTCTAGGCAAGGGCCAAAGGCAGCACAAAACTCCAGGAAAGGGAAATATAGTGTTGAGTCTGAGGAAACATGGGATGGTCAATATAGCTGAGTCAGGAAGTGATTGGAAGATTTCAGACTAGAAAGGTAGGAAGGGTTCTGGTTATTAAGACATTTAAATGCCAAATAGAACCCTTTGTATTTGATTCTTGAAACAATAGGCAGCCACTGGAACTCACTGAGCAGTGTAGTGACATAAGCCACCAATTTAAAAAAAAATCACAGAAGGTAGAGCCAAGATGGCAGAGTAAAGGCAGGCACTCACCTAAGCTCTCCCTCAAAACCCTCCAAATACCTTTAAAGATGATGCTAAATAAATTCTAGAGCAGCGGAACTCACAAAAAGATGGAGGGAAACATTTCCAGCCCAAGACAACTTGTAAGTTTGGCAGAAAGGTCTGTTGCACCAGGGTGAGAGAGAAGCACAGCCCAGCACAGACCATGCCAGCACAGACCTGGGAACAGGCAAAATGGGGGGACTGAATCACTGACAGCAGTGGAGGTTTCCAGACCTCTCAGACCACAACACTAAAGACAATTTAGAAGGTCATAAAGAAAGTTCCATCTCACCTGGGTGAGAGTGGAGCATAGTCCAATGCAGGCTGTGCCAGCACAACCCTGGCCCCAGCAAACCAGAAGTAGGCCTTGGGAGTGACTAAATAAGCATTGGCAGTGATTGCTTCCAGAGTTCTCATTCCGCAGACAGTAAGGGGGTTGAGCAATGAGGCAAGGCTCTGTTGCTTTACCCATACTCAGTCCAGGTCACGGTCCTGAGTAGTAGTCCCACAGTAAGGAAGAGCACTAACAGCAGAGCTTGCAGCCCCAGTGGAGTGGGTACCATCCTCACAATTCCAGGGCAGAAATGAACGTTTGTGGTTGCTCACAGAAGATAACACAGGCCAGTAGAGTAGTAAACACCTCTGCTTAGATCATACCACCTTGGAAGAACTGAATACTTATAGGTTCCTAGAAGAATTTCTGTGAACAGCTACACAAATCCCCTGAAACATGGGATAGTGCACCATCCACTCTGGAAGCAGAAGCCTCCTTTATCAAGCAGTTAAAAGTCAAGTAATAAGTTGGGAAAATGAAGCAAACAACAGGAAAATAAAACTGACTATAGAAAGTTTTGGTGACAAGGAAGATCAAAACACACACTCAGAAGAAGACAGCAAAGTCAAAGCTACTACACATGAAGCCTCCAAGAAAAATATGAATTGGTAGCAGGCCACGGAAGAGCTCAAAAAGGATTTTGAAAATAAAGTAATAGAGATAGAGGAAAAATTGGGAAGCAAACTGAGAGTGATGAAAGGAAATCATGAGAAAAAAGTGAACAGCTTGGTAAAAGGAGACACTGAAGAGAATAACACCTTAAAAAACAGACTAGATCAAATGGTAGAAGAGGTCCCAAAAGCCAATGAGGAGAAGAATGCCTTATAAAGTAAAACTGGCCAAATGGAAAAGGAGGTCCAAAAGCTCACTGAAGAAAATAATTCCTTAAAATTTAGAACAGATCAAATGGAAGCTCAAGACTTTGTAAGAAATCAAGAAGGAATAAAACAAAAGAAAAGAATGAAAAAGAAAATAGGAGACAATATGAAATATCTCATTGGGAAAGCAACTGACCTGGAAAATAGGTCTAGGGGAGATAATTTAAAAATTATGTTGCTGCCTGAAAGCCATGATCAAAAAAAGAACCTAGACATAATTTTTCAAGAAATTATCAAGAAGAACTGCTCTGATAGTCTAGAACAGGAGGATAAATAGAAATTGAAAGAATCCGCCAATCACTTCCTGAAAGAGATCCCAAAAGGCAAACTGCCAGGAATATTATAGCCAAATTCCAGAGTTCCCAGATCAAAGAGGAAATATTGTAAGCAGGCAGAAAGAAACAATTCAAGTATCGTGGAGCCATAGTAAGGATAATACAGAATTTATCAGCTTCTACATTAAAGGATCAGAGGGCTTAGAATATGATATTCCAGAGGGAAAAGGAGCTAGGATTACAACCAAGAATCACCTACCCAACAAAACTGAGTATAATCCTTCAAAGGAAAAATGAGCATTCAGTGAGATGGAAGACTTTCATTATTCTTGAAGAAAAGAGCTAAATAGAAATTTTGACTTTCAAATACAAGACTCAAGAGAAGCATAAAAAGGTAATTAGGAAAGGGAAATCATAAGGGATTTATTAAGGTTTGAAACAGTTCACATTCCTACATGGGTAGTTGATATTTGTAACCCATAAGATCTTTCTCATTATTACAATAGTTAGAAGGGCACAAGTGTGAGTTGAATACGAAGGCATAATATATAAGAAATAAAATTAAGGGATGAGAGAGAGGAGAAAGAGCAAAGCAGAGGTAGAATGGGAGTAAATCATGTGTAGCATCAATACAATATTCACAGCACCAATGGTGACTGTAAATATGCCGGCATAGTTCCCAATTGCAAAATATAACAGATTCTCTATGTAGAAGACAGAAGCAAAACATTTATTCAGACACCAGAAAGCCAAATTCCAATACAAGAGAGTCATAACTATCATAGTAGTAAAGAAGTTAATACACCATAGCACAGCATGAAACCACATCACCCTTTACTCTTCCACAAACAAACACTCACAAGCCTAGCTGTCTCCCTGGTTGTATCCTCTTTCTCCTACCATCTAGCTGCTTTGACTCCCAGCTTTCTGTGGGCTCTGCTCTACCCTTCAGCAAACTCTTCCCACCACAAGCTCCATGTGATTACATTCAGCCTTTTAAGAAGCAGGGAAAATCTTCAAAGCAGGGAAGAGGGGCAGCTAGGCGGCACAGTGAATAGAGCCCCAGCCCTGGAGTCAGGAGGACCTCAGTTCAAATCTGATCTCAGACACTTAACATGTACTAGCCATGTGACCTTGGGCAAGTCATTTAACCCCAACTGCCCTTCCCTCCCCCCTCTAAAAAGAAAAAAAAATTAAAATAACAGGGAAGATCTTCAAATTCACTTAGGTTTATTAAGGGGCAGGGAAGATTTTCAAATTGCCATTACTATTACCTCCTCTCACATAAAAGAGGCAGAAAAATTCTTTTACAATGGAGAGGAAGAAGGAGGAGGTGAATGAACCTTACTCTCATCAGAATTCACTCAAAGATGGGAATAACATTAACACATGCAATTAGGTATAGAAATCTGTCTTACCCTACAGGAAAGGAGAAGGGGAAAGGTATAAGAAAAGGGGGAGTGTGAAAGAAGGGAGGGCACATTGGGTGATGGCATGGTCAGAAACAAAACACTTTTGAGGAGGGACAGGGTTAAAGGAGAAAGAGAATAGAATAAACAGGGGTTGGGGGAAGAGAATGAAGGGAAATACAGTTAGCAATAGTAACTAAAAAAAAAAGCTGAAGCAAGCTTCTCTGATATAGGCCTCGTTTCTCAAACATATAGAGAACTGAGTTAAATTTATAAAAATAAGAACCATTCCCCAATTGATACATGATCAAAAGATATAATGAATTTTCTGATGAAGCAATCAAAGCCATCTCTAGTCATATGAAAAAATACTCGAACTCACTACTTATTGGAGCAAGACAAATTAAAACAATTCTGAGATACTACTTCATACTTATTAGATTGGCTCATAGGACAAAATGGGAAAATATCAAATTTTAGAGGGGTAGTTGGAAAAATGAGACATTAATACACTGTTGGCAAAGTTGTGAACTGATTCAATCATTCTGTAGAACAATTTGGAACTATGCCCAAAGAGTTATAAAACCATATGTAATGTTTTACCTAGAAATACCACTACTAGGTCTGTATTTGAAAAGAAATTTAAAAAAAAAACCCTAAAACAAAAAGGAAAAGGACATATATGTACAAAAATATTTATAACAACTCTTTTCTGGACTCAAAAAATGAGAAATTAAGGGGATGCCCATCAATTGAGGAATGGCTAAATAAGTTGTGGTATATGATTATGATATAATATAATTGCACTATAAGAAATGATGAGCAGGATACTCTCTGAAAAACCTAGAAAGACTTTCACAGGATGATGCAAAGTGAAATGTACCGTGTACAAAGTAATCGATATTATAAGGTGATCAACTGTGAATGACATAGCAATTCTTAGCAATAAAATAATACATGACAACTCTGAAGGACTTATGGTGAAGAATGTTATTTGTCCCCAGAGAAAGAACTGATGGTGTCTGAATACAGATTGAAACATTTTTTTTTTTACTTTATTTTCTTGAGTTTTTCTTTTTGTCTATGTTTCTTTCACAAAATGACTATTATTGATATGTCTTGCATGACTACACATGTATAACCTATATCAAATTGCTTGCCTTCTCAATGGGGGTATGGGTGTTGAGGGAGGAAGGGAGAGAATTTGTAGCCCAAAGTTTTTAAAAGAAATATTTAAAAGTGCTTTTACATGTAATTAGGAGAAAATAAAATATTAAGTAAATACAATAATAAATAATATTATAAATAAATGTTTATCAATTCATTGTAAAAATAATCACATCAGCAATATAGTGGTGGATGAATTGGAGGGGGAACAGACTTTAAATAGAGCTACTAGTTAGAAGACTATTGCAATATTATAGGTGAGTGTAGATATATGGTCATGTCCTTATGACGTAGTATAATAGCTGTTTAAGTAGAATAAGGGAACTTATGTGAGAGATGATATGAAAATAGACATGGCAATGGATTTGATATATTCAGTTAGAGAAAGTGACTAAGATAACTGTAAGGTTGTAAGCCTGGGTCACTAGAAAGATGATGATGATGCCTTCTAATGCAGTCGATCCCATGAGGGAAGGTTTAGAGGGAAAGAAAATAATCTCTTTTTTTACATGTTGAGTTTGAGATGATCGTGGGACATCCATTCAAGGGGTGAATCAGTGGCTTTCATGGTCATTACTTAGTAATAAGAAATATGCTAGTAGCCAAACAGTAACCTCTCTGAACCTCTCACAGGGTTGTTAAGGTTAAATGATATAATTTATAAATATAATATTAATGGTGACAATATTATGCCTCAATGGTAAATATAGCAGCATTATCACCATTTTTTTTGATAAATGAAAGCTTTGAGAGTTTAAATCGCTCATCCAGCATCACACAGGTAAGAGTTGACACTTTATCCCAAGTTTTATGAACCAAAGTCTTAGAATTTTACTACTATACCATATTGTAAAAGCATTTTATGAATTGTAAATTAATATATAAATATTAGTAAGCATGGTCAAATGAGATCAAATGACATAATGCTTATAATGTACTTAACACAATGCAGGACACAGAATAGGAACCATATAAATGTTAGGGAGTAATAGTAGCCATCATTCATCATCATAGTAGTTATAGCAACAGCAATAGCAGTAGCAGTAGCAATGTAATAGTATGGCATTATTCATTTTTGATCGTTTATAGGCCAAAATGACTAGACATGGTCTTTTTATTTCAGTTATTAAACATATTGAAGGTAAAGCATTAATTTATCAAATTGACTGGTTGGTGATGTGATCTGATGCTAGTCAGTCTAATTTTTCATGAAAATAAGACTAGAATAAGAGAGAGGAATTAATTTTAGGAGTATTTCCATTCAGGTATTATCACAAAAGAATTAGACCTGGAAGCAGGGTATAAGTATATAAATTTGGACCCTGACACTTAGTAGGTATGTGATTTAGGAAAAAAAAATCTTTCAACCACATCAATAAAATGGATATAACAATATTAGCCTGGAGATTTTGTAAACTCTAAAGTGCTATATTAATATTGATTTTCATCAATTTTTGATATGGAATTCCCAATGGAAACAGCTAGTTGTTTTCTTACTACAGTTTTATGATAACTTTTTTTTTTTCATTAAGCATCCTGACTTGGGAAAACTGGTTCACACATGATTTTATTAAGATTAAACTGAACTAGGAATGGCTAGGTGGTGCAGTGAATAGAGCACTGGCCCTGAAGTCAGGAGAACGTGAGTGCAAATCCAGTCTCAGACACTTAACACAAAAAAACAGCTGTGTTATCTTGGGCAAGTCACTTAACCCCAATTGCCTACTTTCCCCCTCCAAAAATGCCAAAGCAAAAACAAACAAACAAACAAAAGAATAAACTGAACTAGTATTACAGAAAATTGAAACATACATAGGTGACTATTGCTAAAATTCCTAATAGCCCATAATTATCTATATGGACCCATTATTTTATGTATTTATTGAATCTTTCTTGTCTTTATTTTCTGATTTGCTCTAGACTTTGGACAGATTTGGAATGAAATGTGGTATAGTTGAATGAACTACCCGCTGGACAAGGAATCAAAAGATTCAGAAAACAAAGTCAAAATTCAAGCTTTCCTATCTATTGCCACTGTAACAGTAGACAAAACTATTTACCTTTTTTCTCACAGTTGTGTTAGATTAGAAGATTTCTAAGATGTATTTTATTTCCTTCCCTAGCTCTAGAACTCTGTAATTTAATGGAATCCTGTGAATTGCTACTAAAAGGAATCTATGACCTTATCTAGTCCAACTTCCTCATATTCAATATGTTTTTGTCTAAAATTCTGAACATATCAAACACTAACTAAAATCAACATTTCTATATGCATTATAGAACAGAATGAGATTTCATATGAAATTCCAAATCTCTTATGTAGAACTTGCTTTTCTAAATAGATAATAAATTCAACATATAATTGTCAAATAGGCCCTGCTTGTCTATGATACCTTTTGTCCTCCATTCTGTTTTTTCCCCCACTTTGGTGGGGAGAAGCTACCTTTAACTCCTCCCTTTTCTCCCAAATCCTTTGAAAAACGCATACTTAGTCAAGCAAAACAAATTCTCACATTGGTTACATCCAAAAATGCATGTCTCATTCTGCAACCTGAGTCTGACACCTCTTTGTCAGGAGGTGGGTTGCATAGTTCATCATTAGTCCTCTGGAATGGTGGTTAGTCTTTGCATTAATTAGAGATTTTATGTCATTCAAAATTGTTTGTTTTTGCAATGTTATTATATAAATTTTTCTTGAGTCTGCTGACTTCATTCTGCATCAATTCACATATGATTTTCCATGTTTCTCGGAAGCAATTCCTTTCATCATTTCTTATGAAGCAATAATATTTTTACCTTTATATACCATAATTTGTTCAGTTACTCCTCAGTTGATGCCTACCCTCTTAGCTTCTAGTTCTTCACCATCACAAAAAGAGCAGCTAGAAAAAATATGGATCATTCACCTCTTTCTTTGATCTCTTTGGAGGATAAGCCTAGTAATTTCTAGAAAATTGGTTCAAAGGGAATGCACAAATTTAGTAACTTCGAGGGAATAATTGAAAATTGTTGGATTTTTTTTAATGAGGATTAGACCATTTCAGAACTTCTCCAACAAGACATTCATGGGATTTTCCCTCCCATAACCTCTCTAGTATTGCTCAATTTCCTTTTTTTGGTCACCCTGCCAATCTAATGTGTGTGAGTTGGCATATTAGAGTTACTTAATTTATGTTTCTCTAATCAATAGTGATTTGGAACATTTTTCCCCCCATATCAACCCTCTCAGTTTTCTAGAAGAGAGAGTGTTTAAATTGGACATTAAAGAATGAATAGGAGTTCAACAGGCCAAGATAGACATAGCAAGGTAACACAGGGAAAAAGCACTGAATTGGAAGTAAGGAAAACCTGAGCTTTGAGTCCTGACTTCTATATTTAATAACTGTTTGATTTGGAGCAAGTAATTCAGTCTCTCTCAGCCTCAGTTTCCTAATCTATTAGATAGGGCTAATGATAGCACCTGCCTGAGAGGTAATGAGAGGTTTGGGGGCAATGAGATTCTTTTGTTTCAAACTGAGTTCAATATAAGCAAAGTATTGTATCACCAGAGAGGGAAGAGAGACTTGAGGTGACAATGTTTGGTTGAGTAACAATGTCTCACATTTATATAGTGCTTTGTGGTTTTCAAAGTACATTCGCCTTAAATCCTCACAACATCCTGGCTGTGCTTTCCTTAACTATACAATGAGAGAATTAGACCAATGCCTCTGAGATCTCTTTTAGCTCTCCGATATTGTGTAAAAGAGAGATAGGTGGTATTATTGTTCCCATTTTTGCAAATAAGGAGACTGAAGGTAAAGGAAGTTAAATGACCTACCCAGGGTCACATAGCCTTCATGAGGCACAATTTCAATCCCTGTCTCCTTGACTCCCTATCATTAATGTCACACTATTTTCCCTTCCCTCCCTCCCTAGCACTTTTTAGGACATCATTATTTTCTTGACAATATTTAATCCTTCAGTTTTGAAATATTACAAGAAAATGCCTGCTTTTGATTTCTACCAACATTCTTACTTCCCTAATTCTTCTTGTGTAACAAACACATTATAATGTATTTAACTATCATCTCAATACAGGTTATTTCTACGTCTATTTATCCAGTCCTCATACCTCTCTGGAATTGCATTCTGATATCATCAATTGAATTATGGACATTTTGAACTGAATGTCTTCTATGCCTTGCAAATTAATATGATCAAACCAGAGCTTTATCCTTCCCCCCAAATCCCACATCTTCTGAATTTCCCTGCAGTTTTTGAGAGCAATACCGATCTTTCTGTCATTGAGGTTCACAACTGTAACTCACTCCACGTTTCCAGTCAATTTCTAAATCATTTGACTTCTTTGTCTACCCTGTCTCTTACATATAACCTCCTCTTTCCACCCACACAGCCACCTCCTCAGTTCTAGCCCTTGTCTGGACTGTTTCAATAGCTGTCCAATTGTTCACCTCCTTTAAGTATCACCTCAACTTAGTCCATCTGCCACACTGCTGCCAAAGTGATTTTCTTAAAGCATAGGTCTGACATTGTGACCCTCCCTCCTACTCTAATCAATAATCTCCAGTGGCTTGTTCTTATTTCAAGCATAAAATATAAAATTCTTTTTATGACATATGAAGCTCTTCATAAAATGACCCCTTCCTATTTTTACATTCTTCTTACATTCTCCCTCTACACATTCTGTGATCCTGCCTTACTGACCCACTTGCTGTTCCTTGTACATAACACTATTATCTGCTGTCTCTGCACCTTTGACATATCTGTTCTCTTTGAATCCCTGGTTTCCTTTAAGACTAAGCTGACCTATATTCACCTGGGCAATGGGATGGATAGGAGAGATGTTGAGAAAGTGGAATCAATAAAATGTCAACTCGTTAGCTATGAGGACTGGGGGAAAGGGAAGGGTTGAGGATGACTGCTAGGTTATAAATCTGCATGGATGGAAAAGTGAAAGTCTACCAGACAGTAATAGGGAAGCGAAGAGAAAGGGTGACTTTGGGAGCAAAAAAAAGTCATTAATTCTCTTTTGGACACTTTGACAAGAGTTGTGTTTTAGGAATATAAGCTCCTCAAGAGCAAAGACTGTTTTATTTTTATATTTGCATCCTTAGCAGCTAGCATAGAACCTTTTACCTTAGCACAAGCTTATAGAATGTTCATTTAGTAGAATTGTATGCACTTCAGTATTTCAGATCTGTACTCTCATTGTTGTGGGTATTCTGTCTAATGGTACAAATCAAAATCCATTCATGGCTTCTAACCCTAGGTGTATCACCTTCCTGTAAATCCTTTGCAAAGGTTCCACCTAATATGTTGGGAATTTTCCTTCAGATCTTCATGGTTCATAAATCAGAGAACAATAGGATCCTATGGAAGTGATCTCAGAAACCATCCAGTCCGATTTTAAAATTGGGAGTCTATTAACCAATTATAGGGCAGCTAGGTGATACAGTGTATAGAGTGCCAGTCCTGAAGTCAGGAAGATTCCAGTTCATATCTGGCCTCAGACTTTTACTAGCTGTGTGACCCAGGGCAAGTCACTTAACTCTGTTTGCCTAAGTTCCCTCATCTAGAAAATGAGCAGAAGGAAATGGCAAATCATTCAGTATCTTTCCCGAGAAAACCTCCAGTGGGGGCAGAAAGAGTTGGACAGGATTAATCGACAAAACAAAAGCGATAAAGTAACCAATTCTTTTCTGTCTGTGATGTTAGTCAGGGTCGTGTGTGTGTATGTGTGTGTGGTGAGTGAATGAATGAATGAACGAATGAATGAATGACTGGTGTTTACAATGCCCTACTTTCTCCTTCAGTATTGCTGTGGAAGAGCAGGTTGGGAAGGTAAGAACTATCCCAAGACAGGACTTGTTTTTCAAGGGGTGAAGCTTTATTGTCGCAAAAGCGAAAAGAACCAAGCAGTGTCAGGGAGACTGGTTGATTATTGAGAAGACCTGGGATTTGTGTTTATATGGATCCAAGGTAGTGAACTTCTGAGGAACCTGAGGCAGGTTCTAAGAAGTCCATCCCTGGGACAGGGCGTGGTTTCCCGTTTGCGGGGAGGTGTGGAGGAGGGGAGCTTTTTCCAAGGACCTGTTTTCCTCGCTTGAGTTACTGTAGGTCAAATTCGGAGGTCATTGCGCATGTGCAAGGGGGTTAGTGGGCTTGCGTGCTCCAGGAAAGTCCCTAAACCACAAGACCAATGGAGATTGGATGAACCAGGGACAGCCTCGTTTTCTGCCCAGGGTGTGAGGAGAGTAAGATAAGGTGAAGGGGAATAAGGTCCCTGTAGGGAAAGATAAAGTCCACTCCCAGTGTGATTCAACAAATGTTTGTTAATCACCTATTGTGTACAAGGCACTGTGCTAGGGCACCAAGATGCGAAAGAAGTCGTTATAATATATGTATACATTTTCTGAGAAATGGGTAAACTTTTGTCCGCCTTACAATTTCTTAACACGAAGCTATTTTCCAAACTAGTTTTCACTCTCTTCTACTGAGCATAACTTCTGCTGAGATGACTGAGTACCTTGCTAAACGTTCACTCCTTTTGGAGGATGTTATCAAGTTATTAGTAGAATTTTTCTAATCTTCCAGGTTAGGTTCCTCACCACCGCCCACACCCCCACCCCACCCCACCCCACCCCCCACACACTAGGGTCAATGGAGATCTCTACATTTTCCATTTTAATTATGACAACAGTTAGAAAGAAAAGTGGAAACAGTAAGGGATTTAAAAGTCAAAATTATTTTTTCTAGCCCACAAAGAGAACACTATTTATTTATTTCCAGTCTCCTTAACCTGTAAAAATTCAAGGGAAAAGAATTAACTGACTTTTTGTCAGGAACTAACATTATTCATAGAACATTTGTGTTTATGTGAGGCGATAGTGTAGTAAATGGAAAGACTTGATTTGGTTTTGGTCACAAAGTGTTTTTCTAAAGTCTTGCCAACCCCCAAAATACATGTATATATTATTTCCTTATGGGCCTGCTTTTTTTTTTTATATCAAAAGTTAAACTTTTAATCTGATGTTTAATGGATTTTCATGTATATTTCCAAGTGTATTCATGTTGAGAAAACATCTTGAAGCTGTTATCTAAGGAACTGCTGTGTAATTTCTTTTAAAGCCCTCAGGGGACTTGTGGGAGCAGGAGTATATCAGCTCTAAATAACTTTCAACAGGTTTGAAATTCACAAGGGATTGTTAGAGATGCACATAAAATTCTTCAGTGTCATTTTTTGGATAGATATCAGTGTATCAGAAAAGGACTAAGTTGCCCACTGGGAATTGTTTGCTTACATGACAAGGTCTAGTCAATTGTGTTTCCTTAAAAGGACATGGAAATATTCTCTTTCCCCTTTAAATATTTTTTTCTTCTTTTTTCCCTTTTCTGCCAACCTTTAGAAAATGGAAAATCAGTTATAAATCATCTTCTTATACCTGATTCTAAAGCTACTAAATATTGCTCAGTTTTGGCCTTGATATTTGTACTGAGATGTAGTCAGTTTCAAATAATTGGGTCTGCTGCCTATACAAGTGAGTTTATGCCAGTGATAATTCCATGGTGGATGTGCCCACTGTTTGCATCAGACACCTTCATTATCTGTACTCCAGCTGCATTAGAGTATCTTCACCAAACCTACTAAAGTGTTAAATAAGAACTGCAAAAGCAAAAATGGTGGACATGAGAGAATCTATTTGCAATTAACCAATAATCAATCATTCAACATTTACTAAATGCTAACTATATTATTTGGGCAGATAGAGGGTTGCAGTGGATAGAGTGTTGGATCTGAAGTCAGGAAGACTTGTTTTCTTGAGTTCAGATTTGACCTCAGACATTTTCTAGCTGTGTGACCCTGGACAAGTCATTTGACTCTTTTTGCCTCAGTTTCCTCATCTGTAAAATGAGATAGAGAAGGAAATGGAACCACTCTAGTATTTATACCAAGAAAACCCTGAAAAGAGATGGACAAACTAAACAAACTGAACAACAGCCACTGTATTATTCACTGCCTGGAACAGGTGCTAAGTGTAGAGAGATAAAAAAGTGTAACAGTCTCTGTCCATCAAATGCTTACAATTTTCTTTCCAGGAGACAACATCTAACTTAAGTATATATTAAATATATTCAGGGCAGTTAGGTGGTGCAGTAAGTACATAGAGTGTCCTGGCCTGGATCAGGGAGACAGGAAGTTAAAATACCGCTTCACTTAGTAGCCATATAGCCCTGGGCAATTCACTTCACCTTTGTATGCCTCAGTTTCCTTACCTGTAAAATGAGAATAATAATAGTACCTACCTTTAAGTGTTTTGTGGGATGAAAAACCCCATTCAAAATTTAATCAAGAACAAGGAGATTTCTCAGGATAAAAACAGGAAATTTTATTCTCTTCCCCTGGGAGAAGAGGGTAGTCCTCCCCATGATTGATCAAGGAGAGGAGGCACGAAATGTGGGGCTAACAGAGTTTTTAAACCCTAATACAGTAGGATCATATTTCCCCCATTGTCTCTCACTCCCATTGGTTGGAGGGGGGTGTGAGCTCAGACTGTCCCTGACTCACACTCCCGGGAGGAGGGGCCCACAGTTTTGGGAAAGTAGACAAAGGACTGAAGCTAGGTGGGGGTAGAAAGACTCCTAAAAGGGCTTGCTGCTGATTGACAGCAGCAGTGAAGAGGGAAGGGGAAAGTCAACCATCAAAACTGACACCAAATTCTAAAATACATCCTGAGAAGTTTTCACTCCCCACACGGTGTTGTTGTGAAGATCAAATGAGATAAAAATTGCAAAGCACTTACTTAGCTTAGTTCTGGCACATAGTAAGCAATAAATATATGCCTGTATCTACAAATATTCTTTAGTTAACTATTATATATATAGAATAATTTAAAGGCCAAAAAAAAAAGTGTAGCAGGGGTACTCTAGCAGCTAGGAAAATTTTCCTATAGGAAGAACATGGCTCTTTAGGTAGAATTCTGAAGGAAACTAGATTGTCAGGGGAATGTGTTAAGCAGTAAGCATGTATTAAGTAACTTCTCTTCTGTGTGAGATATACATGCAAAAATGAAACACATGGATGTGGATTTTTGTGTAGTTTAGAGAATTTGAAAATAAATTTCTTATTTTTTCAACAATAACACTTTCATTATGAAGCAAGGATAAATGAGATATTAAAATGAGACTGATGGATTATTTTGATATTCTATGCAGTAATACCATTATGATCACTGGCTATGACAACTGATTCTGCCATTTCTTCTAGTAATTTTTTTGGTCACATAAGGTACCAGAGTTGGGGAAAAATTACTTTAGTGACTCAACACTCAAGAGTTTTACGATGATTGGCCCACTTGTATTCATTTTGTGTGAGATGAAAGAGTTCAGAGTCTGAATCTAAGGTCAGAAAAGGTCTTTATTCTTTCTCATGAGAAAGGACTCTACCCCCTGTTGCCCAACATGTCGTCTTCAGGGAGAGAGAGCATCAGGTAGAAGACAATACATGGTTATATAATCTTCCAATGCAGAAACCCAACCCCCCCAACTGGCCTTCACTCTTATAGGTAGGGGGGCTGTCCCACAACCTAAGCACGGGAATTTCTCTGAGACAAAGGACCCAGAAACATGTGGGTGTCCAATGAAAGCAGTCTTAACCTTATTTGGCATATCTTCTGATGAGTTGGCTCTGGGGGAGGGTCTCCATTGCTCTAAGCCCAGATTGCATGAAGGTCAGTCAGGTGACCTGACTTTAGGCATAGTGAATACTGAAGCCATTCTAGATTTGATTTTTCAGACTAGGGAAACTTCACTATAAATTATCCCTCACAATTTCAAAGAGGTGGTTTTGGTTTAGCACATAAATAATAAAAAGTAGTATTTTTTGGAAAGTAATTTAAAGTTTTCTGGAGAAAATACTATATTTGAGAAGTAAAATTTGTTTAATTGATACATTGATTTAAATTGAGGTCTAAAGGAAACTAGTGGATAAGTTGAATGAAAAGACACCTCATTTTGGAATCTGGAAGAACTGGTTTCAAATGCTACCTCAGACATATACTGGGGTATGACTCTGGATTATTTACTTAGCCTAAGTATCCCCTCAGCAATTCTCTGGATTTCTGAATTACAGAAAGTCTGTCTGCATAGGTAGAGGAAGGTTTTTCACCAGAACTTCTCTATAGGAGGGAAATCACTGGATAGGCCTAAGGTATGTGGGGCGTGGTGGAGGTTAGAAAGATGAAGGTAAGAAACTGAAAAGAAAAAAAAAAGTTATGTCTTCTCCAGCTTTTGAGGGGAAATTGTCAATTCTTGTGTGATACAAATAGACTATAGAATTGCAGGTAACCCATCAGGTCTGAGTATTTTGTCCTTGGCCTGTAAAACTTCCTAAATAACCCCTTCTATAACACAAGAAGCAAATCAAGCCAGTCAATTACTCCAGATACTCTTCGTCCATTCATTTCAATTCCATAAACACTTATTGAGCACTTTGCCCATGTAGATCACTGTATTTGACATGTGAGTAGTGGGTAAACAAAATAGAAGATGTATCAGAGCAAATTGCAATAGAGTTGGAAAAACAATAGACACGTATGAAATGACAGAAAAATAATATGAGGCACATTTTGCAAGTGCAAAGCAATATAGTCCAAACAGAATCCATAAACATGAAGGGGATCCAGAATAGAGGAAGCCTGGAGAATGTTTTCTGAAATAGTAACTTCAAAGGCAAATTTTAAAGGAGATTTTGGTAGACAAATGGAGGAAAAGGGGGGGATATTATTAAATTTTAAACTAATAAAACAGAAGCTCTGCCATAGTAGGAAGTGCCATGTCTTCCCATTGAGACGAAAGAAGTTCAGAGATATAAGAGCAAGCAGAGGAACAGATACACAGAAATGAAGGATGGACCGCTTCCAAAAAGCCTCAAACAAACCAGAAAGATATATCTCTATATAGGTATATGTATATCTAGATATATATGTATAATTATACATGTACATGATACTCCTTAAGAGTTCTCATGTTTTCTCTCTGTCTCTGCCCCACCCTCCTGTCTCAGGAGCCAGGTATGAAATTATTATGCTTGGGGTTGAATGTTGGTTTTAGAAATAGACAAGAAGGGATAGCGCCTAAAAGTGTGAAATAAAAGATTGTATTTCTTAACTGTCTAAGAAAGTAGGACAAAAAAATTGAAAAAAGAGTAGGGGGAATAAGTTTTAATTAGCAACAGTCAAATAAAAGTTCTAGTTCAGTCATTTAAAACTAGCCTGATTTAGCATTTCCATTAAAATTTTAATGTAAGAAAGATTTGACAGAATCCTTTTTAGTTTTCTAAATTTTCATCACTATTTCATTTGATCTTTTAAGTTTGCCTGGAGTGATGCAAATTTCAAAAGCTGATTTTTACAGACTTGATTCATTTTTTTTTTTCCAATTTTCATTCATTGTGAATGGGTTTTGAAATAGCCTTACCATTAATAGCATGAGAATATACTTATTCTCTTAGTTTTTGAAAAAAAGAAAGTTACGAAATTATTTGAATGGAAAAGAAGATATTTAGAGCAGTTCTAAAAAATGTTTCTATTATGTTTAAAAGATTCACTTAATTGAATGGAAAAAATAATTGACATGAGATGGAAATTAATAAATTCTTGAAGGTTATTGTGAATAATGCAAGTCTTTTAAAAAGAAAAAAATATTTTGACACTTCTAAGAAAATTAGAGGTACAGCAGTCTTATAAGTGTAGCCTTAGTGCCAGATGATTACATGGCACCAAGAGAAAACCCTCAGAAGGATGTGATTTCCCTTGGCTTATATGCCATCTGCCTTCCCAAAGAAACCTGAGAAATTCTCTACTTGATGCTCTAATAAGCTGATTCCTTACTTGAAAGCTAATAGTTCACAATATTACAGGATTATTTTTTTCAAAGGAAGGGAATAAAATGGAAATACTTGATCTAAAAACCTTTAGTTCCACAGACTAAAGTGAAGTAGAGTTATAGCCTGAAATATGAGTACTCACCTGACTACCCTCTTCTACTTTCTGGGTAAAGAAAGTGATGGTGGTGGGAAGGCACTTAGGAACCCCTCCTGTATTCCCTACATGCCCTCTTATTTCATACTGTTTCTTAAATAGGATAAGGAAAATGTGGTAGTGTTGGTTGCCTTCTAGCACCAATTTCCTTGGTATAAATTGATATTCAAGATCACAGACTTCTACTTGTCTCATTGATTCTCTATCTCCAGCTCTTCCCTTCTCCACCTTCACCCTTTCCTCCATTCAGTCTTAAATACTCTTTCTGCAATATTTCAGATTCTCAAGTATTCTTCCAAGGGGCTACCATTCTCCTGAATCAAAATAGGAGAAGAAAAGGAAGACTATAACAAAATTATACTATTATACCTTATACTCATAGAATGCCTATGTTTTTCAAAGGCTTTTTAAAAAATGTGTAGGATAAAACAGAGTTTGGAGATGTAGGAAAATTTTGCCTTGTATTTTCATTCTTCATTTAATCAGCTCCTTTTATACTTTTACTCTTTTCTTACTTTTTTCTCTCTCTTTTTTCCATCTTTATATATATCCCATAACTAATCATTGTACTTTGGAATCTCAGGAGGGTCCATTTTTCCTACTTTGATGGTCTTAGTAGTTGGAATGGTATAAACAATGAAATTATGTTTCCTGGTGGTTTTTCTTTTTTCATAATTCTCTACATAACGGGCAAGGAAACAGAAAATAAAATAACACAGTTGAGATTACAGAGAGCAGAAAGGAAGGAAGGAAGGAAGGAAGGAAGGAAGGAAGGAAGGAAGGAAGGAATTGTTAAGTGCCTATTATATGACAAACACTCTTCAAAGGGCTTTACAAATATCTTTTTTGATCCTCACAGCAACTCTGGGAGGTCAGGTTCTATTGTTACCCCAATTACAATGGAGGAAAATGAGGCAGAGATTAAATGACTTGCCCAAGGTCATATAGTAAATTCAGAGGCTATATTTTAACTCAGTCCTTCCTGACTTCAGGTTCATTCTTTAGCCTAGTAAGACTACTTATAACTTGTTTACATGGGTGTAAACAATTCAGAAATACCTTGTTTCACTTTCCTCTTTGCCGTTTCCCTCTTCTTTGTCACTTACCAAATATAACATAAAAAAAAAAATTGAAGGTAAAAGAGACCTTAGTGGTCATCTAGTCCAGCCACCTCATTTTACAGTTGAGAAAACAGAAGCCAGAGAAGTACAGTGGCTGAGCAAGAGATTATATAGAAAATATGCGTAAGAGCTGGATTTCAACACATTGCCCCTAACATCAAATCCCAGAGCTCTTTCCATTGCATTCCTTTCTTCCCAAAGGGTTAGTTAAGAGGAAAGAAAAGTGTAGAGGTAAGCAATCATTGCTATTCTTTTGTTTCATTTTAACTTTTTTTCCTCAGGGTTGGACACAATGATGCTCCTCTTGAGGTATTCCTGGAATTATTTTTTAAACAAGCACACACACACACACACACACACACACACACACTGGGGGGGGGAGGGCTGAGAGAGAGAGAGAGAGAGAGAGAGAGAGAGAGAGAGAGAGAAAGAGAGAGAAACAAAAACCATACATCTTGTTATACCACAGTTGTACTCCTCATGGGAAGACTGCAGAGGATTTTCTTGTGAACTCTTTCTGCCTCCTTTTCCCCTGTCTATATTTAAGGGTGTCATTTTCAAAATGAATCTCGAGACTGCCTGAAAACCCAATTTTTAGTGGTCACTATGAGTAAATTTTTAAGACATACTTGAGAACCCTTGGGCCATGGGAAGGAAGTTAGGAGCACAAGCTAAATTCAGTGAGATTTTCTAGCAATACAGAATAACAATCCATTGTCTCATATCCCTTTTTCTAAATCACACATCCTGAGTGTGAAATGGAGAAATTTATTTCAAGTGCTGGGGAAGAGCAGAGGCTTACTCGAGCCAACTCTCCCTGGCATGTGAGAGTCTATTGTTAAATTTTCAGTGGGAGGATTTGCACCTCTGAAATCAACCATCCTTCCAAATCTCTTGATTTATTGTTTTGTTGATTGTTTAGTTTTAAGAAAGTGTTAATAATGGAGATTAAACTTAAAAGTGTGTGTGTGTGCACATTTCCAAGCACCAAGCACAGTTGTTAAACATTTGCCAGCACCCTTAAGACTCTGTAAACATTACTTTAGCTAAGAACATTTGAGGTAGAAGGCTCAGGGAATTAAGTTATCACCAGAATGAGAGTCTGCATCTTGTAGACTAACAATAATAATAATAGTAATGGTGCTTCTCCTTTGTGCTCAAAGAGGACCAAAATGACATCACTATGTTGGGGCCAAGATCTCAAAAAATCCTAGAAACAAATTTAATTCTCCAACTGCATAGTGGAACAAAACCATAAATTGCTATTTTCCCCCTAACTGAGTCATGTTGATTTGTTTCTCTATAATCTTGAAAACTATGATAACATTTCTGAAAATAAAATGGATTCTTGGCCATAACAATTCACCTTTATAGGTCCCTAATTTCCAAATTGCTTTCTCTTTTATGACCCAGTATGCTATGTCGTTATACTCCAGGGCTCAGTTAGGAGGATTCAACTGAAGTAATCCTGATCTGATCAATGGACAATTTCATTTGGTAATAACTGTGGTAATTTAGATTTTTTGTTTTGTTTTTGGGTTTTTTTTTTGTTTTTTGCTTTTTTTGGCTGCGGATTCTTGTGGCTTAGCTTTAACTCTTTGATTCTTTTGGCTTTTTCTACTTCTCTAGATATCACTTCTTACTGTACTTTGTTTTCTTCATTCCTCCTACCTTAGGTTTGGGACTATAGCACTTTCTCAGTGCCTTCCTGTTAGCACTTCATCCCTCAGTTGTAAATGAGGTCAGAAAAGATGAGGATGAATAAGTAAAGAAATCATAGTACATTTAGCAATTAAAAGATCATTAAGACATAGAATAATATCAGAGGAATGTAAAATGAAGGGGAAGGGAGAAGAGTGGGCTCTAAGCAAATTTATCTCGTGTGTGCATGTGTGTGTGTGCGTGTGTGTGCATGCATGTGTGTGCATGTGTGTGTGTGTATGTGTGTGTGTGTGTAGTCCTCATGTGAAGGAAGAATAGCATGAGATGTTGAATGATGAAATTTGAAAACAGCTGCTGTGGTGATTTGAACAGGGAATCAATTAGGTAAGAGTAATAGGATTGCTTTGCTGTAGTCAGGACCCAGTTGAGATTAGCTAGCATAAATTTGGAGCTTTATTCAGGAGCACCCAAGTAGGAACAAATTAAACTGATGGTAGGAATAATCCAGGGCCGGAGTCTGGCAGTATACTCTACAGTTGTTTGTTTTTTTTTCCTTCTAAACATCCCTTTCATGTGACCATATCTCTCTAGTCAGCTACTATCTCAGTTCACTGGTCTCCCCGCTTCAAATATCTCCCTATTTCAGTCTATCCAACACACTTCTGGCCAATAATTTTCCTTAAGCTCAGATCTGACAATGTGACTCCCCTACTCAACCAATCCCAGTGACTTCCTATTGCTGCTAAGATAAAAGGTAAATTCTGTTTAGCATTTAAAATTCTAAGCAATCTCTAGTCTCTGGATAGAGCACTGAAACTATAGTTAGGATCTGGGGTCAAATCCTATCTCAGATATTTACTAGATGTGTGACACTGGGCAAGTCACTTCATCTCTCTCTGTCTAAATTTCTTCAACTATAAAAAATATGAATAATAATAGTACCTACATCTAAGAGTACATGGCAATAGCTGTTTGTTGTGAGGGCCAGTGAGATAACATCCATGAAACTTTTAGCACAATGTCTAGCACATAGTAAGGGCTGTATAAGTATTATTACTGCTTTGATGATGAAACTAATGATGGCACATGGAATAAGTACATAACAAATATTTCTTGGTTAACTGATTTTAGAGAGGAAAGGAAAAGGGTCATTCAAGAGTAGAAAATATTGCAGAGCTGAACTCTGTCATCAGTAGGTCAAGATTGAAAATGAATGGGAGTAGAGCTAGAGTAAGAGTCATAACTGGGGAGAATACCAAAGCATGAATAAAAGGCCATTTAAGGAACTGTGACATTCTTGAAACTAGAAGTTGAACACACTTGTGGGTAATGGGAGTATCAAAGGAGTGACTATCTCTTTGTTTCAATTGGAGAAATGGGAAGTAAGAATATTAGAGGGTTCATCAACATGTAAACTGAAGTGGTCTATAAGAAGGGGATATTCGGAATGATCCCTATGTTTTCTGCTTACAATTGTTTCCCTGAGCTTCAGGGTTGTAAAAATGAAGAATTTATTTTATTTCATTTTTTAGTATATTTTATAAGTTTTTATCATCATCATCATCGTTATCATCATCCTCTTCTTTTCAGAGTATTATGGCTTAATGAAGAGTCATGATTTGTCAGAAGACCTAGTTTCTAATTTTACAGATACACCCTTAGTGTATGATGTTCAACAAGTTTCTTAATTTCTCAGATCCTATTTCTCACTTGGAACATGCAGATAGTAATAATTGGTAATACTTAAATGGCCAACCTTACAGCCTTGTCAAGGAAACACACTGAAAACTTTAAAGCCTACATATAAATGGAAGCTGTTAATATAATTCACTGGGGCCATAATTGAAGCTTTTTTTCCATTTACGGGAGTGACTCAAGTTTGGAAATTAAAATGAGTATTTTTGTTTTATCCAGTCCTATACCAGTTCTACTCTTCTCCTCCATCTTTTTTTTCTCTTGCAGTCATATAAGTCAATTTTTTCATTACCTGAACATGTAAGTCATCAAGGAGACTTGAACCTCCAAAGGGTAGCTAGGTTTTTGCTTCCTCTCTCCATGCTTAACTTTGTCATCAAGTTTATAAGAATTTATTAAATGCCTACTATGTACCAGATAGTAAGTATAGGAGATACAAAGAAAAACAAAGGGTAGTCCCTGCTCACAGCCTCATGATTGAGAATGTAAGCAACTATGTACGAACAACATATATATAGTATAAATAAAGGATTATGTTGAAGGGAAGGCACTGTCTTAAGGGAAATCAGGGAAGATTTCTTGCAAAAGATGAGATTTTAGGAAATACTTGAAGGAAGCCTGAGAAGCCAACAGAAAGATGAGGAGAATGAGGATTTCATCAGTTCCCTAATAGCCCCTTTTGTTCTGTCCTATCTGGTCTGAAGATCATTCTCTTTGGCAGAGAAAATTGAACCAAAACTGTAATTCATGGGGTCATAGATTTAGAGATAGAAGGAATCTCAGAGGACATGGAGTCCACTCTCTTCAAGGTACAGATGACAAAGTTGAGACCAACAAAGGTTATGTAACTTGCTGGAGGAATTCTCAGAGGTGTGATTGAATCCAGAGCCAGTGCTTTCTGTTATACCTCTCAGCAATTCCTTCTTTGTCATAGTTAATCATTGTTGTCATATCCACACCTAACAAAATTCCATTCTTTAATCCAAGTATTTTCTCTAATAAAGCTCAAGCAAGGAAACAAAAGTCATTTTGTTGTCTTTAAATTTTCTCCTTGGCTAAACACTAATTTTGGGTTGGTAATGGTGATATAGTCTTTGCTGGAGGGAAATGAAAGGCACTTACCCAAGCTCTACTATGGATAGCAAGGGAAATCCAGTCATAACTAAAGTAGCCTGTCCCCCTACCTGGCAAATAGGACCTCATTTGCAATAGCAGTGGCCTGGCTGTGTAGTTAGGTGTTCAGCTGCCTGAGGAAATAGACCAGCCCAGAAACCGGTGGTAGGCTGGGAAGCCATTCCTTTTATCTTGATTATAATGTAGCTGGGGAGAGCCTATAATGAAGTAGAAAAAGAAAGACAGAGCCTGCTGGATGGCTGTGGTTTATTGGGGATGACTTGATCTCCCTGCTATGGAGGTGTTACCTTTACCTTAAATTTTTATATTGCCACCCTAGCTGAGGACTTTCCTATAGGCAAGAGCTTGGGAGCTTGGTAAAAGGACCCAGAGGAAAGTGTCCTGAGTTGACCTATGAGCAGAGTCCAGAGATCCCTCTGGGATCTAGATCCTTCAGGGACTAGCAGGGCCTGCTTTCCTAGGCCAAGTTCTCTGCTACCTCACAACATGGTCCACTCCAAGAGGTCTGGTGGAATACAGGGATTGGGGGGAGGCACTTCAGGAAGATTTGCTTTCCTAGCAGTGATGGTAAGTTTGAGTTCAGGGATCATCTAAATGAACTAAAGTGACAATTTCTCTTTTGAGTTGCTTGTGCTCAGTTAATGAGACCAGGGTTTGCTCCTCTTGAAGGGTTGGTGTCCCCATTTCAACACATTAGAAGAAAGGTCACTGGCCTGAGGGGTCATAAGAAAGGACTTCTGTTCTTTACTTTGACACTGACTCTAAATTACCTCATCTTTAATAAAATGAGAATTTTGAGAAGAAAACAAAAAACAAAACCAAACAAAAAACATGTTCTTTAAAGTCCCTTCTAAGCAACATTTGAGTCTACTTTGGTTTAGCTTCATTCCTAGTGTTACACTAGCCTATTTCCTGACCTCTGGTAAATCACTTCTCATCTCCAGGTCCCAATTTCCTCTTCTGTAAAATGAGGTTAGACAAAAGTATCCTGAAGATTCATCTCACTCTGGCATCAGAGAGGCATATTGGTGGTGCAGAGAATAGTGCTGGACCCAGAGTCAGGAATACTTGAGCTCAAATCCAGCCTTATATACACTGACTTGTGACCCTAGCATGAAACCTTGGTCTACTTCAGTTTCTCTGTCTCTAAAATTGGGATAATAGTAGCATCTAACTCCCTGGATTGTTGGGAAAATCAAACAAGATAAAATTTCTAAAGTGCCTTGAAAATTTTAAAACACCACTCTTTCTTCTCTTCTTCCTTCTCTTCCTCCTCATCTTCCTCCTCCTCTTTTCTTCTTCTTCCTTTGAGTGTTCTGTGTGTATTTCAAAAAGTCTATCAGCCCCCTCCCACAAATAATCTAACTATTTTCTGCAAGGATTACAACTCTACCTCCACCTCCCCTGTAATCAGACTTCTTAAATACTAAATATGGAGGAAAATAACCAAGGCCACCGATATCACCACCACAATAGTAGTAGCAACAGATAACATTTATATAACATTATAAGATGTTCAAATTGTTTTATACATGTTATCTAATCTTATTCTCACAGTAACCTGAGAGTGTTTATTATCTCCATTTTATAGATGAGCAAAGTGAAGCTAATAGTGGTTGACTAATTTGTCTAGGGTCACAGGATTACCAAGTGTCTCAGGTAGAATTTGAAGTCATCTTATTGATTTCAAGTCCCCTGCTATGTCAGTGCACCTAATAACTTATATTAATAACTAAATTTCAAAATTAATTTGTTTAATTTAGAAGGAACCAAGTTTATCAGTTTCTCTGAATGGGCAACCATTCAGTAATGGCTTTATGACATGCTGGTGGTGCTGAGTTCTAACACTGGCCAGGGTGATTTCAGTTCTTCCCATGCTGAGAATACCTTTCTTTTCATTTGCTTGTTATTATTATTATTTAGCATTTATCCTGGGTGCAAAAATCCTAGTTGCTTCTCTGCTCACCAGTGTCAGATCATTATGAGCTTCAGTATTCCTGACACTATTACAGCATTCATTGTAGATTTGCGACCCTTGCTGCTCTCTTTTTTTCAGATATCTTAAACATCTAAGTTGTTTGGTTAGTTGTCTGTATATACACTATGTTCTAATACATAAATCCTTTTTTTCTTCCTCATTGGAATTTTTTTCACTTCATGTCTTCCGAAATTTGTTCTTGAGTATTCGTTTGTTTATTTGTTTTGTTTTTTTAAATCACTCCTCAATTGCCTTTCCCTATAGAATATTAGTTCATGAAATCTTATCTTTTCTAACCCTGGAGTCTGAAATCACTTATCCCCAAACCTTGTCTATTTATTAGGCTATGATTTCCTTTCTTTTCTTCCATCTCCAATTTTGAGAAGTCACTCACCCCCGAGTCTTCTTCTACCTCACCAAGCAATTCTTCCTTATTGGTGGGAGTCACATCCAGAATAAAACACCCCTACTTTTTGAAGATGATATCATCATTAAGGCACTTAACCATACTGATCAAATCCTTTAGATGCCCAAATTAATCTGTTCTCACTTCTGTGTTAATTGTGTAAATTATCCTCCTTGCCAGTAATGTACTCTCTTGATCTCCAACCTCTCTAATTTTATTTGTATCTTCCTTTAAGATTTAGCTCAGATGCCAACTTCTTAATAAGAGTCTACTTACCATCTTTACATATATGAATACTTCTTTTATTTTACAGTTTAGAAAGCAAACTCCTTGAAGGAAAAAACAATTAAGGGTTTTTGTGTATTTTCTTTCTATCCCTAGCATGTAATTTGCACATAGTAGATGCTAAGTAAATTTTTGTTTAAAGGGATTATATCAAATTATGTGTTAGGTGGATATTTTAAATTTTGTTCTTGTTTCTTCCTCCTGTGTGGGATAAAGAGATCCCTAAATCAGTTACTGAGAGACATCTCAAGGTGAAAGTAGCAAAAGGTCTCTTTATTAGAATCTCGCAAGAAGCGGGCAGTCCAGCCACTGAACAAAAATTCCAGGGGGAAGGATGCCGAGGCCCCAGGGCAGAAGGGTAAATTTATGCTAGTCAGGTGGGTGGGGGTGGAGTTTGGGAGGGGTTAGGGAGGAGTTAGGGAGGGTTTAGGGAGGAGTTGGGGCTTAAAGGGACATGCACTTTCTATATTCACTGCACAAACACATTGCCCATAATTCACTGGGAAAAATCAGAGGGGAGGGGAGTGATTTTTGCCTTGACACATCACTAAGTAACTTCTGGTCAAGCATGAGTGACATAGGTCCAACTATGGTTTATTGGGAGGATAGTCCTGGTTGTTTCAAGAAATGTCAAGTCTGGAAACTAGGCTGATTAGGGATTTCAGGAGGTCCCATCTTGGGAGCGAGTCATCTCTCTGATAGTGTTTTTCAAGGTTCCTAAGTACAACTGGCCACTAAGAACAATGGGGTCTCTAAACTAAGCATTTGTTGATTAAATGCTTGGACAATGTGTTCATGAGAAGCTGCTAGCTCAGGGAAGAGGCTGAGGGGAAAGGGGAGAGGCAGAGTTAAAGTTAATGCCTTTATGGCTGAAGGAAAGTGTGACTTTTACAGCTTATTACACAGGCTTATTACAAACTGATGTTACATACATAGGTTCCTGAACACAAGTGAGATTTTACAAAATGAGGTTATAACAAAGCATCCCAGATCTTATCATTCCCCCTTAACGGATAAGACACAAATTCATTTGAGGACAAGGGATGAGGGTCTCAGCTTCCCAAGCTGCTTCACGCCGAAAAAGGTTGTAGTGCT